>WNWK01002735.1:0-47500 GCA_009830355.1 Cherax destructor
TTGAATAAATTATCCCCCCCTTTTCTTCGTCGGCGAATTTGCTCTATTTTTAAAAATCCCCGTCAAGGTCATTGATATATTTTATAAATAAAACGGGCCTAAGACTGACCCCTGTGGAACACCACTTGTTACAAGTCCCCATTCGGTTTTAAACCCCCATTTATGCACACCTCTGCTTCCAGGGAGCCATGACCGATCCATGACAGCATTTTTCCCCAATGCCAGAGCGCCATTTCTTTGTCTCTGGTGCGGTCCATAAAAAGCCTTACTAAAGTCTAAATAAACAAATCGAATTTTTTTGTCAACGCCCAAAATTTTTACTGAAAAAGGGTTTATATTGAAGGCGGGTGGCCCCAAACCTGTTATCATTAATCAAATTAGGGTTACAAATGGTTTTAATAATATCAGCTATAATTGACTCTAGTAATTTACCTTCAATTGAGGTCAGCTTATTGGGCGGTAATTTGACGGTAGTGACTTGTCCCCTGTTTTAAAAAATAGAATTACATTAGCCATCTTCCACATATCAGACACTCACCTGTTTAAGAGAAAAATTTAAAAAATGTTAGATAAGGGTTCAAGAGTTCCTTTTTGCATTCCTTAAAAACCCCTTTGAAAAAAGCCACAACCCCTTTTATTTTGTTTATCTCTAGTTTTTTAACCCATTTCGAGACTGGATTTACATAATTTTTTTTTTGGGCCTCTGTAAAAATTAATTACGGGGATTTTAAAGTGTTTTCCCTTTGGGAAAACCGAGAAAAATAATTATTAAAAATAGAGCAAATTTCTAATTGTCAGTAAGATGCCCAGAGTTATTTTTGGGGGACCTATTTATCCCTAACTTTTGATAAACCTGGAAAACTTTGGGTTAGTTTTTGAATCCCTAGCAACTTTAATATCATAGTCCCGTTTATTTTTTATCCCCTTTTAACGTCCCTCTTAATGTCAGTATACTGATTTATAAGATGCCCCTCACCTCTTTTTATGCACCTATAAATTCTTTTTTCCCTAAAAGATACTTGAGCCTATTATTCATCCATTTTGGTCATTTCTACTTGATTAATTTCTTTATACGGGATAAATGTTCTTTGGGCAGCCTGTATAGTGTTAAGAAAACTGTCATATTGATACCTCTCTTCTTCACCCCAGTCCACAGTTGATAAGTGTTCTCAAGCCATTATAATCTGCTAAGCGGAAATTGGGACCGTTACTGAATTATCCCTACTATCATACATCCATTCAATGCTAAAGGTAATTGACTTGTGGTCGCTTGAGCGGAGTTCCTCTGTAATTTTTAAATTATTAACAAGTGTAGTGACCAGTGTAGTGACCAAGTGTAGTGACCAATGTAGTGACCAATGAGTGACAAGGTAGTGACCAAGTGTAAAGACAAATGACTGACCAAGTGTAGTGACCAGTGTAATGACCAAATGTAGTGACCAGTGTAATGACCAAATGGAGGACAAGTGAAATGACCAAATGTAGTGACCAGTGTAGTGACCAGTGTAGTGACCAAATGTAGTGACCAGTGTAGTGACCAGTGTAGTGACCAAGGGTAGTGACCAGTGTAGTGACTATGTAGTGACTAGTGTAGTGACCGGCGAGCGACCAGTGCAGAGACCAGTGTAGTGACTAAGTGTAGTGACCAGTGCAGAGACCAGTGTAGTGACCAGCGTAGTGGCAAAGTGTAGTGACCAATTGTAGTGACCAGTGTATGACCAAGTGTAGTGACAGTGTATACCAGTGTAATGACCAAATGTAGTGACCAGTGTAGTGACCAGTGTAGTGACCAGTGTAGTGACCAAGTGTAGTGACCAGTGCAGAGACCAGTGTAGTGACCAGTGCAGAGACCAGTGTAGTGACCAGTGCAGAGACCAGTTTGTGACCAAGTGTAGCGACCAGTGCAGTGACCAGTGTAGTGACCAGCGTAGTGGCAAAGTGTAGTGACCAGTGTAGTGACCAAATGTAGTGACCAGTGTAGTGACAAAGTGTAGTGACCAAGTGTAGCTACCAGTGTAGTGACCAGTGTAGTCAAAGTGTAGTGACTAAGTGCTGTGACCAAGTGTAGTGACCAGTGTTGTGACCAGTGTTGGACCAGTGTAGTGACCAAGTGTAGTGACCAGTGTAGTGACCAGTGTTGTGACCAATTGTGGTGACCAAGTTTAGTGACCAGAGCTGTGACCAAGTGTAGTGACCAAGTGTAATGAGCAGTGTAGTGACCAGTGAAGTGACCAGTGTAGTGACCATTGTAGTGACCAGTGTAGTGACCAAGTGTAGTGACCAAGTGTAGTGACCAGCGTAGTGACCAAGTGTAGTGACCAGTGTAGTGACCAGTGAAGTGACCAAGGTAGTGACTAAGTGTAGTGACCAGTGTAGAACCAGTGTAGTGACCAGTGTAGTAAGCAAGTGTAGTGATCAGTGTAGTGACCAAGTGTAGTACCAGTGTAGTGACCAAGTGCAGGACCAGCGTAGTGACCAAGTGTAGCGACCAGTGCAGTGACCAGTTTAGTGACCAGCGTAGTGGCAAAGTGTAGTGACCAAGGTAGTGACCAGTGTAGTGACCAAATGTAGTGACCAGTGTAGTCACAAAGTGTAGTGACCAGCGTTGTGACCAAGTGTAGTGACCAAGTGTAGTGACCAGTGTATGACCAAGTGTAGTGGGCCATTGTAGTGACCAGGAAGTGACCAAGTGTAGTGACTAAGTGTAGTGACCAGTGTAGTAACCAGTGTAGTGACCAGTGTAGTGGGAAGTGTAGTGACAGTGTAGTAGACCAAGTGTAGTGATCAGTGTAGTACCAAGTGTAGTGATCAGTGAAGGGCCAAGTATAGTGACCAGTGAGGGCCAATGCAGTGACCAGTGAGTGACCAGCGTAGTGGCAAAATGTAGTGACCAAGTGTAGTGACCAGTGTAGTGACCAAATGTAGTGACCAAGTGTAGTGACCACTGTAGTGACCAGTGTAGTGACCATTGTAGTGACCATTGTAGTGACCATTGTAGTGACCAAGTGTAGTGACCAGCCTAGTGACCAAGTGTAGTGACTAGTGTCGTGACTAAAGTAGTGACCAAGTGTAGTGACCAAGTGTAGTGACAAAGTGTAATGACCAGTGTAGTGACCAGTGTGGTAACCAATGTAGTAACCAAGTGTAGTGACCAATTGTAGTGACCAGTGTAGTGACTAGTGTAGTGACTAAGTGTAGTGACCAAGTGTAGTGACCAAGTGTTGTGACCAGTATAGAGACCAAGTGTAGTGACCAGTGTAGTAACCAAATGTAGTGACTCCTGTAGTGACCAGTGTAGTGACCAGCGTCGTGACAAAGTGTAGTGATCAAGTGTAGTGACAAGTGTAGTGACCAGTGCCACAAAGTGCCTCCATCACTGGTAAACAGTGCCTCCACCACTAGTAAACAGTACCTCAATCACTAGTAAACAGTGCTTCCACTAGTAAACAGTGCCTCCATCACTGATAAACAGTGCCTCCATCACTGGTAAACAGTGCCTCAATCACTAGTAAACAGTGCTACAATCACTAGTAAACAGTGCCTCCATCACTGGTAAAAGTGCCTCCATCACTGATAAACAGTGCCTCAATCACTAGTAAACAGTGCTACACTCACTAGTAAACAGTGCCTCCATCACTGGTAAACAGTGCCTCCATCATTAGTAAATAATGCCTCCAACACTTGTAAACAGTGCCTCCATCACTAGTAAACAGTGCCTCCATCACTGATAAACAGTGCCTCCATCACTAGTAAACAGTGCCTCCACTAGTAAACAGTGCCTCCTTCACTGGTAAACAGTGCCTCTGTCAATGGTAAACAGTGCCTCCATCACTAGTAAACAGTGCCTCCATCACTGGTAAACAGTGCTTCAATCACTAGTAAACAGTGCCTCCATCATTAGTAAACAGTGCCTCCATCACTTGTAAACAGTGTCTCCACTAGCAAACAGTGACACATACAATGTCTACATCGGTGGTAAACAGTGACACAGTGTCTACATCAGTGGTAAATAGTGACACATACAGTGTCTACATCACTGATAAACAGTGACACAGTGTCTACATCACTGGTAAACAGTGACACATACAGTGTACAGCACTGGTAAACAGTGACACAGTGTCTACATCAGTGGTAAACAGTGACACAGTGTCTACATCAGTGGTAAACAGTGACACATACAGTGTCTACATCACTGGTAAGCAGTGACACATACAGTGTCTACATCACTTGTAAGCAGTGAGTGTCTACACGAGTGGTAAACAGTGACACATACAGTGTCTACATCACAGGTAAGCAGTGACACATACAGTGTCTACATCACTGGTAAGCAGTGACACATACAGTGTTTACATCACTGGTAAACAGTGACACAGTGTCTACATCACTAGTAAACAGTGAAACAGTGTCTACATCACTGGTAAACAGTGACACATAAGTCTACATCACTGGTAAACAGTGACAGTGTCTACATCACTGGTAAACAGTGACAGTGTCTACATCAGTAGTAAACAGTGTGTAAACAGCCTATCCAGAGGCTGTTTCAAACTGCGCGGCACTATGGTGCTGCCCTCTATAGGCCTATCAAGGTCGGGCTGGTCAGCCATGCTTCTTCCTCACTTCGACGGCCTACCTCACTGAAGCAGCATCTCTACCCTTGCTGGCTCCCGGTCCCCTCTCGCTCTGTCCCCGTGTACACCTACATCTTGCCATTAATAAACTGAGTCTAGTCATCGGCCGTATCTCTGCACCTACGCTACCATTCTACTGCCCAAAGTAAGCAGCCAAGAAGATAGACTTAACAAGTGACCCAGTGTCTACATCAGTGGTAAACAGTGACACAGTGTCTACATCAGTGGTAAACAGTGACACAGTGTCTTCATGGGTGGTAAACAGTGACACAGTGTCTACATGGGTGGTAAACAGTGACACAGTGTCTACATCACGTAAACAGTGACACAGTGTCTACATGAGTAGTAAACAGTGACACAGTGTCTAAATCACTGGTAAACAGTGACACATAGTGTCTACATAAGTGGTAAACAGTGACACAGTGTCTACATCACTGGTAAACAGTGATACAGTGTCTACATCAGTGGCAAACAGTGACACAGTGTCTACATCACTGGTAAACAGTGACACAGTGTCTACATCACTGGTAAACAGTGACAGTGTCTACAGCACTGGTAAACAGTGACAGTGTCTACATCAGTGGTAAACAGTGACACAGTGTCTACATCACTGGCAAACAGTGACACAGTGTCTACATCACTGGTAAACAGTGACACAGTGTCTACATCATTGGTAAACAGTGACACATACAGTGTCTACATCACTGGTAAACAATGACACTTAGTATATTAAGGTCAATTAGACAGGGTGGAATCTCAGAGTTCGCAGGCCTAGTCTTCTCTACACGGTATCTGGATGGTGACTAAGGCACTGCCCCAAGCAGGGCTCATAGCGTTCAAAGGGTTGACCTTTGACATGGGTGACCTTGACATTGGGCTAACGGTTGCATCGGTTGGTCACATGAGCAGAACGGTTATACCCTATGAACTCTCACTGATCTTACAGTGACAGCTCGGCTACGTCGTATGTCGTCTCGACATACCTCTATACAAACTAAAGACAACAGGTTACGACTCTGAGCTGATTCTATACAATATCAAAGTACACAACAGTTGAATATTATACTTCACTTGGATCTTAACGTGACGGAAAACAATCTACTACACTATATGATATATCATGATACATAGGAATTAAGTAATTAAATGAGCTCATTTCTAGAAAATCATGATAAAAGAGAAAAAAATTAATTTATATCGATCGAATTTGTCTTCATGTGATCTACGAATTCTGAGGAAATATATTTACAAGAAGGTAGTGATTAACAGACAAGGTAGATCTGGTGCACTCAAATTTATACTGTTAATTCTCGGAATTTGGAGAGAACGTGAACACATTAAAAAAAAATTGAATAATATTAAGTTGATATTATAACACACACTTGAACACTTACTACATTATTTATCTATACAGGTTATTTACATTTAACCCCAACTCTGCTAGGGTGAGATTGATATAGGCTGTATGATTATCATCTCTGGGTGGATCAAACTATGTTACAGTAGGTAACTCAACTTCTGATTGAGGGGGAGCTACACTGATATCCACAAATGATACTTGGGGATTTCTCAACACTTGTCGTGTACGTAGGGAATAATGACATTCAGGTTGATCTGACTGAGCATTAGAGGTAGAGGGTACAGCAACAGGGAAATTATCAGATTCTGTATCACTTGTCTGATTGTCAGGGGTGTCAGGGACTTTGTCATCATCGCATACTAACTTCATATGATCCAAATGCGATTCCTTAAACTGACCCGTACTAATTTCTCTAACTTTATACTTATTGCCGGTAATATGTTCGACTACTCTATAAGGACCGACAAACTTTTGGTCAAGTTTTGGCATTGCTGAAGTTTTGTTAAAATTAAACAACATGACTCTGGAACCTACTTGGACTTTAGTCGGCTTGGCTCGAGTATTAGTTACTCTAGTAAATTCTGCTGTTGACTTATGAAGTGTTTCACGAATTCATCTGAAAACACTCTGAGCTTGACTGGTACGGACTACTATGAAATCATCAGGATTGTAAGTCGGTTTCGGATTGGAATATAACAGCTCATAAGACAAACGCTTATCGACACCATACAGTGCATAGTGTGGGGTATCACCTATAGAAGCGTTAAAAGCAGAATTTATGGCACATTGAACATCAGGAATGACTTCATCCCAAGTTACACTATTGGGATTGATGGTAGCTCTCAAGACGTCAAGGACTTTCTTATTAGTTCTTTCTGCTAACCCATTACTGGCAGGATGGTGCGGAACAATGGTTGATTTTGTAATCTTGTATAGTGTACACAAGTTTTCTAGGATCTCATTACAAAATTCACCTCCATTATCTGTTATAAGGGACTTAGGAGTGGTATGTCTGCAGATTATACGTTCCTTGAACGCTTTTGCTACTGTTTCGGCAGTCTTGTCTGCAATAGGCACTAACTCACAATAACTGGTAAAGTGATCGACCATCACACAGATGTTTGTTTCCACTGAGGGAACATTGGAAGTTGGTCAACAGATCTAGTGCAACTCTTTCCCATGGCTCACTAGTAGTAGGAAAGGTTTGGATTGGATTAGGACCAGTAACATTACCTTTATGTTTCATACAGACACTACATTTCTTAACATACTCAGTAATATCAGTGGACATAAGAGGCCAAAAATATTTCAATCTGGCTTGTTTCACAGAACGATCCATACCAGGATGTGCAACACCTGATACATCGTGAACTAGCTGCAAGGCTACTTTCACTAGTGACTGTGGAATTACTAACTGGTATACTCTTCTACTAGGATTACCCAGCTCGGTAGAGCGATACAGTAATTCTTGGTTCATGACAAAGTCACTGATGGGTGCTGGTGGCTTCACAGTGAGAATAAGATCTTCCTGGAGCAGGAATCGAACCACACCAGACCACATGGGATCTGTTCTTTGAGCAGTCTTTACATCCTCAGCACTAAATGGAGGATCAGCAGTTACTACACTGACATGACGCGATAAAGCATCAGCAACTACATTGGATTTGCCAGGCAAATGTTCAAAGGTGGGGTTGAACTCTTGGATGGTCAAGGACCATCTGGCAAGTCTTCCAGTGGGTTGTTTATTCTGGAATAAGGGTACCAATGGGGCATGATCTGTTAAGACATGAACAGTGTACTGATAAATGATATCTCGGAAGTGCTTTAAAGACTATACTATAGCTAAAGCTTCTTGCTCAGTAACTGTATAATTACGTTCAGCTTTAGTAAGGACTCGGCTAGCAAATGCAACTGTGTTGTACTTGCTACCGGTCTTTTGTGCAAGGACTGCACCAATGCCTATTGAACTAGCATCAGTGGTCAGGTAGAAAGGCTTTGAAAAATCTGGAAATTTCAAAATAGGGGCAGATGTTAGCCTTTCTTTAAGAGTTTGGAATGCTCTTTCTTGACGGAAGGTCCAAACAAATGGAGCATCTTTCTTAAGCAACTCAGTTAGAGGAGCTGCTATTGAAGAAAAATTAGCAATGAAAGATCTATAAAAACCAGCTAAGCCCACAAAGGATCTTACGGCATCAGCAGTTTTGGGAGATGGAAAGTTTGATACTGCAGTTACTTTACTCTGGTCAATCGTAACCCCTCTAGGAGTGACTACATGACCAAGAAACTTGATTTCTGATCTGAAAAATTGACATTTGGACAGTTTGATCTTTAAATTGGCTTCAAGTTTACCAAGTACTACGTCAAGTCTTTTTAAGTGCGTATCTACGTCTTATGACATGACAATCACATCATCTAAGTACACCATAAGTGTATTACCTATGAGACCTCTAAAGATATTGGTCATGAGCCTCGAGAATGTGATAGGAGATGATCTTAACCCGAAGGCCATACGACGGAATTCAAAATGACCTGCTGGAGTGGAGAATGCGATAAGCTCTTGGCTGTTCTCGTGAAGAGGGACTTGCCAAAACCCTTGTAACAAGTCTAGGGTCGAGAAAACTCTGTTATCTCCGATGATGTTACGTAATAGATCACCAAGTACAGGAAGTGGGAACCCCCCCCCCCCGTCCCCACGGCGGCACTCACTCAAACACATGCTTCTTCTTCCTCTCAAATCTGCTCAAATTACTCAAAATCTACGCCCACAAGCTGCCACCATTTGTTGCATGGAGGTTCTTTCGTAGATTGGGTAATGAACAGATGAGATTTGGGATGGTAACTTAGTATATTAAGGTCAATTAAGACAGGGTGTAATCTCAGAGTTCGCAGGCCTAGTCTTCTCTACACAGTATCTGGATGGTGACTAAGGCACTGCCCCGAGCAGGGCTCATAGCGTTCAAAGGGTTGACCTTTGACATGGGTGACCTTTGACATTGGGCTAATGGTTGCATCGGTTGGTCACGTGAGCAGAAACGGTTATACCCTATGAACTCTCACTGAGCTTACAGTGACATAAACAGTGACACAGTATCTACATGGGTGGTAATCAGTGTCAGTGTCTACATCACTGGTAAACAGTGACACAGTGTCTACATCAGTGGTAAACAGTGACACAGTGTCTACATCAGTGGTAAACAGTGACACATACAGTGTCTACATCAGTGGTAAACAGTGACACAGTGTCAACATCATTGGTAAACAGTGACACAGTGTCTACATCACTGGAAAACAGTGACACATACAGTGTCTACATCACTGGTAAACAGTGACACATAGTGTCTACATCACTGTTGTAAACAGTGACACAGTGTCTACATCACTGGTAAACAGTGACACAGTGTCTACATCACTGGTAAACAGTGACACAGTGTCTACATCACTGGTAAACAGTGACACAGTGTCTACATCACTGGTAAACAGTGACACAGTGTCAACATCACTGGTAAACAGTGACACAGTGTCTACATCACTGGTAAACAGTGACACAGTGTCAACATCACTGGTAAACAGTGACACAGTGTCTACATCACTGGTAACTCAGCTTCATCTCTCTAGACTTTGCCAGTTTTTCTCAGTGAGACAAGAAACTTCCATCTTATGTTCAGGGTGAAAGTGGTCTCCCTCTCTCCCTTTCTTTATCTCCCTCCCTCTCTCTCTCCTTCCTCATCACTTATATGTTCCTGGATATCTCGTCCTCTCCTTTTCCTCTCCACTTTCTAGCTTCTCCCTCTCTTCCTGTTTACAATCTTCTCTCCCTCTCCTGCTTCCTGTTTACAGTCTTCTCTTCCTCTCCTCTTCCTGTTTACAATCTTCTCTCCCTCTCCTGCTTCCTGTTTACAGTCTTCTCTTCCTCTCCTGCTCACGTATTACTTCACAGTTCCTTTCTCTTTTCTTCACTTGTTTCCTCACACTACTGTGTCTGGTCAAGTTCTTTGCTGTCTCTTTCTTCTCAGTCAGTCATCTCTGTTCCCTTCTCCGTAACCTCTTACAGCACCCTGTTCTCTCCTCTTTCTTCCCATCTTTTTCCCCTATCATTCTCGCCGTATTCTGTCTCCTCTTTCCCCTATTCTCCCTTTTCTTTCTCCCCCGTCTCATCTTCATCTCACCTCACCCTAACGAAATTATCTCACTGGCGATTAAGAGTAAAGTTGAAGCTCAATAAGTGACTGCAAGCTACACTTGGCGAGTGTAAGTGACCCCCTCGCTGTCTACACTTGGCGAGTGTAAGTGACCCCCTCGCTGTCTACACTTGGCGAGTGTAAGTGACCCCCTCGCTGTCTACACTTGGCGAGTGTAAGTGACCCCCTCGCTGTCTACACTTGGCGAGTGTAAGTGACCCCCCTCGCTCTCTACACTTGGAGAGTGTAAGTGACCCCCTCGCTCTCTACACTTGGAGAGTGTAAGTGACCCCCTCGCTGTCTTGACGACATTTATTTATTGACATTCACTTACTAATTACCGTCTTCATGTGCTCCTTCACGACCACCTATTATGGAGTCAAGAACTTTCAGAGACACAGATTTTTGAAGTACACTTGTAGTGAATACACCACACACCCACACCCCACACACACACACACACACACACACACACACAAACACACACGTTAGGCCCATACTGGAGTATGCAGCACCAGTTTGGAACCCACATTTATCCAAGCACGTAAAGAAGCTAGAGAAAGTGCAAAGGTTTGCAACAAGACTAGTCCCGGAGCTAAGGGGTATGTCCTACGAGGAGAGGTTAAGGGAAATCGACCTGACGACACTGGAGGACAGGAGAGATAGGGGGGACATGATAACGATATATAAAATACTGAGAGGAATTGACAAGGTTGACAGAGACAGAATGTTCCAGAGATGGGACACAGCAACAAGGGGACACAGTTGGAAGTTGAAGACTCAGATGAATCACAGGGATGTTAGGAAGTATTTCTTCAGTCACAGAGTAGTCGGGAAGTGGAATAGCTTGGGAAGCGATGTAGTGGAGGCAGGTTCCATACACAGCTTTAAGAAGAGGTATGATAAAGCTCATGGCGCAGGGAGAGTGACCCAGTAGCGGCCAGTGAAGAGGCGGGGCCAGGAGCTATGTCTCGACCCCTGCAACCACAACTAGGTGAGTACAACTAGGTGAGTACACACACACATACACACACACACACACACACACACACACACACACCATACACACACACTGAGAGGAATTGACAAAGTGGACAGAGACAGAATGTTCCAGATATGGGACACAGCAACAAGGGGACACAGATGGAAGTTGAAGACTCAGATGAATCACAGAGATGTTAGGAAGTATTTCTTCAGTCACAGAGTTGTCGGGAAGTGGAATAGTTTAGGAAGCGATGTAGTGGAGGCAGGCTCTATACATAGCTTTAAGCAGAGGTATGACAAAGCTCATGGCGCAGGGAGAGTGACCCAGTAGCGGCCAGTGAAGAGGCGGGGCCAGGAGCTTTGACTCGACCCCTGCAACCACAACTAGGTGAGTACAACTAGGTGAGTACACACATACACACACACACAAACACACACATACATACACACACACACACACACACACACAACACACACACACACACACACACACACACACACACATACACACACACACACATACACACACACACACAAACAACACACACATACACACACACACACACATACACACACACAAACACACATTTCGAAGTGTTTCGTTACACACACACACACACACACACATATACACAACAGGCCTAGTGTCTAATCGACATGTGCCTAGGACAAAATGGTAACTAACACACACACACACACACACACACACACAGGAAGTATTTCTTCAGTCACAGAGTGGTCAGGAAGTGGAATAGTTTGGGAAGCGATATAGTGGACGCAGGATCCATTCATAGCTTTAAGAAGAGGTATGATAAAGTTCATGGCGCAGGGAGAGTGACCCAGTAGAGGCCGGGCCAGGAGCTATGACTCGACCCCTGCAACCACAACTAGGTGAGTACACACACACACACACACACACACTTCAGAGAGACCTGGACAGGCTGGACACGTGGTCCAGCAACTGGCTCCTCGAATTTAACCCCGCCAAATGCAAAGTCATGAAGATCGGGGAAGGGTAAGAAGACCGCAGACAGAGTATAGGCTAGGTAGCCAAAGACTGCAAACCTCGCTCAAGGAGAAAGATCTTGGGGTGAGTATAACACCGAGCACGTCTCCGGAAGCACACATCAACCAGATAACTGCTGCAGCATATGGGAGCCTGGCAAACCTGAGAATAGCGTTCCGATACCTTAGTAAGGAATCGTTCAAGACTCTGTACACCGTGTACGTCAGGCCCGTACTGGAGTATGCAGCACCAGTTTGGAACCCACACCTAGTCAAGCACGTCAAGAAATTAGAGAAAGTGCAAAGGTTTGCGACAAGGTTAGTTCCAGAGCTAAGGGGAATGTCCTACGAAGAAAGGTTAAGGGAAATCGGCCTGACAACACTGGAAGACAGAAGGGTTAGGGGAGACATGATTACGACAGACAAAATACTGCGTGGAATAGACAAGGTAGATAGAGACAGGATGTTCCAGAGAGGGGACACAGAAACAAGGGGTCACAATTGGAAGTTGAAGACTCAGATGAGTCAAAGGGATGTTAGGAAGTATTTCTTCAGCCATGGACTAGTCAGGAAGTGGAATAGTCTAGCAAGTGATGTAGTGGAGGCAGGAACCATACATAGCTTTAAGACGAGGTATTATAAAGCTCATGGAGCAGGGAGAGGACCCAGTAGCGATGAGGCTGGGCCAGGAGTTGAGTCTCGACTCCTGCAACCACACGTAGGTGAGTGCACACACACACACGTTTGCTGTGGTCAGGTTTTTCCTTTGGATTCTTATATTTTCTACATCTGTGTCCCTCACTTGTTTGCATACATATGGGCTCCCCTCCTTTTTCAGTTTGATATATATATATATATATATATATATATATATATATATATATATATATATATATATATATATATATATATATTATATATATATATATATAACAACCACGGGGGAGTTTAATGATAGCTCTAGGCCCCTCGTATTGCAATCAACACATCAGGAGCTTGCAATGTTGCAGAAATGAGTAGGAAGTTCAAGTAGATTCGTTGAAGGAACAAGAACTGAGGTGTCAGTGTTGGCTTCATGGTAAGCACATGACTTCTACACTCAGTGTTGGCTTCATGGTAAGCACATGACTTCTACACTCAGTGTTGGCTTCATGGTAAGCACATGACTCTACACTCAGTGTTGGCTTCATGGTAAACACATGACTACTACAATCAGTGTTGGCTTCATGGTAAGCACATGACTTCTACACCTAGGCTCTCATCTGTGACCAACTGCTGTCTAACTACATCTACTTCCATCTACCGTAGATAGTAAAGTTTAGTATAGTATAAAGAGAAGTACAGGGAGCATCAGGAAGCAGGCAGTCTCAGTGTATGTGAGAGCAACAGCAGGAGGAACCAAGACACACAGTGCCGCTAGGTCAAAGGTCAAGGGTCAGGAGTGCCACAGTGATATATATATATATATATATATATATATATATATATATATATATATATATATATATATATATATATATATATATATATATATATATATAATACATATATATTTCTTCATGTGTTAGGTTCAGAACCTTTCAGTGGATACTTAAGGTGTCTGGAAACACAGCTGGTGCAGAGTGCCCAGCTGTTTGTGGGGAGGAAGTGTATCATGGGGAGGGGAACTTGTGTATCATGGGAAGGGGAAGTGTATCATGGGGAGGGAACTTGTGTATCATGGGAAGGGAAGTGTATCATGGGGAGGGGAACTTGTGTATCATGGGAAGGGTAAGTGTATCATGGGGAGGGGAACTTGTGTATCATGGGAAGGGAAGTGTATCATGGGGAGGGAACTTGTGTATCATGGGGAGGGAACTTGTGTATCATGAGGAGGGAAATGTAACATGGGGAGGGAACTTGTGTATCATGAGGAGGGAAGTGTATCATGGGGAGGGGAACTTGTGTATCATGGGAAGGGAAGTGTATCATGGGGAGGGGAACTTGTGTATCATGGGGAGGGAACTTGTGTATCATGAGGAGGGGAAATGTAACATGGGGAGGGGAACTTGTGTATCATGAGGAGGGGAAGTGTATCATGGGGAGGGAGAACTTGTGTATCATGGGGAGGGGAAATGTAACATGGGGAGGGGAACTTGTGTATCATGGGGAGGGGAAGTGTATCATGGGGAGGGAGAACTTGTGTATCATGGGGAGGGGAACTTGTGTATCATGAGGAGGGGAAGTGTATCATGGGGAGGGAGAACTTGTGTATCATGGGGAGGGGGGTGATGGGTCAATTGTGTGTTATGGCAAAGGAGAGGGGAGGGAGTCTAAAGCTGAGACACATCATGATACATGATACAACATAGTACATGGTACACCATGGTACAGTACTGTACAAATCTGCACACTGCCATAACAACATACTGGAGTGAGAGATATGGGAGGAAGTGTAAAATAAACCCAGTGAGGAGCAGGGGTGCGGTGGGGACAATACGGGAGCACTGTATTAACATCCGGGGTCCCAGACTATTCAACATCTTACCAGAAGATATCCGAAACATCGCTGGAACCAGTGTAGAAGCCTTCAAGAGGAAACTGGACAAGTATCTTCATCGGGTGCCAGATCAACCAGGCTGTGATGGATATGTGGGGCAGCGGGCCTCCAGCAGCAACAGCCTGGTTGACCAAGCAAGCACCAGACGAGTCTGGCCCATGGCCGGGCTCAGAGAGTAGATAAACTCTCGAAACTCTTCAAAGGTATATATCAAAGGTAAGGTATATGATACATGGTACAAAATAGTACATGGTACACCATGGTACAATATTGTACATGATACATAGTACAACATAATACATGGTACATCATGGTACAATATTGTACATGATACATGGTACAACATAGTACATGATGCATCATGGTACAATATTTTACATAATACATGGTACAGCATAGTACATGGTACAATATTGTATATGGTACATCATGGTACATGGTACAATATTGTACATGGCACGTGGTACATTGTACAGTATTGTACGATACATGGTACACCATGGTACAATATTGTACATGACACATGGTACATGATACATCATGGTACATGGTGCAATATTGTACATGATACAACACGGTACACCATGATACAAATGGTACATGGTACACCATGGTACATTGTACAATATTGTACATGATACATAATACGCCATGGTACATTGTACAGTACTGTACATGATACACCATGGTACAATATTGTATGTGACATACGGTACATGGCATACCAGTGTACCATAACACATGGTACATGGTACACAATGGTACATGGTACAACGTGGTACACAATGGTACATGATACATGGTACAATATGGTACATAATACATGGTATAATATGGTACATAATACATGGTACAATATGGTACATAATACATGGTACAATATGGTACATGGTACAATTTATTACATGATACATGGTACATGTTACATGACACATGGTACAATATGATACATGGTACAATATGTTACATGGTACAATATGGTACATGGTACAATATGATACATGGTACACTATAGTACAAGATGCATGGTACAATATAGTACATGATACATGGTACAATATAGTACAAGATACATGGTACAATACAAGATAAATAAAAAAGGTAATAAGAAAAGCAAAAAGAGACTATGAGGTTAAAGTTGCAAGAGAATCGAAAACTAACCCAAAAGGATTTTTTCAGGTATACAGAAGTAAGATTAGGGACAAGATAGGCCCACTCAAAAGTTACTCAGGTCAGCTCACCGTCAGTGATAAGGAAATGTGTAGAATTTTTAACACTTACTTCCTCTCAGTTTTTACACAGGAAGATACTAGCGATATTCCAGAAATAATAAATTATGTAGAACAGGACGATAGTAAACTATGCACGATTAGGGTCACAAGTGACATGGTCCTTAGGCAAATAGATAAATTCAAACCTAACAAATCCCCAGACCCTGATGAACTGTATGCAAGGGTTCTAAAGGAATGTAAAGAGGAGCTTAGCAAACCTATGGCTAATCTTTTCAACATATCACTGCAAACTGGCATGGTGCCAGATAAGTGGAAAATTGCAAATGTAATACCTATTTTCAAAGCAGGAGACAGGTCCTTAGCTTCGAACTATAGACCAATAAGCCTAACCTCCACAGTGGGAAAATTTATGTAATCAATAATTGCCGAGGCAATTCATAGCCATCTTGAAAAGCATAAATTAATCAACGAATCTCAGCACGATTTTACAAAAGGGCGTTCCTGCCTTACAAATTTAATAACTTTTTTCACTAAGGTATTTGAGGAGGTAGATCATGGTAATGAATATGATATTGTGTATATGGACTTCAGTAAGGCTTTTGATAGAGTCCCACATCAGAGACTATTGAGGAAAATTAAGGCACACGGAATAGGAGGAAAAAATTTTTCCTGGATAGAGGCATGGTTGACAAATAGGCAGCAGAGAGTTTGCATAAATGGGGAGAAATCAGAGTGGGGAAGCGTCACAAGCGGTGTTCCACAGGGGTCAGTATTGGGCCCCTTGTTGTTCACAATCTACATAAACGACATAGAGGAGGGAATAAATAGCGACATAAGCAAGTTTGCCGATGACACCAAAATAGGCCGTCCAATTCATTCAAATGAGGACATTAGAGCACTCCAGGAAGATTTGAATAGACTGATGCAGTGGTCGGAGAAGTGGCAGATGCAGTTTAATGTAGATAAATGCAAAGTTCTAAATATTGGAGAGGACAATAACCATGCCACATATAAACTAAATAATGTAGATCTTAATACTACTGATTGCGAAAAGGATTTAGGAGTTCTGGTTAGCAGTAATCTAAAACCAAGACAGCAGTGCATAAGTGTTCGCAATAAAGCGAACAGAATCCTTGGCTTCATATCAAGAAGTATAAATAATAGGAGTCCTCAGGTTGTTCTTCAACTCTATATATCCTTGGTTAGGCCTCATCTAGATTATGCTGCACAGTTTTGGTCACCGTATTACAGAATGGATATAAATGCTCTGGAAAGCGTACAAAGGAGGATGACTAAGTTGATTCCATGTATCAGAAATCTTATCTATGAGGATAGACTGAGGGCCCTGAATCTGCACTCTCTAGAAAGGCGTAGAATTAGGGGGAATATGATTGAGGTGTATAAATGGAAAACAGGAATAAATAAAGATGATGTAAATAGCATAGCGTGCTAAAAATATCTAGTATTGACAGGACTTGCAGCAAGGCTTTAAGTTGGATAAATTCAGATTCAGGAAGGATATAGGAAAGGATTGGTTTGGTAATAGAGTTGTCGATGAGTGGAACAAACTCTCGAGTACAGTTATAGAGGCTAAAACGTTGTGTAGTTTTAAAAATAGGCTAGATAAATATATGAGTGGGTGCGGGTGGGTGTGAGTTGGACCTGACTAGTTTGTGCTACTAGGTCAGATGCCGTGCTCCTTCCTTAAGTGAATGTAACCTGACCTGGCTGGGTCGGGGCATTGGCTTAAGCCGGTGGGAGAATTGGACCTGCCTCGCATGGCCCAGTAGGCCTGCTGCAGTGTTCCTTCTTTCTTATGTTCTTATATAGTACATGATACATGATACAATATAGTACATGATACATGGTATAATATGGTACGTGATACAATATAGTACAAGATACATTGTACAATATAGTACAAGATACATTGTACAATATAGTACATGATACATGGTACAATATAGTACATGATACATGGTACAATATTGTACATGATACATGGTACAATATTGTACATGATACATGGTGTACATGAATGGTACACAGTACCGACAAGATGAACAATCAAACACATGTGCAACATCTGGATATCTTTATTATAGACGTTTCGCCCTCTAGTGGCTTTACCAGTATAAGGAAACAATGTGAAGAACGTTTGGTAGCATGTGCTGGTAACTTTGATGTCATTGCAATAACTGAAACATGGTATAATATAAAGAGTCGGGATATGATTGCTGAGGGTCATATTCAGGGGTTTAAGTTGTTCCATGTAGATAGATATAATGGGAAAGGGGGTGGAGTTGCATTATATGTACGAGAAAATATAAATTGCTGCATAAAAACAGGCATAAAAATAGATGGATCATTAACAGAATCTGTTTGGGTAGAGTTTCTAGGTCAAGAAAAACTGATTGTAGGTGTAATATACCGACCGCCAGGCTTGGATCACGATAGAAGGAGACTTCTTTGGGACGAAATTGTTAGGGCTTCTAGACACAAGAACGTAGTGATAGTAGGGGATTTTAACTTTAGTCAAATTGACTGGACTTCTTTGACCGGTAATCTGGAGTCCACTGACTTTATGGAAGTAGTTCAGGACTGTTTTCTGAAGCAGTGTGTGACGGAGCCTACCAGAGGTAATAATTTGCTCGACCTAGTCTTGTCAAATAAAGAAACCCTTGTAAATAATCTGGAGATCACTGAAGAGCTTGGCGCAAGTGATCACAAATCCATTACTTTTAATATTACCTGGGAGTACGAGAATAGGGATAATACGGTAAAAGTTCCTGATTTTCGTTCTGCCGACTATACTGGACTTAGAGAACACCTGTCTAATCTCGACTGGGGTAATCTAGCTAACGATTACGATGGGATCTGCGTTTATGATTTTTTCTTAATAATGTACAACGTGCACAGAGTATATTTATTCCCCAGAGAGAATTTAGGTCAAATAATAACGATCCCAAATGGATTAACAGGAGGCTAAAACATCTATTAGGGAGAAAAGAGGAATTTATAGGCGCATCAAAAGAGGAGATGTTAACCTTATTGACCAATATGTTCAGTTGAAAAGAGAAGTAAAAAAGGGATTAGAAAGGCTAAACGTGACTATGAGATTAAGGTTGCTAATGAATCAAAGACTAATCCAAAAGGGTTCTTTCAAGTGTATAGGACGAAGGTGAGGGAAAAGGTAGGACCTCTGAAAATTGGGAATGGACAGCTGACGGATAACGAACTGGAAATGTGTTCTCTATTTAATGACTATTTTTTTTCAGTCTTTACACAAGAAGACGTAAATGAGATTCCAGAAATTAACAATTATTCAGTTCCTGAAGAATTCAAGTTAACTAATATTACTGTCACGAGGGACATGGTTATCAAACAGATAGATAAACTGAAGCAGAATAAGTCCCCGGGACCCGACGAGTTGTTTTCCAGGGTACTTAAAGAATGCAAGATGGAACTTAGTCAGCCATTAACGAATGTGTTTAATACGTCCATCCTAACTGGTATTGTGCCAGAGATGTGGAAGATAGCTAATGTAGTTCCTATATTCAAATCAGGGATAAGTCAATTCCATCAAATTACCGTCCAATAAGCCTCACATCTATAGTAGGCAAATTATTAGAATCAATTATAGCTGATATTATTAGAAGTCACCTTGAAGAACATAATTTGATTAATGAATCTCAGCATGGGTTCACGAGAGGTCGTTCCTGCCTAACAAATTTACTGACGTTTTTCAATAAAACATTTGAGGCAGTAGACAGTGATAAAGAATATGATATAGTTTACTTGGATTTCAGTAAGGCCTTCGATAGAGTACCTCACAAGAGACTCTTAAGAAAGGTGGCAGCTCATGGTATAGGAGGTAAAGTTCTAGCATGGATAGAGGCATGGCTTACCAATAGAAAGCAGAGAGTTTCCATTAATGGGGTCAAATCTGAATGGGGATTAGTCACTAGTGGCGTTCCACAAGGATCAGTTTTAGGCCCATTGTTGTTCATAATTTACATAAATGACCTTGATGAAGGAATTGCAAGTGACATGAGTAAATTTGCTGATGATACAAAAATAGGCCGTATGATTCATTCTGAGGAGGATACCAGTGAACTCCAGGAGGATTTGGACAAATTAATGTCTTGGTCTGAAAAGTGGCAGATGAAGTTCAATGTGGACAAGTGTAAGGTACTAGTCCTTGGTAATGAAAATATCCCTCGAATTTATAAACTAGGTGAAGTAGAGCTTGATCATACAGAATGTGAAAAGACTTGGGAGTCATTGTAAGCAGGAATCTAAAGCCAAGACAACAGTGCCTAAGTGTGCGAATAAGGCTAACAGATTACTAGGATTTATTTCAAGAAGTATAAGCAACAGAAGTCCAAAAGTTATTTTACAGCTCTATACATCACTAGTGAGACCTCATTTGGATTATGCAGCTCAGTTTTGGTCTCCTTACTACAGGATGGATATAGATTCATTGGAGAACATACAAAGAAGAATGACTAAAATGATTTACAGTATAAGAAATCTCCCGTATGAAGATAGACTTAGAGCGTTGAATCTCCACTCTCTGGAGAGACGTATAATGAGGGGAGATATCATCGAGGTGTACAAGTGGATGATGGGCATAAACAAAGGAGATATTAATAAAATACTGAGGATATCGAACCAAGTAAGAACCAGAAATAACGGATTTAAATTGGATAAATTTAGATTTAGAAGGGACATAGGCAAGTACTGGTTTTCGAACAGAGTTGTAGATGCGTGGAACAATCTTCCGAGTACTGTGATAGAGGCTAGGACCTTGGGTGGCTTTAAAAAGAGATTGGACAAATATATG
Organism: Cherax destructor; assembly: GCA_009830355.1. Taxonomy (NCBI): domain Eukaryota; kingdom Metazoa; phylum Arthropoda; class Malacostraca; order Decapoda; family Parastacidae; genus Cherax; species Cherax destructor. The sequence continues at coordinate 20,773 of WNWK01002735.1, forward strand.
AGTGGGAGGGGCTGGGTTTGATTGGTGTCGTGAGTACGGGAATAAATTATTAGGTAGTGGTGGTTTTGATATGGATATGCCTTGTATGGGCCAGTAGGCCTTCTGCAGTGTTCCTCCATTCTTATGTTCTTAGAACTATATACAAAAGACGAGGTAATCAGTCTCTCAGCACCGTAGTCTTGAAGACTCTGAAGCACAAGCAGTAAGACTGGTGCTTATATAGTGGTGTCAGGTGAGAGACTGTCAGTGGCAGGCAGGACTCACCAGTGGAAGGTCATACCCGAGGGATGGACCAGCAGGAGTTAATAAATATATCCAGATATTGTACATGTGTCTAACTCTTCATCTTGTCGGTACTATATACCATTTGTGTACATCTTGTCAGACACTAGCAACATGTGTACATCTTGTCAGACACTAGCAACATGTGTACATCTTGTAAGACACTAGCAACATGTGTACATCTTGTCAGACACTAGCAACATGTGTACATCTTGTAAGACACTAGCAACATGTGTACATCTTGTCAGACACTAGCAACATGTGTACATCTTGTCAGACACTAGCAACATGTGTACATCTTGTCAGACACTAGCAACATGTGTACATCTTGTCAGACACTAGCAACATGTGTACATCTTGTAAGACACTAGCAACATGTGTACATCTTGTCAGACACTAGCAACATGTGTACATCTTGTCAGACACTAGCAACATGTGTACATCTTGTCAGACACTAGCAACATGTGTACATCTTGTCAAGACACTAGCAACATGTGTACATCTTGTCAGACACTCACATTACATCTTGTAGACACTAGCAACATGTACACTTGTAGACACTCAACATGTACATCTTGTCAGACACTAGCAACATGTACATCTTACTACGAATCACTCACAACATGTACCATCCTTGTACAGTACCACTCACCTGCAACCACTCACCTAGAATTTGAGACACTCACAACCTTCTGATCCACTCACCCTGGCCAGTCCCTCCTGTCCACTCACCTACTGTCCACTACCCTACTGATCCACCACCCCTGTCCACTCACCCTACTGATCCACTCACCCTACTGATCCACTCACCCTACTGATCCACTCACCCTACTGATCCACTCACCCTACTGATCCACTCACCCTACTGATCCACTCACCCTACTGATCCACTCACCCTACTGATCCACTCACCCTACTGATCCACTCACCCTACTGATCCACTCACCCTACTGATCCACTCACCCTACTGATCCACTCACCCTACTGATCCACTCACCCTACTGATCCACTCACCCTACTGATCCACTCACCCTACTGATCCACTCTCACCCTACTGATCCACTCACCCTACTGATCCACTCACCCTACTGATCCACTCACCCTACTGATCCACTCACCCTACTGATCCACTCACCCTACTGATCCACTCACCCTACTGATCCACTCACCCTACTGATCCACTCACCCTACTGATCCACTCACCCTACTGATCCACTCACCCTACTGATCCACTCACCCTACTGATCCACTCACCCTACTGATCCACTCACCCTACTGATCCACTCACCCTCTGTCCACTCACCCTACTGATCCACTCACCCACTGATCCACTCACCCTACTGATCCACTCACCCTACTGATCCACTCACCCTACTGATCCACTCACCCTACTGATCCACTCACCCTACTGATCCACTCACCCTACTGATCCACTCACCCACTGATCCACTCACACATTCATTTACTCTCTCACTCATCCACTCACTTTCACTCAGGCAGTTATTACAGCCGTGTGGATATTAAGTTGGGGGAAGACCCCACGCCCTCTCTCACCCCACTCCCTCTCTCACCCCACTCCCTCTCTCACCCCACTCCCTCTCTCACCCCACTCCCTCTCTCACCCCACTCCCTCTCTCACCCCACTCCCTCTCTCACCCCACTCCCTTTCTCACCCCACTCCCTTTCTCACCCCACTCCCTTTCTCACCCCACTCCCTCTCTCTTACGCCACTTCCCCTCTCTCTCTCTCACCCCACTCCCTTTTCTCTCCTAGTGTTGTGTTTCGCACCTTTGTGTTGCAGCACATGTGGGATACTGGCGGAAGTAACGAGCATGGTGAACGAGGTGAGCGGCAGTTAAGAGCAAGTAACGAGGGTTGAGTCATTACCAGGTTAACAACCACATCCTTCCTCTATGTCTCTTCTAACCTCTCATATATATATATATATATATATATATATATATATATATATATATATATATATATATATATATATATATATATATATATATATATATAATTGTACCCACGAACAAGTGGTATTGATCAATAACAACACTGCGACTAGCCAAGGATTCGAACCCATGTTCTTTTGGCCCGCCTCATGGTAAGCGAAAACCACATGACGCTCTAACCCACAGGACCACCAAATCCTACAAGAATCACGCACCCAGCAGAGCTAGGTGTTTTACCGTGTTCCGAGGACATAAAGTTTTCGCTCACCATGAGGCAGGCCAAAAGAACGTGGGTTCGAATCCTTGGCTAGTCGCAGTGTTATTACTGATCAATACCACTCGTTCGTAGGTACAATATAAAATACTGCTTGTTGAGGCTAGTACACCAAACGGGGAGGAGAATGAAATTAGCTCAGAGGCACCCACACCACTATATGTCCTCGGATCACGGTAAAACTCCTAGCTCTGCTGGGTGCGTGACTCTTGTAGGATTTGGTGGTCCTGTGGGTTAGAGCGTCATGTGGTTTTCGCTCACCATGAGGCGGGCCAAAACAACATGGGTTATGCAATAAGATCACAGTAAACAGGTGATATCACAATATGCAGAACAACCACTGTCAAGAAATAGTGAACTTCCAAGCGCTTTCATGATATCTCACATTATCAAGGAACTGTAAAGATAAAGTATCAACAGAAGGTATATAAGGACGAGACTACACCTCGCGGTCAACTTACAACACCTGACTTTTTATGATGATGTAGGTAGGTAGTCAAGGATCTGTCAAACACAGCTTATATTCTACCCAAGCTTCAAGATTTTAACTTGTCTAATGTATCTTAAATTCTTCAAAAAAAATTATAATTATAAATGACTAATTTGTATAATCCTAAAGTAATATTCATGTTAAATTTAAAACTATTTTTTTTTATGAAACTTGATACTATTATAGTATTTCTCTTGACCATGGACCTACTGGATACAACTTTCTCGGCCTTTTGATAATCAATTGGATGGTTAAAATCTCTCCCATGAATAAACAGAGCATTAGACTCTTGTCCACTTCTAATGCTATGTTTATGTTGTTGTAAAATAGTTCAAGACTTTTCCCAGTTCGACCTTAATAAACCTAATCGGCACGACATATATATATATATATATATATATATATATATATATATATATATATATATATATATATATATATATATATATATATATATATATATATATATATAGTCGTGCCGATTAGGTAAAACTGATCAATTAGCAAGAACTCATCTAAAATTAAGTCCTTTCTAAAATTTTCTCTTATACGTTTAAAGATATATTTTTTTTCATTTATGTTAATGTAAGAATTTATAATTTTTTACCAAGCGAAACTTTGAAAACCTACCTAACCTTATTACAACAAGCTCAATTTAATTTAGCCTAACCCAACTAAATATATTTTAGATACGTTAACATTAATTTAATAATAAACAAACACAATGAAACATATTTTTTTCGTTATGTTCAGAATGATTTTGGCGAAATTATTGCATACACAAATTTTCACTTGTCTTATATGGCAAGACGAGCGTTGCTATTTAAGCCAAAATCGCAAGTTTTACCTAATCGGCACGACATATATATATATATATATATTTTTTTTTTTTTTATATATATATGCTTTATTAATAAACAGAATACATTTATAGAAAACACAAACATGAATACAATGGTACAATATGTCAAAGATTATGAATCTCCTCCAGTTCCTCCGAAGCCGGACGCGAGCCAAGTATGCAGCATGCGTTTCCCCTCTGGATGGCCACGCTGAGACGCTGGAACATGAACGTGGCTGCCCTTGGGTCCCTGGTGGTGTCGATGAGTCTGGAACCCAGTTCTTTAAGGAAACGTGTTGCATTTTTTCCCCACGCTCCCAAGGTCTCTGATCCCACTGGGACAAATTGATACTGTTGGCTAATGTCCCTGTACTTGCCGATCTTGTACTCCTCTCTGTGGTCAGCAGCTCCTCCCTGTCGCCCGACACTGTGATGGATGTAGGTGTCAGCCAGTGTCGACACACAGGTATAATCCCATGCTAAGAGCTTGCCATTCTTCCAAGGATAGATGGTGATCCCGTCGGGGCGGTTTGCTGGGTTGTGGGCGTTGTTGGCTGCTAGTGATCAAGGCTCTCTCGGCTGGGCATCCAGCTGTAGCAAGGGTTCTCTTTATGATGTCGTTGACCTCATTGTGTCTTGCATGCCAACCCTTGGTTTTAGAACAGTTAAGACCATGTAGACCATATTGGTCGGCTTGCGCATCGCTGCAAATACACGTATATTCCGTGTGAATTGGGGCAGCAAGGCGCAGAGCCACTGCAATACGAAGGGTCTTAGGGTCCAGGCGTGTTCCCATGGCCGAAATGGGAACTGTTTGGAGGAAGTCCCCAGAGTGATGTGCACTCACAGCTAGGAGACGGGCAGTCTCCCTGTCTGATGTTACGGCCCTGAGCATATTGGCAAGTATCTTTTCAGCGATGGGGCCGTCCCAGCTTGACTGTTTGTAGGCCAGTTCTTCCCTAGGTTTTGGTGTTGGAGCAGCAAGAGTCTCCCATTCAGTGATGGCACTGGTGTAGCTAGGGTCCTGTATTCCTGCTGAATCACTGAGGTTGTCTGGAAGAATTTGTTTTATTAGCTCATTTGATGCTATGGAAGATGATAAAAAGGCTGGTAGGGCAATCTGGGAGGATTTGCGTACTCCCAGCCCCCCAAGTCTGACTGGAAGTGAGGCTTGCAACCACTGTCCATCTTCGAGGGAAAGATTCAATACACTTTCTAGCATGGTCTTGAGGAGAGAGTCGTATTCCTCGAGTTTCGGGCTGTTGAAGGCTGGGGAGCATCTCAGGAAGTATGTAAGTTTTGGGATTGACAGGCACCTGGTGAGTAGGTAGAAGGCATCATGTGTATCGATGTCTTTCATCCTACCTTCCATCGTCCTGAGGTCGGAGATTTTTTTTTCCAGGACCAGATCGATGGCATTGGGCCCAAGAGGAGCACCAAGGAGAGTGCTGTTGGCTGGATCGATGGCTCGTGCCCCTGGTAAAACAGCCCTAATGTCCAGGATCATCTGTGGATTGGTGGAAACTATCTCACATTTGGTGGGGTTTAAAGATAGGCCCAGGCTACCTACCATATCTTTAATTTTCCTGATGTCTCCTAGGAGAGATTGTGCAGTGCCAGCTAGGGTGCCATCATCCAAGAACCAGATATTGAGCTCACTGGACAATGCTTCTGTGACATCCTTGATGGATAGACAGAATAGAAAGGGAGCAAGAGGGTCCCCCTGTTGCACATCCTCACACGAGTCAATTTCATGGTCCCCAAACAAAAGTTTAGAAGCCACACTGTAACACGATTCTATGAAGGGATAGAGGGAAGGAAAGTGCCTAAGTAAAACTTGCTATTTTGGCTTAAATAGCAACGCTCTTCTTGCCAAATAAGACAAAGAAAATTTGTGTACCATTGATATACCTTTGAAGAGTTTCACTACTCTCGACGAGCCTGACCATGGGCCAGGCTCGTCTGGTGCTTGCCTGGTCAACCAGGCTGTTGCTGATTTAGACACGCTGCCCCACATATTCATCACAGCCTAGTTGATGTGGCACCTGGTGAAGAAACGTGTCCTGTTTCCTCTTGAAGACTTCTACACTTGTTCCAGCCGTGTTTCGGATATCTTCTGGTAAGATGTTGAATAGTCTGGGACCCCGGATGTTGATACAGTGCTCCCTTATTGTCCCCACCGCACCCCTGCTCCTCACTGGGTTTATTTTACAATTCCTCCCATATCTCTCACTCTAGTATGTTGTTATGGCAGTGTGCAGATTTGGGACCAGGCCCTCGAGTACTTTCCAGGTATATATTATCATGTATCTCTCCTCCGCTCCAATGAGTGCATGTTCAAGACTTGAAGGCGTTCCCAATAATTTAGATGTTTCAATGGCTCAATGTGAGCCGTAAACGATCTCTGGATTTGTTCCAGCTCTGCTATTTCTCCTGCCCTGAACGGGGCCGTCAGCACTGAGCAGTATTCTAAGTGAGGGAGCACTAGCGATTTGAAGAGTGTCACCATCGGCATTATTTTCCTTGTTTTGAAAGTTCTCAATACCCACCCCGTCATCTTCCTGGCTGTTGAGATCTTTGTCTTGTTATGGTCTTTAAAAGATCAGCTGACATAATTATTCCCAAGTCCTTTACGTGTTCCTTTCGTTCTATGTGGTGACCCTCTTGAGTTTTGTATATAGTGTTCCTTTTGAGTTCTTCATTCTTTCCATACCTAAGCAGCTAAAACTTATCACTATTGAACGTCATGTTGTTCTCCACTGTCCACTGGAAGACCCTGCTTATGTCTTCCTGTAATTATGCAATAATTTCGCAAAAATAATTCTGAACCTAACGAAAAAAATATATTTCATTGTGTTTATTATTAAATTACTGTAAACTTATCTAAAATATATTTAGTTGGATTTTGATAAATTAAATTGCGCTTGTTATAATAAGTTTTCTAAGGTTCTTTTGGTACAGAATTATTAATTTTTACATTAACATATATGAAAAAAATATATCTTTAAACATATAAGAATTTTTTAGAAAGGACTTAATTTTAAATGAGTTCTTGCTAAATGACCAGTTTTACTTATTCGGCTACGATATATATATATATATATATATATATATATATATATATATATATATATATATATATATATATATATATATAAGAGAGAGAGAGAGAGAGAGAGAGAGAGAGAGATGCACGCACGCACACACACACACACACACACACAACCCCAATGCAACCAAACATTCTAACCCAAAACACACATGCCATACCCAAATGCTCCCACCCACCTCATTACAAACTCCACCTTCACACCAACCACCCATAGTTCCTGATCAGGTATCCCACTTTCCCAACCCCAACGTACCCCCCAGACTACAGTTTTAGAAAAGAAGTTGAAGGTTTGGTACACAAATGCGAGGAGGGGCATGAAAGAATCAAGGAAACATCCCCAGACATAATAGCACTCACAGAAACTAAACTCACCAGGATAACAGATGCAATCTTTCCACCCGGATATCAAATCCTCAGGAAAGATAGAGGGAGCAGAGGGGAGGAGAAGTTGAACTGCTCATTAAGAACCGGTGGGGATTTGAGGAAGTGGAAGGAATGGATGGAATGGGCGAAAGGGACTACATAGTAGGAACAATCCAGTCTGAGGGCCATAAGGTGGTAATTGATGTAATGTACAACCCACCACAGAACTGCAGAAGGCCAAGAGAAGAATGCGACGAGAGCAACAGAGCAATGGTAGACACACTAGCCGAGGTAGCCAGAAGAGCCCACATGGGGAGAGCAAATTTACTAGTTATGGGTGATTTCAATCACAATGAGATTGATTGGGAAAACCTGGAGCCCCTATGGAAGTTCTGAATCATGGAGAGCCAAGATGATGGATGTGGTACTGGAAAACCTCATGCATCAACATGTTAGAGACACTACCAGAGAGAGAGGTGAGGACGATCCAGCAAGACTGGACCTAGTATTCACCTTGAGTAGTTCGGACATCTAGGATATCACGTACAAAAGGCCCCTTGGAGCTAGTGATCATGTGGTTCTGTGTTTTGATTATATAGTTGAGCTACAAGTGGAGAGGGGAGCAGGAATTGAACAGGAAAATCGAAACTATGAAAGGGGGGACTACACAGGCATGAGGAACTTCCTACAAGACGTTCAGAGGGAGAGAGAATTGGCAGGAAAACCAGTAAAAGAAATGATGGACTATGTGACAACAAAATGCAAGGAGACAGAGGAGAGGTTTGTCCCCAAGGGAAACAGAAGTAATGGGAAGACCAGAACGAGTCCTTGGTTCACCCAAAGGTTTAGGAAGGCAAAAACTAAGTGCACTAGAGAATGGAAAAAGTACAGAAGACAAAGGACCCACGAAAATAAAGAGATTAGCCAAAGAGCCAGAAACAAATATGCACAGGTAAGAAGGGAGGCTCAGCGACAATACGAAAATGACATAGCATCAAAAGTCAAGTCTGACCCGAAGCTGCTGTATAGGAGGAAAACAACAGTCAAGGACCAGGTAATCAGGCTGAGGAAGGAAGGTCGGGAGTTCACAAGAAACGACCAAGAGGTATGTGAGGAGCTCAACATGAGATTTAAAAAAGTATTTACAGAGGAGACAGGAAGGACTCCAGGAATTCAGAATAGGAAGATACACCAACAAGTGCTGGATGAAATACAACGGAGGAGGTGAAGAAGCTGCTATGTGAACTCGATACCTAAAAAGCGGTGGGACCGGACAACATTTCTCCGTGGGTCCTTAGAGAGGGAGCAGAGATGTTGTGTGTGCCACTAACAAAAATCTTCAACACATCCATTGAAACTGGGCAACTACCTGAGGTGTGGAAGATGGCAATTGTAGTCCCAATTTTTAAGAAAGGAGACAGACACGAGGCATTAAACTACAGACCTGTGTCACTGACGTGTATAGTATGCAAAATCAGGAAGATCATCAGGAGGAGAGTGGTGGAGCACCTAGAAAGACACAAGCTTATAAACGACAACCAGCACGGTTTCAGGGAAGGAAAATCCCGTGTCACAAACCTACTGGAGTTTTATGACAAGGTAACAGAAGTAAGACACGAAAGAAAGGGGTGGATAGACTGCATTTTCTTGGACTGCAAGAAAGCGTTCGACACAGTTCCTCACAAGAGGTTAATGCAAAAGCTAGAGGGTCAGGCACACGTAACAGGAAAGGCACTGCAATGGATCAGAGAATATCTGACAGGGAGGCAACAACGAGTCATGGTACGTGACGAGGTGTCAGAGTGGGCACCTGTGACGAGTGGGGTTCCACAGGGCAGTCCTAGGACCTGTGCTGTTTTTGGTATATGTGAATGACATAACGGAAGGGATAGACTCAGAAGTGTTCCTGTTTGCAGATGATATGAAGTTAATGAGAAGAATTAAATCAGTCGAGGATCAGGTAGGACTACAAAGAGAACTAGACAGGCTACAAGCCTGGTCCAGTAACTGGCTCCTTGAATTTAACCCTGCCAAATGTAAAATCATGAAGATCGGGGAAGGGCAAAGAAGACCGCAGACAGAGTATAGTCTAGGTGGCCAAAGACTGCAAACCTCACTCAAGGAAAAAGATCTTGGGGTGAGTATAATACCGAGCACATCTCCTGAGGCACACATCAATCAGATAACTGCTGCAGCATACGGGCGGCTGGCAAACCTAAGAATAGCATTCCAATACCTCACTAAGGAATCGTACAAGACTCTGTACACCATATACGTCAGGCCCATACTGGAGTATGCAGCGCCAGTTTGGAACCCACACCTGGAAATGTCCTTCGAAGAAAGGTTAAGGGAAATCGGCCTGACGGCGCTGGAGGACAGGATTAAAGAAGACATGATAACGACGTATAAAATACTGCGAGGAATTGACAAGGTGGACAAAGACAGGATGTTCCAGAGATGGGGCACAGAAACAAGGGGTCACAATTGGAAGTTGAAGACTCAGATGAGTCAAAGAGATGTTATGAAGTATTTCTTTAGTCATAGAGTTGTCAGAAAGTGGAATAGTCTGTCAAGTGGCGTATTGGAGGCAGGAACCATACATAATTTTAAGACGAGGTTTGATAAAGCTCATGGAGCAGGGAGAGAGAGGACCTAGTAGCGATCAGTGAAGAGGCGGGGCCAGGAGCTATGAATCGAACCCTGCAACCACAAATAGGTGAGAACACACACACACACACAGGAAGTATTTTTTCAGTCACAGAGTGGTCAGGAAGTGGAATAGTTTGGGAAGCGATATAGTGGAGGCAGGATCCATTCATAGCTTTAAGAAGAGGTATGATAAAGCTCATGGTGCGGAGAGAGTGACCCAGTAGAGGCCAGTGAAGAGGCGGGGCCAGGAGCTATAACTCGACCCCTGCAACCACAACTAGGTGAGTACACACACACACACAGACTGTAAACCTCACTCAAGGAAAAAGATCTTGGGGTGAGTATAATACCGAGCACATCTCCTGAGGCACACATCAATCAGATAACTGCTGCAGCATACGGGCGGCTGGCAAACCTAAGAATAGCGTTCCAATACCTCACTAAGGAATCGTTCAAGACTATGTACACCATATACGTCAGGCCCATACTGGAGTATGCAGCACCAGTTTAGAACCCACAACTGGTCAAGCACGTCAAGAAATTAGAGAAAGTGCAAAGGTTTGCAACAAGACTAGTCCCAGAGCTAAGGGGATTGTCCTACTAAGAAAGGTTACGGGAAATCGGCCTGACGACACTAGAGGACAGGAGGGTTAGGGGAGACATGATAACGACATATAAAATACTGCGAGGAATAGATAAGGTGGACAGAGACAAGATGTTCCAGAGAGGGGACACAGAAACAAGGGGTCACAATTGGAAGTTGAAGACTCCTATGAGTCAAAGGGATGTTAGGAAGTATTTCTTCAGTCATAGAGTTGTCAGGAAGTGGAATAGCTTAGAAAGTGACGTAGTGGAGGCAGGAACCATACATAGTTTTAAGACGAGGTTTGATAAAGCTCATGGAGCAGGGAGAGAGATGACCTATTAGCAATCAGTGAAGAGGCGGGGCCAGGAGCTATGAATCGACCCCTGCAACCACAAATAGGTGAGTACAACTAGGTGAGTACACACACACACACAGCAGGAAACAATGTACAAAACGTTGTTTGTTCACCAGCATAAATAACAAGATTTATGATTTACAAATAAGTACAATTTACAACTTTGTATTTACGAAGAGTATTTAACAAAATTAAAAAAATACTGCAACATAGCAACATTTTAATAGATGTTTATAAAGTTTAAAACATCTGAGTGTGATGTTAAAAACATCTGAGAGTCATGTTAAAAACATCAGCACTTGCTATGTTTATCTGTACTGAGCTTATTGTAGTGTTCAAAACATCTTTACAGAAATGTTCAAAACATCTGTACGGTAATTTTCAAAACATCTGTACAGAAATGTTCAAAACATCTGTACAGTCATGTTCAAAACATCTGTATAGTAATGTTCAAAACATCTGTAGAGTAATGCTCAAAACATCTGTATAGCTATTTTCAAAACATCTGTACAAGGTTCAGTGTTTAAAACTTGTATACAAGGTTCAGTGTCAACAGCAGTCAGCTGAACACCTGTCAACCATGGTCATGAACATCTGTCAACCATGGTCATGAACATCTGTCAACCATGGTCATGAACACCTGTCAAAAATGATCAAGAACACTTTTCAACAATGATCATGAACATATGTCAACCATGGTCAAAATACCTGTCAACCATGGTCAAAATACCTGTCAACCATGGTCATGAACACCTGTCAACCATGGTGAAGAACACTTGTCAAAAGAAAACAGGTGCCAAGACAGCTGAAAGTGTAGACAAAGTGTAGACACAGATGTGCGTGTGTGTACACAAACAAGTGAAAATGTGCACACAGATGTGTGCACCCAGGAGGCACGAACTGATGTTCAGTGAAGAAGGTGTTCTCTAGGTGGGAGTTGAGGACGTGTTCTGAAGTGTTCCTTCCTGGTACTTGAACACGACCCCATCTCTCTCTCTCTCTCTCTCTCTCTCTCTCTCTCTCTCTCTCTCTCTCTCTCTCTCTCTCTCTCCTCTCTCTCAGACACATACACACACGTATGTGACGAGGTGTCAGAGTGGGCGCCTGTGACGAGCGGGGTTCCACAGGGGTCAATCCTAGGACCGGTGCTGTTCCTGGTATATGTGAGTGACATGACGGAAGGGATAGACTCAAAAGTGTTCCTGTTTGTAAACGATGTGAGGAGAATACAAGTGGACGAGGATCAAGTAATCCTACAAGGAGATCTGGACAGGCTGCAAGCCTGGTCTGACAAATAGCTTCTGGAGTTTAACCCCACCAAGTGCAAAGTCATGAAGTTTGGGGAAGGACAAAGAAGACCGCAGACGGAGTACAGGCTAGGGGCCAAAGACTGCAAACCTTCCTCAAGGAAAAATATTTTGGGGTGAGTATAATACCGAACACATCTGCGGCGCACATCAGCCAGATAACTGCTGCAGCATATGGGTGCATGGCAAACCTTAGAATAGCATTTCGACACCTCGGTAAGGAGTCATTTACGATAGTGTACACCGTGTACGTAAGGCCCATATTGGAGTATGCAGCACCAGCATGGAGCCCACTCCTGGTCAAGCACGTCAAAAATTAGAGAAAGTGCAAAGGTTTGCAACAAGACTAGTCCCGGAGCTAAGGGGAATGTCCTACGAGGAGAGATTAAGATAAATCAACCTGACTACACAGGAGGATAAGGAGGATATGTAACAACATATAAAATACTGAGAGAAATTGACAAGGTGATTACGGACAGAATGTTTCAGAGATGGGGCACAACAACAAGGGGTCACAATTAAAAGTTGAAGACTCAAATGAGTCATAGGGATGTTAGGAAGTATTTCTTCAATCACAGAGTTGTCAGGGAGTGGAATAGTCTGGAAAGTGACGTAGTGGAGGCAGGTATCATACATAGCTTTAAGAAGAGTATGATAAAGGTCACTGAGTAGGGAGAGAGTGCACCTAGTACCGACCAGTGAAGAGGCGGGACCAGTAGCTGTGATTCGACCTCTGCAACCACAAGCAGGTGAGTACACACACATGCCACGTGACCTCATCAGCTGTCTGAATGTCAATATTTAAGTCTGGCGATAATGTGACACAAATATAAACAGAGGGGGAGAGTTAGGGAGAGAGGAGAGTGAGTAGAGATTATGGGAAGACTGAGGGGAGATTGATGGTAGAGTGAGGAATAGTGAGTGGAGAGTGAGGGAAGAGTGAAAAGACGAGTGAGGGGAAGATCGAGGGAAGAGCGAGGGAAGAGTGAGGGAATGCTCTGGGTCACTCTTATATTAAAGCTTAGTTTAAAAACTTGCGGAGCTAACTAGTAAGACAGGCAGTGTATATATTGCCTTCAACACGTGCACACGCACGCACCTGCCCACACAAAGAGGCCTTCAAAGAGGCCATCAGAGAGGTCTTCAAAGAGGTCTTCAAAAAGGCAATCAGAGAGTCCTTCAAAGAGGCCATCAGAGAGGTCTTCAAAGAAGCCATCAGAGAGGCCTTAAAAGAGGCCATCAGAGAGGCCTTAAAAGAGGCCATCAGAGAGGCCTTAAAAGAGGCCATCAGAGAGGCCTTAAAAGAGGCCATCAGAGTGGCCTTCAAAGAGGCCATCAGAGAGTCCTTCAAAGAGGACATCAGAGAGGTCTTCAAAGAAGCCATCAGAGAGGCCTTAAAAGAGGCCATCAGAGAGGCCTTAAAAGAGGCCATCACAGAGGCCTTCAAAGAGGCCATCAGAGAGTCCTTCAAAGATGACATCAGAGAGGTCTTCAAAGAGGCCATCAGAGAGACCTTCAAAGAGGTCTTCAAAGAGGTCTTCAAAGAGGCCATCAGAGAGGCCTTCAAAGAGGCCTTCAAAGAGGTCTTCAAAGAGGCCATCAGAAAGGCCTTCAAAGAGGTCTTCAAAGAGGCCATCAGAGAGGCCTTCAAAGAGGTCTTCAAAGAGGCCATCAGAGAGGCCTTCAAAGAGGCCATCAGAGAGGCCTTGTTTCAAGACTATTGATAGCAGAGCTCGACACTGAGAAATAAATACCAGGATAAACTTAATTTCTGGTACAACAAAAACAATATGACCTCTCTATGTATACGCTCTCTCGCTATGAATACTCTCTCGTTATGAATACTCTCTCGCTATGAATACTCTCTCGCTATGAATACTCTCTCGCTATGTATATTCTCTCGCTATGAATACTCTCTCGCTATGAATACTCTCTCGTTATGAATACTCTCTAAAAACACACTCTACGAATATTCAGAGAGTCTTCAAGAGGACAAAGGCTCAAGCCTCCACTCTTGCTAGGGGTCAATGACCCCCGCGCTCTGAGGTTCAGCGCCTCGTAAGATGGACCAGCTACCAGATATCTGTCAACTGAGAGCTGAGCTTCTCATATTTGATCCAGGGAGAGAGGGGAGGCACCGGTGGGTAGTCTCATCAAGCCCATTAAGATCACGGACGAACTAACCACATCAAGATCACGGACTAACAACAAACACACAAGCCGCTATCATCAGCAACATCAAAACAGATGCGAAGACCAAGACTGCATCAACAACACTACACACGACTATAAGAGTTCCAAGGCATTAAATATACCACGGTGTGTGTGTGTGTGTGTACTCACCTAATTGTGGTTGCAGGGGTCGAGACTCAGCTCCTCTGTGTGTGTGTGTGTGTGTGTGTGTGTGTGAGTGTGTTTTACATAATTACAGGAGAATATCACAGACTTTACCGACTAAGGACGGGAGGGGAGAGGCGCGCGCGTCGGAGCTTCCGTCATACCTGCAACAACAACAAATATATTAAAAACTGTCACACGCCAAATATTTTTGGGAGACGGCAAATATCATAACAGAGTGTCACGAAGAATATATTTTTTTCATAAGCACTGAATGACAATGCACAAAGCGATATATACAATACAGAGAGAGAGAGAGAGAGAGAGAGAGAGAGAGAGAGAGAGAGAGAGAGATACAGAGACAGAGAGAGAGAGACAGAGAGAGAGAAACTATCCTGAGTGCTCATGTTGCGTCTAGATAACTAGGATTTAGATGAATGGTTCAAAGAACCGACAAGTTGTAAATTAGACATATATGCAACACTTGGGTATCTTTATTGAGGAAACGTTTCGCCACACAGTGGCTTCATCAGTCCAATACAAAGCAGAAAGGTGTAAGGAGGAGGAGAAGTTTGAGGTAATCAGTCCCTCGGCCTGAACACATCGACTCCAGGCCGAGGGACTGATTACCTCAAACTACTCCTCCTCCTAACACCTTTCTGCTTTGTATTGGACTGATGAAGCCACTGTGTGGCGAAACGTTTCCTCAATAAAGATACCCAAGTGTTGCATATGTGTCTAATTTATAACTAGGATTATTCTCAGTACAGTCTTGGTCGTTCTACATGACTGGTACACAGTACCAACAACATGAAGAATTAGACACATGTGCAACATCTGGGTAACTTTATTGTTGACGTTTCGCCCTCCAGTGGCTTTATGAACACAGTACAAGGACATAATGTGAAGAATGTAGAGCTATATACAAAAGATGAGGTAATCAGTCCCTCAGCCTTGGAGTTACTGAAGAGCACCGTAGTCTTGAAGAATCTGAAGCACAAGCAGACTGATCAATTAGGAAGGTGTGCACAGTGATACCATGATTCGTCGTGCACATTTACCACCACCAGCGTAAAGGATATTGTTTAACCGGCGGCACGGGTTGTCTGCGTCAGGAGAGAGCACTGTGAAATAACAGGTGAAGCATGCAAGGGCAACACTGACGTTGTTTGAACATATATGGAGCCATAACGAGGTAGTTGTGCATAGATAGTTAGTGGATAGCGAGGTGGTTGATGCTTCCACTTCCTCCAGACACCAGAGTGACAGCTGAGGGGATGAGGTTTGATGCTTCCACTTCCTCCAGACACCAGAGTGACGCTGGTGGATAGCGAGGTGGTTGATGCTTCCACTCCTCCAGACACCAGAGTGACGCTGGTGGATAGCGAGGTGGTTGATGCTTCCACTCCCTCCAGACACCAGAGTGACGCTGGTGGGTAGCGAGGTGGTTGATGCTTCCACTCCCTCCAGACACCAGAGTGACGCTGGTGGGTAGCGAGGTGGTTGATGCTTCCACTCCCTCCAGACACCAGAGTGACGCTGGTGGGTAGCGAGGTGGTTGATGCTTCCACTTCCTCCAGACACCAGAGTGACGCTGGTGGGTAGCGAGGTGGTTGATGCTTCCACTCCCTCCAGACACCAGAGTGACGCTGGTGGATAGCGAGGTGGTTGATGCTTCCACTCCCTCCAGACACCAGAGTGACGCTGGTGGGTAGCGAGGTGGTTGATGCTTCCACTCCCTCCAGACACCAGAGTGACGCTGGTGGGTAGCGAGGTGGTTGATGCTTCCACTCCCTCCAGACACCAGAGTGACGCTGGTGGGTAGCGAGGTGGTTGATGCTTCCACTCCCTCCAGACACCAGTGACACTGGTGGGTAGCGAGGTGGTTGATGCTTCCACTTCCTCCAGACACCAGAGTGACGCTGGTGGGTAGCGAGGTGGTTGATGCTTCCACTCCCTCCAGACACCAGAGTGACGCTGGTGGGTAGCGAGGTGGTTGATGCTTCCACTTCCTCCAGACACCAGAGTGACGCTGGTGGGTAGCGAGGTGGTTGATGCTTCCACTCCTCCAGACACCAGAGTGACGCTGGTGGGTAGCGAGGTGGTTGATGCTTCCACTCCTCCAGACACCAGAGTGACGCTGGTGGGTAGCGAGGTGGTTGATGCTTCCACTTCCTCCAGACACCAGAGTGACGCTGGTGGGTAGCGAGGTGGTTGATGCTTCCACTCCCTCCAGACACCAGAGTGACGCTGGTGGGTAGCGAGGTGGTTGATGCTTCCACTTCCTCCAGACACCAGAGTGACGCTGGTGGGTAGCGAGGTGGTTGATGCTTCCACTCCCTCCAGACACCAGAGTGACGCTGGTGGATAGCGAGGTGGTTGATGCTTCCACTTCCTCCAGACACCAGAGTGACGCTGGTGGGTAGCGAAGTGGTTGATGCTTCCACTCCCTCCAGACACCAGAGTGACGCTGGTGGGTAGCGAGGTGGCTGATGCTTCCACTCCCTCCAGACACCAGAGTGACGCTTGTGGGTAGCGAGGTGTTTGATGCTTCCACTTCCTCCAGACACCAGAGTGACGTTAGTGGGTAGCGAGGTGGTTGATGCTTCCACTCCCTCCAGACACCAGAGTGACGCTGGTGGGTAGCGAGGTGGTTGATGCTTCCACTTCCTCCAGACACCAGAGTGACGCTGGTGGGTAGCGAGGTGGTTGATGCTTCCACTCCCTCCAGACACCAGAGTGACGCTGGTGGATAGCGAGGTGGTTGATGCTTCCACTCCCTCCAGACACCAGAGTGACGCTGGTGGGTAGAGAGGTGGTTGATGCTTCCACTCCCTCCAGACACCAGAGTGACGCTGGTGGGTAGCGAGGTGGCTGATGCTTCCACTCCCTCCAGACACCAGAGTGACGCTGGTGGGTAGCGAGGTGGTTGATGCTTCCACTTCCTCCAGACACCAGAGTGACGTTAGTGGGTAGCGAGGTGGTTGATGCTTCCACTCCCTCCAGACACCAGAGTGACGCTGGTGGATAGCGAGGTGGTTGATGCTTCCACTCCTCCAGACACCAGAGTGACGCTGGTGGGTAGAGAGGTGGTTGATGCTTCCACTCCTCCAGACACCAGAGTGACGCTGGTGGGTAGCGAGGTGGCTGATGCTTCCACTCCTCCAGACACCAGAGTGACGCTGGTGGGTAGCGAGGTGGTTGATGCTTCCACTTCCTCCAGACACCAGAGTGACGTTAGTGGGTAGCGAGGTGGTTGATGCTTCCACTCCCTCCTGATACCAGAGTGACGTTAGTAGGTAGCGAGGTGGTTGATGCTTCCACTCCCTCCAGACACCAGAGTGACGCTGGTGGGTAGCGAAGTGGTTGATGCTTCCACTCCCTCCAGAAACCAGAGTGACGCTGGTGGGTAGCGAGGTGGTTGATGCTTCCACTTCCTCCAGACACCAGAGTGACGCTGGTGGGTAGCGAGGTGGTTGATGCTTCCACTTCCTCCAGACACCAGAGTGACGCTGTTGATAAATAACAAAAATCACAACACCGTGACTGGAACAATACACAAATAACCCTCACAGAGGCGACAGCAAAGATCATGATGATGTTTGGTCCAACTTGTGAATGGTCCAAGACGGACCGAAACGTCGTTACAGGCGAGGTAATGGAGTCAATCAAGGAGCTTTAAAACCAGGATCTCTCTGCCACGATGGATTTAGACACGACAGTAAAGCTGTTGAAAGTTTGTAGTTAGTAACTACTGGCCAGACACGAACTACAGGATCCTATAACAAACACAACTTAGTTTTACTGTCTGCCTTGTGCATGTAAACACAATGAACAACGCTGAAACCACGCTCATTGTTCTTGGTAATTTGCATAGTTGTGGCCGTAATGCTTGCTTCACTAACTACTCTTCTTGATCAACTGTGGGAGTGACGAAATATAGAGACCAGGGTAATGTAATTAAATTATTTAAATAACGAGGTCACGGTGACCTGACCTGCCTTGTTTCTTGCAGTTTTTCCTAGGTGTAGAGAGACAACAAGACGGGCAGCAAGCAGCTACTTCACTCTGACTGTAACCTTCTCCAGAACATCGCTACATCTGAGATCATTTCATTTATCCCAGGATGACTCAGGTCTGGAACATGTTCGTACAGCATAGTGCTATCAACGAAATAAAGTCAGTTGATCAAATAAAATTGCTGGCCCACAGATGGCTCCAACTTCATCCTGTTCCACATTTGTGTCTCATAACAATAAAAAGGCTTTAAAAGGAGTTGATGTAGGTAACAGCTCTTAGCTTGTAAATAAAGTTAGGAATCCTTAACCTAACCTTGTATAACCTTTGTAAGAAGAGAGAGAGAGAGAGAGAGAGAGAGAGAGAGAGAGAGAGAGAGAGAGAGAGAGAAGAGGAGAGGAGAGAGAGAGAGAGAGAGAGTGCATACGGGTCCTGCGTACTAATGGAGATGCTACCTCCGGGTTTGTTGAGAAAGTTAAAAGGTTCCTCAAGACTAGCACTGGCAGGACCCAGCTGCCAAGACTGCACCAGCTGCCAAGACTGCACCAGCTGCCAAGACTGCACCAGCTGCCAAGACTGCAGTCCATCAATCAAGATTGATGGACTGAACACATCGACGCCAGGCTGGGGGACTAATTACCTCAAATTTCTCCTCATCTTCCACCGTTCTTCTCTGTTTTAGACAGAAGACGCCACACTGGTTAGCGAAACATTTCAAGACTAAAGATTCCAAAAATGTTACCCAGGTGTCTCCATCGTCAACTTGTGTTTTTTTTTTTTTTTACACCATTTGTACTGAGATACAGTGTACTCCTGATTAGCGTCACAAGTCAGGGAACAAGACAATAACCGGCCTCGAGAAGGTTCATCTAAGGCTCTCACTAGACGTACTGAGGGTGGAGTGATAATATGTCTTGGTGTCCCAACACCTGACACAAGCAACACCACAGCCACTCATGCACTCATATATTCCACCTGAAAAAATTTTTTTTTTTTTTGCCATTGTCTCTTTTCACCTAAATGTTCACATATGTGACTGTTGTTTCTGTTGTTTAATGGAATTACTAATATAGGTTTCCTCTTCCTCATACCTGGGTTTTTACCATAACAAGTGAAGAAATGCTCTTTATTAGCGTACCTAATGTAACGAAATGCTCCTTATTAGTGTACCTAACTTAAGGAAATGCTCCTTATTAGTGTACCTAACTTAACGAAACTTTATTAGCGTACCGGAACTAGTAGCAAAATAAGTTGCATTTCATAGCTCTCTCCTCCGAGACAGACAGTGTACGAGCAAGTATAGGTGTAGCATCCCTCTTACTACTGCTGGAGTATCATCCAGATAACAGGCCGGAGCACAGGCCGGAGCACAGGCCGGAGCACAGGAATATATACCAGCTGTAAACTGTTAGAGGAAGGTATCTGGCCACAAGTCTCTGTAGAAGATGCTGCTGCCACACACTGGACACTTTAAGTCCCAGCTAGGTAGTCATACTTGCCTCCTCAATCAACATCACACCAGAGTCTAACATACAATGACCGGCTCACAGCCTCTGCCGGATACAGTTCCGGCGACGAGTTCTTCACCTCTCTCACAACCTGCACTCTAACACACTAAAACTAACTTATACACCTTCACAAACATTTACCCAACGTTGTAATATTTACCCATCGTTGTAACATTTACCCTACGTTGTAACATTCGAATAAAAAAGTTCTACACTAAGTAAATGACAACAACAAAAACACCACACACACACACACACACACACACACACACACACACGCACACACACACACACACACACACACACACACACGCACACACGCACACGCACACACGCACACGCACACACACACACGAGAGAGAGGGGGGTGGATAGACTGCATTTTCTTGGACTGCAAGAATTCGTTCGACACAGTTCCTCACAAGAGGTTAATGCAAAAGCTAGAGGATCAGGCACACGTAACAGGAAAGGCACTGCAATGGATCAGAGAATATCTGACAGGGAGGCAACAACGAGTCATGGTACGTGACGAGGTGTCACAGTGGGCACCTGTGACGAGTGGGGTTCCACAAGGGTCAGTCCTAGGACCTGAACTGTTTTTGGTATATGTGAATGACAAAACGGAAGGGATAGACTCAGAAGTGTCCCTGTTTGCAGATGATGTGAAGTTAATGAGAAGAATTAAATCAGTCGAGGATCAGGTAGGACTACAAAGAGACCTGGACAGGCTACAAGCCTGGTCCAGTAACTGGCTAGTTGAATTTAACCCTGCAAAATGTAAAGTCATGAAGATCGGGGAAGGGCAAAGAAGACCGCAGACAGAGTATAGGCTAGGTGGCCAAAGACTGCAAACCTCGCTCAATGAGCAAGATCTTGGAGTGAGTATAACACCGAGCACGTCTCCGGAAGCACACATCAACCAAATAACTGCTGCAGCATATGGGCGCCTGGCAAACCTGAGAATAGCTTTCCGATACCTCAGTAAGGAATCGTTCAAGACACTGTACACCGTGTATGTCAGGCCCATACTAGAGTATGCAGCACCAGTTTGGAACCCACACCTGGTCAAGCACGTCAAGAAATTAGGGAAAGTGCAAAGGTTTGCGACAAGGATAGTTCCAGAGCTAAGGGGAATGTCCTACGAAGAAAGGTTAAGGGAAATCGGCCTGACAACACTGGAGGACAGAAGGGTTAGGGGAGACATGATAACGACATACAAAATACTGCGTGGAATAGACAAGGCGGATAGAAACAGGATGTTCCAGAGAGGGGACACAGAAACAAGGGGTCACAATTGGAAGTTGAAGACTCAGATGAGTCAAAGGGATGTTAGGAAGTATTTCTTCAGCCGTAGAGTAGTCAGGAAGTGGAATAGTCTAGCAAGTGATGTAGTGGAGGCAGGTACCATACACAGCTTTATGAAGAGGTATGATAAAGCTCATGGAGCAGGGAGAGAGTGGACTTAGTGGCGACCAGTGAAGAGGCGGGGCCAGGAGCTATAAATCGACACCTACAACCACAATTAGGTGAGTATGCATTAGGATTTATGACTACTCTGCACTATTCCTTTTGTGCGTTGAGGAAGAGGAGGCTGGGCTTGCGAGTAACTGGGATACCTTCTTGGCACCATACAATGACAGAGATACATCTAGTTTAATATTCTGTTAAGAGACAGATTGTTAGGTTTATAGCGCCTCCTGTCCTGTCCTCCTGGGCCCCACTGTCCTCCTGACCTTCTGTCCTGTCCACCTGGGCCCCACTGTCCTCCTGACCTCCTGTCCTGTCCACCTGGGCCCCACTGTCCTCCTGACCTCCTGTCCTGTCCACCTGGGCCCCACTGTCCTCCTGACCTCCTGTCCTGTCCACCTGGGCCCCACTGTCCTCCTGACCTCCTGTCCTGTCCACCTGGGCCCCACTGTCCTCCTGACCTCCTGTCCTGTCCACCTGGGCCCCACTGTCCTCCTGACCTCCTGTCCTATCCACCTGGGCCCCACTGTCCTCCTGACCTCCTGTCCTGTCCTCCCGGTCCCCTGTTCTCCTGACCTCCAGTCCTGTCCTCCCGGCCCCCTGTCCTCCTGGACTCCTGTCCTCCTGAACTCATGTCCTCCTGGCCTCCTGGCCTCCTGGACTCCTGGCCTCCTGGACTCCCACCGTACTCTCACAACTTTGTGTCGCGTCTTCAGTTGAATGTTGAAGAACACAGAGACGAGAAGAATAGAAGGAGCAGGAAGAATAGAAGGAGCAGGAAGAATAGAAGGAGCAGGAAGATTAGAAGGAGCAGGAAGAATAGAAGGAGCAGGAGCAATAACAGTAGGAGGCAACAGCAGCACCAACAACAACACAAAACAACAACAGCAGCAGCAGCACAGCAACAACAACAACAGCAGCAACAGCACAGCAACAACAACAATAGCAGCAACAGCACAGCAACAACAACAATAGCAGCAACAAGACCAGGATCAGTAAAAGAGGCAACGTCATGACAAGGTAGAAGACTGAGTGAAGGAGACTGAGTGAAGGAGGAGACTGAGTGAAGGAGGAGACTGAGTGAAGGAGGAGACTCAGTCAAGGAGACTGAGTCAAGGAGACTGAGTCAAGGAGGAGACTGAGTCAAGGAGACTGAGTCAAGGAGGAGACTTAGTGAAGGAGGAGACTGAGTGAAGGACACTGAGTGAAGGAGACTGAGTGAAGGAGGAGACTGAGTGAAGGAGGAGACTGAGTGGAGGAGACTGAGTGAAGGAGGAGACTGAGTGAAGGAGGAGACTGAGTGAAGGAGACTGAGTGAAGGAGACTGAGTGAAGGAGACTGAGTGAAGAAGGAGACTCAGTCAAGGAGGAGACTGAGTGAAGGAGACTGAGTCAAGGAGACTGAGTCAAGGAGGAGACTGAGTCAAGGAGGAGACTGAGTGAAGGAGGAGACTGAGTGAAGGAGACTGAGTGAAGGAGGAGACTGAGTGAAGGAGACTGAGTGAAAGCGAGGGAGACTAGTGAGCAGTGAAGGAGACTGAGTGAAGGAGACTGAGTGAAGGAAGACTGAGAGACTAGTGAAGAGAGACTGAGTGAAGGAGACTGAGTGAAGGAGACTGAGTGAAGGAGACTGAGTGAGAGACTGAGTGAAGAGCTAGTGAAGGAGACTGAGGAAGAGACTGAGTGAAGGAGACTGAGTGAAGGAGACTGAGTGAAGGAGATTGAGTGAAGGAGACTGAGTGAAGGAGACTGAGTGAAGGAGACTGAGTGAAGGAGACCAAGTGAAGGAGACTCAGTGGAGAAGACTGAGTGAAGGAGGAGACTAAGTGAAGGAGACCAAGTGAAGGAGACTGAGTGAAGGAGACTGAGTGAAGGAGACGAGTGAGAGACAGTGAAGGAGACCAGTGAAGAGGAGACTGAAGGAGACTGAGTGAAGGAGACTGAGTGAAGAAGAGGAGACTGAGTGAAGGAGACTGAGTGAAGGAGACTGAGTGAAGGAGGCTGAGGAAGGAGACTGAGTGAAGAAGAGTAGGAGAGAAGACGAGGGGAGACAAAGTGAGTGAAGGAGACTGATGAGAACTGAGTGAAGGAGACGAGTGAAGGAGACGAGGAAGACTGAGAGGAGACTGAGTGAAGGAGACTGAGTGAAGGAGACTGAGTGAAGGAGACCGAGTGAAGGAGACCGAGTGAAGGAGGAGACTCAGTCAAGGAGGAGACTGAGTGAAGGAGACTGACTGAAGGACACTGAGTGAAGGACACTGAGTGAAGGACACTGAGTGAAGGAGGAGACTGAGTGAAGGAGACTGAGTGAAGGAGACTGAGTGAAGGAAACTGAGTGAAGGAGACTGAGTGAAGGAGACTGAGTGAAGGAGACTGAGTGAAGGAAACTGAGTGAAGGAGACTGAGTGAAGGAGACTGAGTGAAGGAGACTGAGTGAAGGAGACTGAGTGAAGGAGACTGAGTGAAGGAGACTGAGTGAAGGAGACTGACTGAAGGACACTGAGTGAAGGAGACCGAGTGAAGGAGACCGAGTGAAATAGGAGACTCAGTCAAGGAGGAGACTGAGAGGAGACTGACTGAAGGACACTGAGTGAAGGAGACTGAGTGAAGGACACTGAGTGAAGGAGACTGAGTGCTGATGATCAATACTCAAACACAGGGTGGGTTCCCTCCACACTGTCTACCTCCACATTGTCTACCTCCACACTGTCTACCTCCACACTGTATACCTCCACACTACCTCCACACTGTCTACCTCCACACTGTCGACCTCCACACTGTCTACCTCCACACTGTCTACCTCCACACTGCCTACCTCCACAGTGTCTACCTCCACAGTGTCTACCTCCACACTGTCAACCTCCACATTGTCTACCTCCACATTGTCTACCTCCACACTGTCAACCTCCACATTGTCTACCTCCACATTGTCTACCTCCACACTGCCTCCACACTGTCTACCTCCACACTGTCTACCTCCACACTGTCTACCTCCACATTGTCTACCTCCACACTGTCTACCTCTACACTGCCTACCTCCACACTGTCTACCTCCACACTGTCTACCTCCACACTGTCTACCTCCACACTGTCTACCTCCATACTGTCTACCTCCACACTGTCTACCTCCACACTGTCTACCTCCACACTGTCAACCTCCACATTGTCTACCTCCACACTGCCTCCACACTGTCTACCTCCACACTGTCTACCTCCACACTGCCTACCTCCACACTGCCTACCTCCACACTGTCTACCTCTACACTGCCTACCTCCACATTGTCTACCTCCACACTGTCTACCTCCACACTGTCTACCTCCACACTGTCTACCTCCACACTGTCTACCTCCACACTGTCTACCTCCACACTGTCTACCTCCACATTGTCTACCTCCACATTGGCTACCTCCACACTGACTACCTCCACATTGTCTACCTCCACACTGTCTACTTCCACACTGACTACCTCCACATTGTCTACCTCCACACTGTCTACCTCCACACTGACTACCTCCACATTGTCTACCTCCACACTGTCTACCTCCACACTGCCTCCACACTGTCTACTTCCACAGTCTATCTCCACACTGCCTACCTCCACATTGTCTACCTCCACACTGCCTCTACACTGCCTACCTCCACATTGTCTACCTCCACACTGTCTACCTCTACACTGCCTACCTCCACACTGTCTACCTCCACACTGTCTACTTCCACACTGTTTACCTCCACACTGTCTACCTCCACATTGTCTACCTCCACACTGTCTACCTCCACACTGACTACCTCCACATTGTCTACCTCCACACTGCCTACCTCCACACTGTCTACCTCCACACTGCCTCCACACTGTTTACCTCCATAGTCTACCTCCACACTGCCTACCTTCACATTGTCTACCTCCACACTGTCTACCTCCACACTGCCTCTACACTACCTCCACACTGTCTACCTCTACAATTTCTACCTCCACACTCTACCTCCACATTGTCTACCTCCACACTGTCTACCTCCACATTGGCTACCTCCACACTGTCTACCTCCACACTGACTACCTCCACACTGTCTACCTCCACAATTTCTACCTCCACACTCTACCTCCACACTGTCTACCTCCACACTACCTCCACACTGTCTACCTCCACACTGTCTACTCCACACTGCCTACCTCCACACTGTCTACCTCCACACTGTCTACCTTCACACTGCCTCCACATTGTCTACCTCCACACTGTCTACCTCCACACTAATTACCTCCACACTGTCTACCTCCACACTGACTATCTCCACATTCTCTACCTCCACACTGAGTACCTCCACACTGTCTACCTCCACACTGCCTACCTCCACACTGCCTACCTGCACACTGCCTACCTCCACACTGTCTACCTCCACACTGCCTCCACATTGTCTACCTCCACACTGTCTACCTCCACACTGTCTACCTCCACACTAATTACCTCCACACTGTCTACCTCCACACTGACTATCTCCACATTGTCTACCTCCACACTGTCTACCTCCACACTGTCTACCTCCACACTGTCTATCTCCACACTGTCTACCTCCACACTGACTACCTCCACGCTATCTTCCTCCACACTGTCTACCTCCACACTGACTACATCCACATTGTCTACCTCCACACTGTCTTCCTCCACACTGTCTACCTCCTCTCCATCTACCACCACTGCCTCCACCTGACACTACATTGTCTACCTCCACACTGTTACCTCCACACTGCTACCTCCACGAGTCTACCTCCACACTGTCTACCTCCAAACTGTCTACCTCCACACTCTCCTCCACACTGTCTACCTCCACATGTCTACCTCACACTGCCCACACTGACTACCTCCACATTGTCTACCTCCACACTGTTACCTCCACACTGTCTACCTCCACACTGCTCACTACTCCACTGTCTACCTCCAACTGTCTACCTCCACACTGCCTCCACACTGTCTACCTCCACACTTGCTCTCACCTCCTACACTGCACCACACTGTCTACCTCCACATCTGCCTCCACACTGTCCTCCACACTGTCTACCTCACACTGTCTCCTCCACACTGTCCCTCCACATGTCTACCTCCACACTGTCTACCTCCACACCTACCTCCACACTGTCTACCTCCACACTTCTACCTCACACTGCCTCCACTGTCTACCTCCACATGCTCTC
>WNWK01002735.1:52500-196539 GCA_009830355.1 Cherax destructor
CACCTGTTACCCTGCACATTCACCGCCAACATGTTAACCAGTTCATACAACATCATCTTAGCCAGCAACATTCCAACACACTCCAGCATCCAAACACACTCCAGCATCCAAACACACTCCAGCATCCAAACACACTCCAGCATCCAAACACACTCCAGCATCCAAACACACTCCAGCATCCAAACACACTCCAGCATCCAAACACACTCCAGCATCCAAACACACTCCAGCCCAGCCTGAGTGTCACCTCACACCTCACCTACATCTTGGTTCCACCTCGCCTGCAACAATATCAATAACGTCTTCAAGCTGCAACACTCACAGTGTGGGGTTGCACCATTTTATTAGTTACACACAGGGAACACCCACACTGTGTTACTATATTATTCTATACAAGAGTTATGTGGGCGAGACCTACAGTGTGTGGGTGTGGGTGGGTGCACTCTTCTAAAGATTACACAGAGGAAACAAAAGAGTTAGTTATACAGTGGAAACAAGAGAGTTAGTTACACAGTGGGAACAAAAGAGTTAGTTACACAGTGGGAACAAAAGAGTTAGTTACACAGTGGGAACAAAAGAGTTAGTTACACAGTGAGAACAAAAGAGTTAGTTACACAGTGGGAACAAAAGAGTTAGTTACACAGTGGGAACAAAAGAGTTAGTTACACAGTGAGAAAAAACGCTAGGAATGCTGACTTGTCAAGTTCAATCCCATAAGTGTGAAAACTCTACACACACACACACACACACACACACACACACACACACACACACACACACACACACACACACACACACATGCGAGCAGGGCAAAGCTACTGATCATGGGTGACTTCAACCACAAGGAAATAGACTGGGAAAACTTGGAGCCACATGGGGGCCAAGATACGTGGAGGGCTAAGATGATGGAAGTGGTACTGGAAAACTTTATGTACCAACACGTAAGGAATACTACCAGGGAGAGAGGAGAGGATGAACCAGCGAGACTGGACCTAGTATTCTCCTTGAGTAGTGCAGATATTGAGGACATCACACATGAAAGACCCCTCGGGACCAGTGATCATGTGGTTTTAAGCTTTGATTACACAGTAGAGTTACAAGTGGAGGGGGAGGCACATAGGGCCAGAATAATAAAGCCAAACTACAAGAAAGGGGACTACGTGGGCATGAAGAACTTCCTAAACGGGGTTCAGTGGAACAGAGAACTGGAAGGAAAATCAGTAAACGAGATGACAACAATATGCAATTAAGGTGAGGAGAGGTTTGTACCCAAGGGAAACAAAAACAACGAGAAAGCCAGGATGAGCCCGTGGTTCACCCGAAGGTGCAGGGAGGCCAAAACCAAGTGTGCCAGGGAATGGAAGAAATATAAAGGCAAAGGACCCAAGAAAATAAGGAGAGCAGTCGTAGAGCCAGAAACGAATATGCACAGGTAAGGAGGGAGGTCCAACGACAGTACGAGAATGACATAGCAGGGAAAGCCAAATCTGACCCGAAACTGTTACAGCCACATCAGGAGGAGAACAACAGTCAAGGACCAGGTGATCAGGCTAAGGAAGGAAGGAGGAGAGATCACAAGAAATCACCACGAAGTGTGTGAGGAACTCAACAGGAGATTCAAAGAAGTGTTCACCGAGGAGACAGAAGGGACTCCAGAAAGACAGAGAGGAGGGGTACACCACCAAGTGTTGGACACAATACACGCAACCGAGGAAGAAGTGAAGAGGCTGCTGAGTGAGCTAGATACCTCAAAGGCGATGGGGCCGGATCACCTCTCTCCATGGGTCCTGAGAGAGGAAGCAGAGACGTTATGTGTACCCCTAACAACAATATTCAACACATCTATCGAAACAGGGAGACTACCTGAGGTATGGAAGACAGCAAATGTAGTCCCAATCTTTAAAAAAAGGAGACAGACATGAAGCACTTAACTACAGACCAGTGTCACTGACATGTATAGTATGCAAAGTCATGGAGAAGATTGTCAGGAGGAGTGGTGGAACACCTAGAAAGGAATGAGCTTATCAACGGCAGTCAACACGATTTCAGGGACGGGAAATCCTGTGTCACAAACCTACTGGAGTTCTATGACAGGGTGACAGCAGTAAGACAAGAGAGAGAGGGGCGAGTAGATTGCATTTTCTTGGACTGTAAGAAGGCGTTTGACACGGTTCCACACAAGAGATTAGTGCAAAAGCTGGAGGACCAGGCAGGGATAACAGGGAAAGCACTCCAATGGATCAGGGAATACCTGTCAGGAAGACAGCAGCGAGTCATGGTTCGTGGCGAGGTGTCAGAATGGGCGTCTGTGACGAGTGGGGTTCCACAGGGATCAGTCCTAGGACCGGTGCTGTTTCTGGTATTTGTGAATGACATGACGGAAGGAATAACCTCCAAAGTGTCCCTGTTTGCAGATGATGTGAAGTTGATGAGAAGGATTCAATCGGACGAGGATCAGGCAGAACTACAAAGGGATCTGGACAGGCTGCAGGCCTGGTCCAGGAATTGGCTCCTGGAGTTCAACCCCACCAAGTGCAAAGTCATGAAGATTGGAGAAGGGCAAAGAAGACTGGAGACGGAGTACAGTCTAGGAGACCAGAGACTACAAACCTCACCCAAGGAAAAAGATCTTGGGGCGAGTATAACAACAGGCACATCTCCTGAGGCGCACATCAACCAAATAACTGCTGCAGAATACGGGCGCCTAGCAAACCTAAGAACAACATTTCGACATCTTAATAAGGAATCGTTCAGAACCCTGTACACTGTGTACGTTAGGCCCATACTGGAGTACGCAGCACCAGTTTGGAACCCACACCTAGCCAAGCACGTAAAGAAGCTAGAGAAAGTGCAAAGGTTTGCAACACTAGTCCCGGAGCTAAGGGGTATGTCCTACGAGGAGAAGTTAAGGGAAATCGACCTGATGACACTGGAGGACAGGAGAGATAGTGGGGACATGATAACGACATATAAAATTCTGAGAGGAATTGACAAGGTGGACAGAGACAGAATGTTCCAGAGATGGGACACAACAACAAGGGGACACAGTTGGAAGTTGAAGACTCAGATGAATCACAGAGATGTTAGGAAGTATTTCTTCAGTCACAGAGTGGTCGGGAAGTGGAAGAGTATGGTAAGTGATGTAGTGGAGGCAGGATCCATACATAGCTTTAAGAAGAGGTATGATAAAGCTCATGGCGCAGGGAGAGTGACCCAGTAGCGGCCAATGAAGAGGCGGGGCCAGGAGCTATGATCGACCCCTGCAACCACAACTAGGTGAGTACACACACACACATCAGCAACGACTCACAACAGATGCAACACTGAAGATGCACTCTCGCGTGCACACTACTCTAACACTCAGGTGCACGTCGTACACTTCAGAAGTGTTTGGTACATTTCTGAAGGGTACCAAACACTACACAAGTGTACCAAACACACCATAAGTGTACCAGACACTCCACAAGTGTACCAAACTACAGAAATGTACCAAACACACCACAACTGTACCAAACACTACAGAAGTGTATCAAACACTACAGAAGTGTACCAAACACTACAGAAGTGTACCAAACACTACAGAAGTGTACCAAACACTACAGAAGTGTACCAAAAACTACAGAAGTGTACCAAACACACCACAAGTGTACCAAACACTCCACAAGTGTACCAAACACTCCACAAGTGTACCAAACACAACACAAGTGTACCAAACACACACAAGTGTACCAAACACCCACAAGTGTACCAAACACACCACAAGTGTACCAAACACCCAAAGTGTACCAAACACACCACAAGTGTACCAAACACACCACAAGTGTACCAAACACACCACAAGTGTACCAAACACACCACAAGTGTACCAAACACTCCACAAGTGTACCAAACACACCACAAGTGTACCAAACACTCCACAAGTGTACCAAACACACCACAAGTGTACCAAACACACCACAAGTGTACCAAACACTCCACAAGTGTACCAAACACACCACAAGTGTACCAAACACACCACAAGTGTACCAAACACACCACAAGTGTACCAAACACACCACAAGTGTACCAAACACACAAGTGTACCAAACACACCACAAGTGTACCAAACACACCACAAGTGTACCAAACACACAAGTGTACCAAACACACCACAAGTGTACCAAACACACCACAAGTGTACCAAACACACCACAAGTGTACCAAACACACCACAAGTGTACCAAACACACCACAAGTGTACCAAACACACCACAAGTGTACCAAACACTCCACAAGTGTACCAAACACACCACAAGTGTACCAAACACTCCACAAGTGTACCAAACACTCCACAAGTGTACCAAACACACCACAAGTGTACCAAACACACCACAAGTGTACCAAACACTCCACAAGTGTACCAAACACACCACAAGTGTACCAAACACACCACAAGTGTACCAAACACACCACAAGTGTACCAAACACTCCACAAGTGTACCAAACACACCACAAGTGTACCAAACACTCCACAAGTGTACCAAACACACCACAAGTGTACCAAACACACCACAAGTGTACCAAACACACCACAAGTGTACCAAACACACCACAAGTGTACCAAACACACCACAAGTGTACCAAACACACCACAAGTGTACCAAACACTCCACAAGTGTACCAAACACTCCACAAGTGTACCAAACACACCACAAGTGTACCAAACACTCCACAAGTGTACCAAACACACCACA
The DNA here is from genome assembly GCA_009830355.1 of Cherax destructor. Classification (NCBI taxonomy): domain Eukaryota; kingdom Metazoa; phylum Arthropoda; class Malacostraca; order Decapoda; family Parastacidae; genus Cherax; species Cherax destructor. The sequence goes on from WNWK01002735.1 coordinate 57,234, forward strand.
AGTGTACCAAACACTCCACAAGTGTACCAAACACACCACAAGTGTACCAAACACACCACAAGTGTACCAAACACTCCATAAGTGTACCAAACACTCCACAAGTGTACCAAACACACCACAAGTGTACCAAACACTCCACAAGTGTACCAAACACACCACAAGTGTACCAAACACTCCACAAGTGTACCAAACACCCACAAGTGTACCAAACACCCACAAGTGTACCAAACACACCACAAGTGTACCAAACACCCACAAGTGTACCAAACACACCACAAGTGTACCAAACACCCACAAGTGTACCAAACACTACCACAAGTGTACCAAACACCCACAAGTGTCAAACACCACAAGTGCCAAACACACCACAAGTGTACCAAACACACCACAAGTGTACCAAACACACCACAAGTGTACCAAACACACCACAAGTGTACCAAACACTCCACAAGTGTACCAAACACACCACAAGTGTACCAAACACACCACAAGTGTACCAAACACCACAAGTGTACCAAACACACCACAAGTGTACCAAACACCCACAATGTACCAAACACACCCACAAGTGTACCAAACACACCACAAGTGTACCAAACACACCACAAGTGTACCAAACACTCCACAAGTGTACCAAACACTCCACAAGTGTACCAAACACACCACAAGTGTACCAAACACTCCACAAGTGTACCAAACACACCACAAGTGTACCAAACACCACAAGTGTACCAAACACTCCACAAGTGTACCAAACACTCCACAAGTGTACCAAACACCCACAAGTATACCAAACACACCACAAGTGTACCAAACACTCCACAAGTGTACCAAACACTCCACAAGTGTACCAAACACTCCACAAGTGTACCAAACACTCCACAAGTGTACCAAACACACCACAAGTGTACCAAACACACCACAAGTGTACCAAACACACCACAAGTGTACCAAACACTCCACAAGTGTACCAAACACTCCACAAGTGTACCAAACACACCACAAGTGTACCAAACACACCACAAGTGTACCAAACACTCCACAAGTGTACCAAACACACCACAAGTGTACCAAACACACCACAAGTGTACCAAACACTCCACAAGTGTACCAAACACACCACAAGTGTACCAAACACTCCACAAGTGTACCAAACACTCCACAAGTGTACCAAACACTCCACAAGTGTACCAAACACTCCACAAGTGTACCAAACACACCACAAGTGTACCAAACACACAAGTGTACCAAACACTCCACAAGTGTACCAAACACTCCACAAGTGTACCAAACACACCACAAGTGTACCAAACACTCCACAAGTGTACCAAACACTCCACAAGTGTACCAAACACACCACAAGTGTACCAAACACTCCACAAGTGTACCAAACACACCACAAGTGTACCAAACACACCACAAGTGTACCAAACACTCCACAAGTGTACCAAACACTCCACAAGTGTACCAAACACTCCACAAGTGTACCAAACACTCCACAAGTGTACCAACACACACACAGGTGTACCTGAAGTATCTACCCACATCTTGTCTGGCTGTTGTGCTGCCTTTCACTGTCTGCTCAATGGTAAAAGTTGGAAATTATGAAGGAGGAGGAGATAATATGAAGGAATATAGTGCTATGTCAGGGAAGAGGAGATAACGGAGGGAGATGAAGAGGGAGAGAGAGAAAACAGCAGCTGGTGAAGGTATGAAAAACAGCAGGTGGCAGCAGTTGGTGAAGGTATGAAAGACAGCAGCTGGTGAAGGTATGAAATACAGCAGGTGGCAGCAGCTGGTGAAGGTATGAAAGACAGCAGGTGGCAGCAGCTGGTGAAGGTATGAAAGACAGCAGCTGGTGAAGGTATGAAAGACAGCAGCTAGTGAAGGTATGAAAGAGAGCAGGTGGCAGCAGCTGGTGAAGATATGAAAGACAGCAGCTAGTGAAGGTATGAAAGACAGCAGGTGGCAGCAGCTGGTGAAGGTATGAAAGACAGCAGGTGGCAGCAGCTGGTGAAGGTATGAAAGACAGCAGCTGGTGAAGGTAAATTGTTTACACTTGCTGAAAGCGTTTATGATTTTGTTGACTTTCTCAGAGAGTCTGAGAATTCATGTTCCTGGAATGTTGTCACCTTCACCCTCTCATGTTCACCCTCCCTCTCTCATTTTCTCCCTCTTCAGCCTCGTGTTCACATGTTCTCGTTCATCACAACGCCAGACATATGTTCTATGTTCTTATATAACACACACACACAAACACACATAACACACACACGCAACACACACATACAAACACACACACAAACACACATGCACACACACGCCACACACACACACACACTTAACACACACACACACACCACACACACACACACACACACAAACACACACACACACACACACCGGAAGAGGACCAGGCAGAACTACAAAGGGACCTGGACAGGCTGCAAGCCTGGTCCAGCAATTGGCTCCTGGAGTTCAACCCCACCAACTGCAAAGTCATGAAGATTGGGGAAGGGCAAAGAAGACCGCATACGGAATACAGTCTAGGGGGGCCAGAGGCTACAAACCTCACTCAAGGAAAAAGATCTTGGGGTGAGTATAACACCAGGCACATCTCCTGAGGCGCACATCAACCAAATAACTGCTGCAGCATATGGGCGCCTAGCAAACCTAAGAACAGCATTCCGACATCTTAATAAAGAATCGTTCAGGACCCTGTACACTGTGTAAGTTAGGCACATTTTGGAGTATGCAGCACCAGTTTGGAACCCACACCTAGCCAAGCGTGTAAAGAAACTAGAGAAATTGCAAAGGTTTGCAACAAGACTAGTCCCGGAGCTAAGGGGTATGTCCTACGAGGAGAGGTTAAGGGAAATCGACCTGACGACACTGGAGGACAGGAGAAATAGGGAAGACATGATAACGACATATAAAATACTGAGAGGAATTGACAAGGTTGACAGAGACAGAATGTTCCAGAGATGGGACACAGCAACAAGGGGACACAGTTGGAAGCTGAAGACTCAGATGAATCACAGGGATGTTAGGAAGTATTTCTTCAGTCACAGAGTGGTCGGGAAGTAGAATAGTTTGGTAAGTGATGTAGTGGAGGCAGGATCCATACATAGCTTTAAGAAGAGGTACGATAAAGTTCATGGCGCAAGGAGAGTGACCCAGTAGCGACCAGTGAAGAGGCGGGGCCAGGAGCTACGACTCGACCCATGCAACCACAACTAGGTGAGTACAACTAGGTGAGTACACACACACACACAAACACACACACAACACACACACGCAACACACACAAACACCCACACACACAAACACCCACACACACAAACACCCACACACACAAACACCCACACACACAAACACCCACACAAACACCCACACACACAAACACCCACACACACAAACACCCACACACACAAACACCCACACACACACACACGTAACACACACAAACACACACACAAACACCCACACACACAAACACACACACACGCAACACACACAAACACACACACAAACACACACACACACAACACACACAAACACACACACAAACACCCACACACACAAACACACACACGCAACACACAAACACACACAAACACCCACACAAACACACACACACACACACGCAACACACACAAACACACACACAAACACCCACACACACAAACACACACACGCAACACACACAAACACACACACAAACACCCACACACACAAACACACACGGTATAAAACTAAGAAATAATGAATAATATTTCAGATGTTGAAAAATGGTGATGAAAAAGACTGGAAGAGAAGTTGTGGCTGCTTCTGTTCTTCTCAAAGCTGCATCCTGACGCAAGACTGGTGTCTCCTCTGTCAGTGACGCACTCACTGACGCAGTCAATGATGCAACGTAAGACACGTTGAAGCTGAAGCAATGGTGAAATTTTTACCAGTGGAGAGTGAGAGGGATGGAGTGGGCTGGAGGGATGGTGGGCGAGTGGAGTGGGCTGGAGGGTTGGTGGTGGGACCCACCGTGGGTGGGTGGAGTGGGTTGGAGGTATCAAGCTGGTTATATATTGCAAGATGCCCCATAAGAAGTAACGGTGTCATGAGTACACTGGAAGGCAACTCAACAAGTGTAAGGGGACCAAGAATGTTCAACAGCTTCCCTTCAACAGGATGGGTATTACTGACAGACACTTGCTTGTTTCAGAGAGAAAACTTGATAAGCTTCTCAAGTTGATTCCTTGATCAGCCAGGCTGTGTGTGGTGGTATTGGTGTAGTATGCAGCCAGCACCAACAACCTGATTGATCAGGTTATCAACTAGGAGGCTTGGTTGTTGTAAGACCCTGATCATGGAAAACCGTGATCCTTGAAGACCCTGGTTCTTGAAGACCCTTGTCCTTGAAGACCCTGGTTCTTGAAGACCCTGGTCCTTGAAGACCCTGGTCCTTGAAGACCCTTGTCCTTGAAAACCCTGGTCCTTGAAGACCCTGGTTCTTGAAGACCCTGGTCATTGAAGACCCTTTTTCTCAAAGATCCTGGTCCTTGAAGACCTTGGTTCTCAAAGACTGGTCCTTGAAGACCATGGTTCTTGAAGACCCTTGTCCTTGAAGACCCTGGTCCTTGAAGACCCTGGTTCTTAAAGACTCTTGTCCTTGAAGACTCTTGTCCTTGAAGACTCTTGTCCTTGAAGACCCTTATCCTTGAAGACCCTTGTCCTTGAAGACCCTGGTCCTTGAAGACCCTGGTCCTTGAAGACCCTGGTTCTAAAAGACTCTGGTCCTTGAAGACCCAGGTCCTTGAAGACTTTGATCCTTGAAGACCCTGGTTCTTGAAGACCCTTGTCTTTGAAGATCCTGGTCCTTGAAGACCCTGGTCCTTGAAGACTCTGGTCTTTGAACACTCTGGTCCTTGAAGACCCTTGTCATTGAAGACTCTGGTCCTTGAAGACTTTGAACCTTGAAGACTCTGGTCCTTGAAGACTCTGGTCTTTGAAGACCCTGATTCTTGAAGACCCTGGTCCTTGAAGGCTCCTGGTCCTTGAAGACCCTTGTCATTGAAGACTCTGATCCTTGAAGACTTTGAACCTTGAAGACTCTGGTCCTTGAAGACTCTGGTCTTTGAAGACCCTGATTCTTGAAGACTCTGGTCCTTGAAGACTCTGGTCTTTGAAGACCCTGATTCTTGAAGACCATGGTCCATGAAGACCCATGTCCTTGAAGACCCTTGTCCTTGAAGACCCTGGTCCTTGAAGACCCTGGTTCTAAAAGACTCTGGTCCTTGAAGACCCAGGTCCTTGAAGACTTTGATCCTTGAAGACCCTGGTTCTTGAAGACATTTATCTTTGAAGATCCTGGTCCTTGAAGACCCTGGTCCTTGAAGAGACTGGTCTTTGAACACTCTGGTCCTTGAAGACCCTTGTCATTGAAGACCCTGGTCCTTGAAGGCTAATGGTCCTTGAAGTCCCTTGACCTCGAAGACTCCTGGACTTTGAAGACCATGGTCCATGAAGACCCATGTCCTTGAAGACTCTGGTCCTTGAAGACCCTGGTCTATAAAGACCCTGGTTCCTGAAGACTCTGGTCCTTGAAGACCATGGTCCTTTAAGACCCTGGTTCTTTAAGACCCTGGTCCTTCAAGACCCTTGTCCTTGAAGAACCTGGTTCTTGAAGACCCTTGACTTTGAAGACCCTGGTCCTTTAAGACCCTGGTTCTTTAAGACCCTGGTCCTTCAAGACCCTTGTTCTTGAAGATCCTGGTCCTTGAAGATCCTGTTCCTTGAAGATCCTTGTCCTTGAAAACCCTGGTCCTTGAATACCCTGGTTCTTAAAGACTCTGGTCCTTGAAGACTCTGGTCCTTGAAGACTCTGGTCCTAGAAGACTCTGGTCCTTGAAGACTCTGGTCCTTGAAGACTCTGGTCCTTGAAGACTCTGGTCCTTGAAGACTCTGGTCCTTGAAGACTCTGGTCCTTGAAGACTCTGGTCCTTGAAGACTCTGGTCCTTGAAGACTCTGGTCCTTGAAGACTCTGGTCCTTGAAGACTCTGGTCCTTGAAGACTCTGGTCCTTGAAGACTCTGGTCCTTGAAGACTCTGGTCCTTGAAGACTCTGGTCCTTGAAGACTCTGGTCCTTGAAGACTCTGGTCCTTGAAGACTCTGGTCCTTGAAGACTCTGGTCCTTGAAGACTCTGGTCCTTGAAGACCCTGATTCTTAAAGACTCTGGTCCTTGAAGACCCTGATTCTTAAAGACCCTGGTCCTTGAAGAATTTTGGTCCTTGAAGACCCTTGACCTCGAAGACCCCTGGACTTTGAAGACCATGGTTCTTTAAGACCCTGGTTCTTTAAGACCCTGGTCCTTCAAGACCCTTGTCCTTGAAGAACCTGGTCCTTGAAGACTCTTGTTCTTTAAGATCCTGGTCCTTGAAGATCCTGTTCCTTGAAGACCTGTCCTGAAGACGGTCCTAGATTGTCCTGAAGACCTGGTTCTTGAAGACCCTTGTCTTTGAAGATCCTGGTCCTTAAAGACTCTGGTCCTTGAAGACTCTGGTCCTTGAAGACTCTGGTCCTTGAAGACTCTGGTCCTTGAAGACTCTGGTCCTTGAAGACTCTGGTCCTTGAAGACTCTGGTCCTTGAAGACTCTGGTCCTTGAAGACTCTGGTCCTTGAAGACTCTGGTCCTTGAAGACTCTGGTCCTTGAAGACTCTGGTCCTTGAAGACTCTGGTCCTTGAAGACTCTGGTCCTTGAAGACTCTGGTCCTTGAAGACTCTGGTCCTTGAAGACTCTGGTCCTTGAAGACTCTGGTCCTTGAAGACTCTGGTCCTTGAAGACTCTGGTCCTTGAAGACTCTGGTCCTTGAAGACTCTGGTCCTTGAAGACTCTGGTCCTTGAAGACTCTGGTCCTTGAAGACTCTGGTCCTTGAAGACCTGGTCTTAAGACCTGGTCCTGAAGACTCTGGTCCTTGAAGACTCTGGTCTTGAAGACTCTGGTCCTTAAGACTCTGGTCCTTAAGACCTGGTCCTTAAGACCCTTGTCCTTGAAGACTCTGGTCCTTGAAGACTCTGGTCTTGAAGATCTGGTCCTTGAAGATCTGGTCCTTGAAGATCTGGTCCTTGAAGACTCTGGTCCTTGAAGACCCTGGTTCTTGAAGACCCTGTGTCCTTTGAAGACCTGGTCCTTGAAGACTCTGGTCCTTGAAGACTCTGGTCCTGACTGAAGACTCTGGTCCTTGAAGACTCTGGTCCTTGAAGACTCTGGTCCTTGAAGACTCTGGTCCTGAGACCTGGTCCTTGAAGACCTCCTGACTTGGTCCTTGAAGACTCTGGTCCTTGAAGACCCTGAGTGTCCGAAGACCTGGTCTTGAAGACTCTGTCCTTGAATTCTAAGACCCTGGTCTCTTGAAGACTCCTGAGTCCTTTGAAGACCTTGACTCTCGAAGACCTGAACTTTGAAGACCTGGTCCTTGAAGCCTCCATGTCCATGAAGACCCTGGTCTTCATGAGGAGACCCTAATGGTCCTTGAAGACCTGTCTCTGTCGAAGACTCTGGTCCTTGAAGACTCTGGTCCTGTGAAACGTCCAACTGGTCGTTTGAAGATCTGGCCGAGACTTGTCTTTGAGCCTGGTCTAAGACCCTGATCATAGACCCGTTCTTGACCCTGGTCTGAGCCCTGGTCTGAGACCTGCCTCGAACCTGACTTTGAAGACCATGGTTGAAGCCCAGTCTGAAGACCCTGGTCATGAAGACCCTTGTCTTGGAGACCCTTGTCCTGAAACCTTCTTGAGACGACCCTGGTCCCTTGAAGACCCTGGTCCTGAACCTGGACACCTGGTCCGAAACCCCTGGTCCTTGAAAACCCTGGTTCTTGAAGCACCAATCATTCTTTTGTATTTAGTTATTACCAAGACCCAGACCCCCCCCACACACACACACACACACACAACACACACACACACACACACACATCCCATACCTGCCATGACAACCGTGCGAGGCGTACAAACACCAACAATGTCAGTTAAAATGCTAACTTACAAAAGTATCGTTTAAGAGTATCGATTTACAAGGTTTACAACGCTGTTTACAAAGTGACAATTTACAGAAGGCATGAAGGAGGTTATTTACTAAGGTAAACTCTCTGTTTACCTTCACCTGGAGTTTACCTGGCGGGGGTCAGCGCCCCCTGCACAACACCACACTTTAATAATAATAATAATAATAATAATAATAATAATAAAAATAATAATAATAATGCTCTCCTTCCCTCCCTCTCCCAATACGCAACCTATTAAGCACTGTTATTGGCAATAGTCCGCTAAGACATTATTTGCCGCAGACACTACCGCATGCGGTGATTATATTATTGTCCAGTACCACCACGACTATTACTACCAGTACCACCACCACTACTACTACCAATACCACCACTACCACTACTACCAGTACCACCACCACTACTACTACTACTACAAATACCACCACTACCACTACTACCAGTACCACCACCACTACACACCACTACACCACCACTACTACTACCATTACCACCACCACTACACTCAGTACCACCACCACTACTTCTAGCAGTACCACCATCACTACTACCAGTACCACCACCACTACTACCAGTACCACCACCACTACAAGTACCACCACCACCACTACTACCAGTAACACCACTACTACTACCAGTACCACCACCCTACTACTACCAGTACCACCATTACTACCAGTACCACCACTACTAGTACAACCATTACTACCAGTACCACCACTACCAGTACCACAGCTACTACCAGCACCACTACTACTACCATTACCACTACTACTACTATCAGTACCACCACTACTACCAGTACCACCACTACTACCAGTACCACCAACACCACTACTACTACCAGTCACCACCACTACTACTACCAGTACCACCACCACTACTACTACCAGTACCACCATTACTACCAGTACCACCACTACTAGTACAACTATTACTACCAGTACCACTACTACCAGTACCACAGCTACTACCAGTTCCATCACTACTACCAGTACCACCACTACTACCAGTACCATAATTACTACAAAAACCATTACTACCACCAACACCACTACTACCAGTATCACAACCACTACTACTACCACCAGTACCACCACTACTACCAGTACCACCACTACTATCAGTTCAGAGCTACTACCACCACCATCACTACTACCAGTACCACCAGTACCATCACTACTACCAGTACCACCAAAACTACTACTACCAGCACCACCACCATCACTACTACCAGAACCACCACTACTACCAGTACCACCAAAACTACTACTACCAGTACCACCAGTACCATCACTACTACCAGTACCACCACCATCACTACTACCAGTGCCACCGCTACTACCAGTACCACCACTACTACCAGTACCACCACCATAACTACTATCAGTACCACCACAACTACCAGTACCACCACCACCACCACAAACTGGGTCAGACTAAAGGTCAGAGGTCAACACACCGCTAAGTATACTAACATTTCTGTCTCCATTAAAGCGAGGAGAAAGAGGGAGGAAGAGGAAGAAGAGGAAGAAGAGGAAGAGGAGGAAGAGGAAGAGGAAGAGGAAGAAGAGGAAGAGGAAGAAGAAAAAGAGGAGGAAGAGGAAGAAGAGGAAGAAGAGTGAATGACAGGTATACTAACCTCTAGGTAACACATACACAAAAAGACACGTACATTGTCTAACTGTAGTATCTGAGCTACTGTAAGACACATACACTGTCTTACTGTAGTATCTGAGATACTGCAAGACACATACACTGTCTTACTGTAGTATCTGATATACTGCAAGACACATACACTGTCTTACTGTAGTATTTGAGATACTGCAAGACACATACACTTACTTTAGTATCTGAGCTACTGCAAGACACATACAATGTCTTACTGTAGTATCTGAAATACTGCAAGACACATACACTGTCTAACTGTAGTATCTGAGCTACTGCAAGACACATACACTGTCTTACTGTAGTATCTGAGATACTGCAAGACACATACACTGTCTTACTGTAGTATCTGATATACTGCAAGACACATACACTTACTTTAGTATCTGAGCTACTGCAAGACACATACACTGTCTTACTCTAGTATCTGAGATACTGCAAGACACATACACTGTCTTACTGTAGTATCTGAGCTACTGCAAGACACATACACTGTCTTACTGTAGTATCTTTGATACTGGAAGACACATACACTGTCTTACTGTAGTATCTGAGATACTGCAAGACACATACACTGTCTTACTGTAGTATCTTTGATACTGGAAGACACATACACTGTCTTACTGTAGTATCTGAGATACTGCAAGACACATACACTGTCTTACTGTAGTATCTGAGATACTGCAAGACACATACACTGTCTAACTGTAGTATCTGAGCTACTGCAAGACACATACACTGTCTTACTGTAGTATCTGAGATACTGCAAGACACATACACTGTCTTACTGTATTATCTGATATACTGCAAGACACATACACTGTCTTACTGTAGTATCTGAGATACTGCAAGACACATACACTGTCTTACTGTAGTATCTGAGATACTGGAAGACACATACACTGACTTACTGTAGTATCTGAGATACTGCAAGACACATACACTGTCTTACTGTAGTATCTGAGATACTGCAAGACACATACACTGTCTTACTGTAGTATCTGAGATACTGCAAGACACATACACTGTCTTACTGTAGTATCTGAGATACTGCAAGACACATACACTGTCTTACTGTAGTATCTGAGATACTGCAAGACACATACACTGTCTTACTGTAGTATCTGAGATACTGCAAGACACACACACTGTCTTACTCTAGTATCTGAGATACTGCAAGACACATACACTGTCTTACTGTAGTATCTGAGATACTGTAAGACACATACACTGTCTTACTGTAGTATTTGAGATACTGCAAGACACATACACTTACTTTAGTATCTGAGCTACTGCAAGACACATACAATGTCTTACTGTAGTATCTGAGATACTGCAAGACACATACACTGTCTTACTGTAGTATCTGAGATACTGAAAGACACATACACTGTCTTACTGTAGTATCTGAGCTACTGCAAGACACATACACTGTCTTACTGTAGTATCTGAGATACTGCAAGACACATACACTGTTTTACTGTAGTATCTGAGATACTGCAAGACACATACACTGTCTTACTGTAGTATCTGAGATACTGCAAGACACATACACTGTCTTACTATAGTATCTGAGATACTGCAAGACACATACACTGTCTTACTGTAGTATCTGAGCTACTGCAAGACACATACACTGTCTTACTGTAGTATCTGAGATACTGCAAGACACATACAATGTCTTACTGGAGTATTTGAGATACTGTATGACACATACACTGTCTTACTGTAGTATTTGAGATACTGCAAGACACATACACTGTCTTACTTTAGTATCTGAGCTACTGTAAGACACTTACACTGTCTTACTGTAGTATCTGATCTACTGCAAGACACATACACTGTCTTACTGTAGTATCTGAGATACTGCAAGACACATACGCTGCCTTACTGTAGTATCTGAGATACTGCAAGACACATACAATGTCTTACTGTAGTGTCTGAGATACTGCAAGACACACACACTGTCTTACTGTAGTTTCTGAGCTACTGCAAGACACATACAATGTCTTACTGTAGTGTCTGAGATACTGCAAGACACATACAATGTCTTACTGTAGTATCTGAGATCTTGCAAGACACATACACTGTCTTACTGTAGTATCTGAGATACTGCAAGACACATACACTGTCTTACTGTAGTATCTGAGATACTGCAAGACACATACACTGTCTTACTGTAGTATCTGAGATACTGCAAGACACATACACTATCTTACTGTAGTATCTGAGATACTGCAAGACACATACACTGTCGTACTGTAGTATCTGAGATACTGCAAGACACATACACTGTCTTACTGTAGTATCTGAGATACTGCAAGATACATACACTGTCTTACTGTAGTATCTGAGATACTGCAAGACACATACACTGTCTTACTCTAGTATCTGAGATACTGCAAGACACATACACTGTCTTACTCTAGTATCTGAGATACTGCAAGACACATACACTATCTTACTGTAGTATCTGAGATACTGCAAGACACATACACTGTCTTACTTTAGTATCTGAGATACTGCAAGACACATACACTGTCTTATTGTAGTATCTGAGATACTGCAAGACACATACACTGTCTTACTGTAGTATCTGAGATACTGCAAGACACATACACTGTCTTACTGTTCCTACCTTAGAGTTAACGAGGTTGTGACCTTACTGATATATCAACGAGACATGTGTTTACACTGTTATGTGGATACATAACAAAGTACATCACTGTACATAAGTGTGCATCACTCTGGATACATAGTGTACAATCCTGTGGATACATAACAGTGTAAATCACTGTATATCATAAGTGTGCATCACTGTGGCAACATAACAAGAGTACAACATTGTGGATACATAAAAGTGTACATTACTGTAAATCATAAGTGTGCATCACTTTGGATACATAAATGTACACTGTTATGTATCCACAGTGATGTACAATGTTATGTATCCATAGTGATGTACACTTATATATCCACAGTTTTGTACACTTATGTATCCACAGTGTACACTGTATGTATCTACAGTGCTGTATACTGTTATGTATCCACTGTGTTGTACAGTGTTATGTATCCACAGTGATGTACACTGTTATGTATCCACAGTGATGTACACTGTTATGTATCCACAGTGATGTACACTGTTATGTATCCACAGTGTTGTACACTTATGTATCCACTGTGATGTACAGTGTTATGTATCCACTGTGATGTACACTATGTGTCCACTGTGATGTACACTATGTGTCCACTGTGATGTACACTATGTGTCCACTGTGATGTACACTATGTGTCCACTGTGATGTACACTATGTGTCCACTGTGATGTACACTATGTGTCCACTGTGATGTACACTATGTGTCCACTGTGATGTACACTATGTGTCCACTGTGATGTACACTATGTGTCCACTGTGATGTACAGTGCTCAGTATCCACAGTAATGTACACTGTTATGTATCCACTGCGACGTACAGTGTTAAGTATCCTTTGTGATGTACACTTATGTATCTACTGTGATGTGCATTATGTATCCACAGTTACGTACACTTTTATGTATCCATAGTGATGTACATTGTTATGTATCCACTGTGATGTACAGTGCTCAGTATCCACAGTGATGTACACTGTTATATATCCACTGTGACGTACACTGTTATGTATCCACTGTGATGTACACTGTTATGTATCTACTGTGATGTACACTGTTATGTATCTACTGTGATGTACACTGTTATGTATCTACTGTGATGTACACTTATGTATCTACTGTGATGTACACTTATGTATCTACTGTGATGTACACTGTATCTACTGTATGTACACTGTATGTATCTACGTAGTACACTGTTATGTATCTACTGTGATGTACACTGTTATGTATCTACTGTGATGTACACTGTTATGTATCTACTGTGATGTACACTGTTATGTATCTACTGTGATGTACACTTATGTATCTACTGTGATGCACACTGTTATGTATCTACTGTGATGTACACTTATGTATCTACTGTGATGTACAGTGTCCACTGTGATGTACAGTGCTCAGTATCCACAGTGATATACATTATTATGTATCCACTGTGACGTACAGTGTTAAGTATCCACTGTGATGTACACTGTTATGTATCCACTGCGATGCACACTTATGTATCCACTGCCATGTACACTTATGTATCCACTGCCATGTACACTGTTATGTATCTACTGTGATGTACACTGTTATGTATCCACTGTGATGTACACTGTTATGTATCTACTGTGATGTACACTGTTATGTATCCACTGTGATGTACACTGTTATGTATCCACTGTGATGTAGAAGCAGAGATCAATGCAGCTTCAACAACGCTACCCAGAAAGTCGGTTAAAGCAAACAGTCATGTGTTTGAAGCAGGATGTGGGGTGTTTAAAGGAAGCAGTCGGGTGTTTAAAGCAGGCAGTCGTGTGTTTAATGCAAGCAGTCGGGTGTTTAAATCAAGCAGTCGGGTGTTTAAATCAAGCAGTCAGGCGTTTAAAGCGGCAGTCGGGTGTTCAAAGCAGGCATTGGGGTGTTTAAAGCAAGCAGTCGGGTGTTTAAAGCAAGAACGATGTGGTTAAAGCAAGCACGATGTGGTTAAAGCAAGCAGTCGGGTGTTTAAAGCGAGAAGTCAGGTGTTTAAAGCGGCAGTCGGGTGTTCAAAGCAGGCATTGGGGTGTTTAAAGCAAGCAGTCGGGTGTTTAAAGCAAGAACGATGTAGTTAAAGCAAGCACGATGTGGTTAAAGCAAGCAGTCGGGTGTTTAAAGCGAGAAGTCAGGTGTTTAAAGAGGAGTGTTTTAAAGAGGTGGGTGAGTCGGTGCTTGAGAGATGCTCTTTAAGAGACGGGGGAAGGGAGGGAGGGGAGGAGAAGGGGGAAGTCGCCGTACGTACACACACACACACAAACAATACAACACACACACACACACAACACACACAAAACACATGCACAACACAACATGGGCTTTAGGAGAGAGAAGGGAGGACACACAATGAAAGATGGCAGAAAGAACAAGAGATTGAAAACATCATCAAAGAAATAGGCGAGGAGGACATGACTGAGATAGTAAATTTTCAGAGAATATGGGGGTACTCGAAGGGGAGAAATCGGCTAGTCAAATTGATTCTCAAGCCAGAAACAGTGAGGAACAGGATCCTGAAGGAGAAACCACGGCTGAAGGAATCATCAACATACAGAAGGGAGAACAGAACAGCAGCAGCTGAGAGAGAGGACACAGAAACAAAAGGGCTAGAGAGAGACAAGGCTAAAGTCAGCAGGGAAAAACCAGAGCCGGGTGAAGCAACAAGAGCGCAAATGCCCACAGAACCCCACAGCAAAACATACTATCCCAATATAAACCACACTCCACACTCACAACCCCCCACCCCACAGTATGCAATAGAATCCCAATAGCACCCTGCCATGTCCCCCTCACCCCCAAACTCCACAAACCCCCCAGAATAAGGTACTGGAGAGGAAATTGAAGGTATGGTACAACGCCGATGGAATAACGATTAATTGGGAGGAGTGGCACGAAAGAATTAAAGAGGCATCACCAGACATCATAGGTCTCAAAAAAACCAAAGCTCACGGAAATAATAACAGATGCCATCTTCCAACTGGATACCAGATCCTGAGAAAAGACAGAGGGAACAGAGGGAAAGGAGTGGCACTGCTCATCAAAAACCAATGGGATTTTGAGGAGCTGGAGAGAGGAGACAGAGGAGAAGCAAGAGACTACATAATAGGAACTCTTCAGTCTGGAGGTCCCAAGGTGGTAATTCCAGGGATGTATAACCCACCACAGAATAGTAGGAGGCCAAAGCAAGAATATGATAAGAGTAACAAAGCGATGGTTGACACACTGGCTGAAGTGGCCAGAAGGGCCCAAATGGGCAGGGCAAAACTACTGATTGTAAGTGACTTCAATCACAAAGAAATTAATTGAGAAAACCTGGAGCCACATGGGGGCCCCAGAAACGTGGAGGGCTAAGATGATGTAGATGGTACTGGAAAACCTTATGTACCAACATGTATGGTACACTACCAGAGAGAGAGGAGAGGACGAACCAACAAGACTGGACCTAGTATTCACTTTGAGTAGTGCAGATATTGAGGATATCACACATGAAAGACCCCTCGGGGCTAGTGATCTTGTGGTTCTGAAATTCGAATACAATGGAGACGGAAGCAGGAAGGGCAGGATGAATGGAGCGAAACACCAAGAGAGGCTACTATACATGCATGAGGAATTTCCTGCACGAGGTTCAGTGGGACAGAGAACTGGCAGGGAGATCAGTAAATGAGATGGAATATGTGACAACAATATGCAAGGAAGCTGAGGAGAGGTTTGTACCCATGGGCAATAGAAATAACGAGAAGGCCAGGACAAGCCCTTGGTTCATCCAAAGGTGCAGAGAGACCGAAATCAAGTGTGCTAGAGAATGGAAGAAGTGTAGAAGGCAAAAAAAAACAGGAGAATAAGGAGAGCAGTCGAAGAGCCAGAAATGAATATGCTCAGGTAAGGAGGGATGCCCAACAACAATACGAAAATAACATAGCAGTGAAAGCCTAGTCTGACCCGAAGCTGTTGTAGTCACATCAGGAGTAAAACAACAGTCAAGGACCAGGTAATCAGGCTGAGGAAGGAAGGAGGAGAGATCACAAGAAACAACTGAGAAGTATGTGAGGAGCTCAACATGAGATTCAAAGAAGTATTCAAAGAGGAGACAGAAGGGACTCCAGAAAGATGGAGAGGTGGGGTACACCATCAAGCGCTGGACACAATACATACAACAGAGGAGGAGGTGAAGAGGCTGCTAAGTGAGCTAGATACCTTAAAAGCGATGGGGCCGGACAACCAGGCTGGAGCTCCGCCAGAATGTCCTCTCTAGTTGTTTCCTCGGCCTTATATGGTCCTCCAAGCATCCCGCCAATGAGTGCACCACGTGCTTTGACCTGACGCCGAAACCTGATGCTAGTCCAAAAGACAAAGACCTGAGCCTTAATCCGAGAGGCGTGTCTGACAGCTATTTACAAAGGGCAGGTGTGGCTGCTTAGGTAGACCTCAAGCACACTGACTACATCACATCCATAGGTCCTGAGAGAGGGAAAAAAAGCACTCTGTGTACCACTAACGACAAACTTCAACATATCTATCGAAACAGGGTGAGAGAGGAGAGGACAAACCAGCAAGACTGGACCTAGTATTCACCTTAAGCATATGAAAGGCCCCTCGGAGCTAGCGATCACGTGGTTCTGAGCTTTGAATACATAGTGGAGTTACAAGTGAAGAGGGAATCAGGAAGGGCAGGGCGAACGAAGCCAAACTATAAGAGAGGGGACTACACAGGCATGAGGAACTTCCTGTATGAAGTTCAGTGGGACAGAGAAATGGCAGGGAAATCAGTAAATGAGATGATGGAATATGTGACAATAATTTGCAAGGCAGCAGAGGAGAGGTTTGTACCCAATGGCAACAAACATGACGAGAAGGCCAGGACAAGCCCTTTGTTCACCCGGAGGTGTAGAGAGGCCAAAACCAAATACAATAGAGAATGGAAGAAGTACAGTAGGCATAGGACCCAGGAGAATAAGGAGAGTAGCCGAAGAGCCAGAAATATATATGCACAGGTAAGGAGGGAGGCCCAGCGACAATAGAAAATGACATAGCAGCGAAAGCCAAGTCCAACCGGTCTGCCATCGTGTCTACGGCTTCGTTGGAGTTCTTGAGCAGCTCATTGTTTCTCTCTGTAATGTCTGTGGCGTGAAGGTCCGTTGCCGTGTTGTGGCTAGCGTCATCCATAGCTGAAGACAAGTTTTATTGTTCAGATTGAGCTGTGAATCCCACGCTTACCTCTTCAGTCAGCAACTTTTGGCAAAAGGAGTGATAACCCTCACTGACACCATAAGTTAGGACCAGTTGTAAGGTGTAACACCAAAAGTCAAGACTGGCTGTAAGGTTTGACACCATAAGTCAGGACCGGTTATAAGGTCTGACACCAGAAGTCAGAGCAGGTTGTAAAGGCCTGATGCAATAGCAGCTCAGGGTAGCAGCCACCGGCTGACCTCAACACACAGCTGGCCCATGTGCTGCTCGTGACCTCCTGAACTCTGACACTACACACAAACACAATTAGGTGAGTACACATACACGTTTGATGGTCACATCAGGAGAAAAACAACAGTAAAGGACCAGGTAATCACACTGAAGAAAGAAGGAGGGGAGCTCCAAAGAAATGGCCAAGAAGAATGTGAGGAGCTCAACAAGAGATTTAAAAAAGTATTCAGAGAAGAGACAGAAAGGACTCCAGAAACACGGAGTGGTGGGGTACACCATCAAGTGCTGGACACATTACATACAACCAAGAAAGAGGTGAAGAGGCTGCTAAGGAAACTAGATACCTCAACAACCTCATACCACTAACCTCATACCACTAACAACAATTTTCAACACATCTATCGAAACAGGGCAACTACCTGAAGTATGGAAGACAGCAAATGTAGTTCCAATTTAAAAAAAATGAGACAGACACGAAGCATTAAACCATTTAACTACAGACCAGTGTCACTGATATGTATAGTATGCAAAGTCATGGAGAAGATTATCAGGAGAAGAGTGGTGGAGGACCTAGAAAGGAATGAGTTTATCCGCGCAACCAGCATCGATTCAGGGACGGGAAATCCTGTGTCATAAACCTCCAAGAGTTCTATGACAAGGTGACAGCAATAAGACAAGAGAGAGAGGGGTGGGTAGGTAACATTTTCTTGGACTGTAAAAAGGCTTTTGACACAGTTCCACACGAGAGATTAGTGCAAAAGCTGAAAGACCAGGCAGGGATAACATGTAAGGCATTGCAATGGTTATGATACGTGACGAGGTGTCGGAGTGAGCACCTGTGACGAGTGGGGGTTCCACAGGGGACAGTTCAAGGACCGATGCTGTTTCTGGAATATGTGAACATAACGGAAGGAATAGACTCAAAAGTGTCCCTTTTTGCAGACGATGTGAAGTTAATACGGAGAATTCAGTCGGAGGAGGACCAAGAAGGACTACAAAGGGATTTGGACAGGCTACAGGGCTGGTCTAGCAACTGGCTCCTGGAGTTCAACCCCGCTAAGTGCAAAGTCATGAAGATCGGGGAAGGTCAAAGAAGACCGCAGACAGAATACAGCCTAGGGAGATTAAGACTACAAACCTCACTCAAGGAAAAGGATCTTGGGGTATGTACAAGAACAAACATATTTCCTGAGGTGCACATCAACCAAATAACTGCTGCAGCATATGGGTGACTAGCAAACCTAAGAATAGCTTTCCGACATCTCAGTAAGGAGTCGTTCAGGACTCTGTACACCGTGTACGTCAGGCCTATATTAGAGTATGCAGCACCAGTTTGGAACCCACACCTGGGCAAGCACGTCACGAAATTTGAAAAAGTACAAAGGTTTGCAACGAGACTAGTCCCGGAGCTAAGGGCATGTTCAACGAGGAGAGGTTAAGGGAAATTGATCTTATGACACTGGAGGACAGGAGGGACAGGGACAACATGATAAGATATAAAATACTGAGAGGAATCGACAAGGTGGACAGAGATAAGATGTTCCAGAGATGGGATACAGTGACAAAGAGTCACATTATGAAGTTGAAGACTCCGATGAGTCACAGAGATGTTAGGAAGTATTTCTTTAGTCACAGAGTTGTCAGGCAGTGGAATAGTCTGGAAAGTGAGGTGGAGGCAGGATCCATACATAGATTTAAGAAGATTTATGATAAAACTCACAGAGCAGCGAGTGAGTGACTCTGTAGCGACCAGTGAAGAGGCGGGGCCAGGAGCTATGTATCGACCCCTGCAACCACGATTAGGTGAGTACAATTAGGTCAGTATATACACACACACACACACACACACCAGGAGCTGAGTATCGACCCATGCAACCACAATTAGGTGAGTACACCCACCACAACACACACAGTGGAGACAGAAAGGACTCCGGGAAGTCAGAACAGGGAAGTACACCAAAAAGGGATATACCAACAAGTGTTGGAAGGAATACACACAACCAAGGAGGAGGTGAAGAAGCTGCTAAGTGACCTTGATACCTCAAAGGCGATGGAACCGGACATCTCTCCGTGGTTCCTTAGAGAGGGAGCAGAGATGTGGTGTGTGCCATTAACAACAATTTTCAACACATCCAATGAAACTGGGCAACTACCTGAGGTATGGAAGATGGCAAATGTAGTCCCAATTATTAGGAAAGGAGACAGACACGAGGCACTAAACTATAGACCAGTATCACTGACGTGTATAGTATGCAAAGTCACGGAGAAGATTATCAGGAGAAGAGTGGTGGAGCACCTAGAAAGACACAAGCTTATAAACGACAACCATCACGGATTCATGGAAGGCAAATCCTGTGTCACAAACCTACTGGAGTTTTATAACAAGGTAACGGAAGTAAGACACGAGAGACAGGAGGGTAGATTGCATTTTTATCGACTGCAAGAAGGCCTTCGACACAGTTCCTCACAAGAGATTAGTGCAAAGCGAGAGTATCAGGCATATCTAATAGGAAAGGCACTGCAATGGATCAGAGAATACCTGACAGGGAGGCAACAACGAGTCATGGTACGTGACGAGGTATCAGAGTGGGCACCTGTGACAAGCGGGGTTCTAGAGGGGTCAGTCCTTGGACCAGATTTATTTTCGGTATATGTGAATGACATGACGGAAAGGATAGACTCAGAAGTGTCCCTGTTTGCAGATGATGTGAAGTTAATGAAGAGAATTAAAACGGATGAGGATCAGGCAGGACTACAAAGAGACCTGGACAGGCTGGAAGCTTGGTCCAGCAACTGGCTTCTCGAATTTAACCCCGCCAAATGCAAAGTCATGAAGATCGGGGAAGGGCAAAGAAGACCGTTGACAGAGTATAGTCTAGGTAGCCAAAGACTGCAAACCTCACTCAAGAAAAAAGATCTTGGGGTGAGTATAATACCGAGCACATCTCCTGAGGCGCACATCAACCAGATAACTGATGCAGCATATGGGTGCCTGGCAAACGTGTACACCGTGTACGTCAGGCCCATACTAGAGTATGCAGCACCAGTTTAGAACCCACTCCTGGTCAAGCACGTCAAGAAATTAGAGAAAGTGCAAAGGTTTGCAACAAGGCTAGTTCCAGAGCTAAGGAAAATGTCCTACGAAGAAAGGTTAAGGGAAATCGACGACACTGGAGGAGACATGATAACATACAAAATACTGCGAGGAATTGACAAGGTGGACAGAGACAGGATGTTCCAGAGAAGAGACACAGAAACAAGGGGTCACAGGAAGTTGAAGACTCAGATGAGTCAAAGAGATATTAGGAAGTATTTCTTTAGTCATACAGTTGTCAGAAAGTGGAATAGTCTGGCAAGAGACGTAGGGGAGGCTGGAACCATACATAGTTTGAAGACGAGGTATGATAAAGCTCAAGGAGCAGGGAGAGAGAGGACCTAGTAGCGATCAGTGAAGAGGCGGAGCCAGGAGCTATGTCTCGACACCTACAACCACACATAAGTGAGTACAAATAGAGGAGTACACACACACACAACACACATAATATACACATACACACACACAACACACACACATATATACACATACACACACACAACACACACATATATACACATACACACACACAACACACACATATATACACATACACACACAACACACACATATATACACATACACACACAACACACACATATATACACATAACACACACACACACCACACACACACAACACAAACACATATATACACATACACACAACACACACACAACACACACACACAAACACAAACACACACACACACACACATATTAAAGCGTGCACTACACCACCAGTAGTCAACACTGTACATCATCTGCTTCAAAACACCACAAATGTGAAGGAAAGACTTTAAATCTCGTGGTTTGAGGAGCTGTTGGAGTGTCAGTTGAAGAACATTAATGATGGAATTCAAAGAACCTGGTTAGCCAGACTCGAGTCCTAGATGTGCGAAGTTTTTTTTTTTGTGTGTGTGTACTCACCTAGTCGTGGTTGTAGGGGTCGAGTCACAGCTCCTGGCCCCACCTTTTCACTGGTCGCTACTAGGTCTCTATTCCTGCTCCATGAGCTTCATCATACCCCTTCTTAAGGCTATGTATGGTCCACTCCTACATCACTTCCCAGACTATTCACTTCGAAACTCTTGCTGAAAACTTCCTAACATCTCTGTGATTCATCTGAATCTTCAACATCCAACTGTGTCCCCTTGTTGCTGTGTCCCATCTCTGGAACATCCTGTCTCTGTCCACCTTGTCGATTCCTCTCAGTATTTTATATGTCGTTATCATATCTCCCCTATCTATCCTGTCCTCCAGTGTCGTCAGGTCGATTTCTCTTAACCTTTCCTCTTAGCTCCGGGACTAGTCTTGTTGCAAACCTTTGTACTTTCTCTAGTTTCCTTACGTGCTTGGCTAGGTGTGGGTTCCAAACTGGTGCTGCATACTCCAATATGGGCCTAACGTACACAGTGTACAGGGTCCTGAACGATTCCTTATTAAGATGTCAGAATGCTGTTCCTAGGTTTGCTAGGCGCCCGTATGCTGCAGCAGTTATTTGGTTGATATGCGCCTCAGATGTGCCTGGTGTTATACTCACCACAAGATCCTTTTCTTTTGAATGAGGTTCGTAGTCTCTGGTCCCATAGACTGTGCTCCATCTGTGGTCTACTTTGCCCCTCCCTAATCTTCATGACTTTACACTTGGTGTGGTTGTACTCCAGGAGCCAGTTGCTGGACCTGGCCTGCAGCCTATCCAGATCCCTTTGTAGTTCTGCCTGGTCCTCGTCTGATTGAATTCTTCTCATCAACTTCACATCATCTGCAAACAAGGACACTTCTGAGTATATTCCTTCCGTCCTAGGACTGACCCCTGTGGAACCTCGATCGTCACAGGGCCCATTCTGACACCTCGCCACGTATCATGACTCGCTTTATTCCTGACAGATATTCTCTGATTCATTGCAGTACCTTCCCTGTTATCCCTGCCTGGTCCTCCAGCTTTTGCACTAGTCTCTTGTGTGGAATAGCGTCAAACGTCGTCTTACAGTCCAATGCAATCTACCCACCCCTCTCTGTCTTGTCTTACTGCTGTCACCCTGTCATAGAACTCCAGTAGGTTTGTGACACAGGATTTTCCGTCCCTGAAACCGTGCTGGTTGTAGTTGATAAGCTCATTCCTTTCTAGGTGCTCCACCATTCTTCTCCTGATAATCTTCTCCATGATTTTGCATACTATACATGTTAGTGACACTGGTCTATAGTTTAATGCTTCGTGTCTGTCTACTTTTTTTTAAAAAATGGGACTACATTTGCTGTCTCCCATACCTCAAGTAGTCGCACTGTTTCGATAGATGTGTTGAAGATTGTTGCTAGTGGTACACATAGCGCCTCTGTTCTCTCTCTCAGGATCCATTGAGAAATGTTATCCGGCCCCATCACCAGAGGTATCTAGCTCGCTTAGCAGCCTCTTCACTCCTTCCTCGGTTGTATGCATTGTTTCCAACACTTGATGGTGTACCCCACCTTTCCGTCTTTCTGGAGGCCCTTCTGTCTCCTCAGTGAACACTACTTTGAATATCATGTTGAGCTCCTCACATACCTCGCGGTCGTTTCTTGTGATTTCCCCTCCTTCCTTCCTCAGCCTGATTACCTGGTCCTTGACTTTTGTTATTCTCAGATTTGGCTTTCGCTGCTATGTCATTTTCGTATTGTCGTTGGGCCTCCCTTCTTACCTGTGCATATTCGTTTCTGGCTCTACGACTGCTCTCCTTATTTTCCTGGGTCCTTTGCCTTCTATACTTCTTCCATTCTCTAGCACACTTGGTTTTGGCCTCTCTACACCTTTGGGTGAACCAAGGGCTCGTCCTGGCTTTTTCAATATTTCTGTTACCCTTAGGTACAAACCTCTCCTCAGTTTCCTTGCATATTGTTATCACATATTCCATCATCTCGTTTACTGAGTTCCCTGCCAGTTCTTTGTCCCACTAAACCTCGTGCAGGAAATTCTTCATGCCTGTGTAGTCCCCTCTCTTGTAGTTTGGCTTCATTCGTCCGGTCCTTCCTACTTCCCTGTCCACTTGTAACTCTATGCATTCGAAGCTCAGAACAACGTGATCACTGGTCCCAAGGGGTCTTTCATATGTGATGTCCTCAATATCTGCACTACACAAGGTGAATACTAGGTCCAGTCTTGCTGGTTCATCTTCTCCTCTCTCTCTGTGTGTGTGTGTGTGTGTGTTTGTGTTGTGTGTGTTGTGTGTGTGTTGTGTGTGTGTGTTGTGTGTGTGTGTGTGTTGTGTTGTGTTTTGTGTTGTGTGTGTGTGTGTTGTGTTGTGTTGTTTTGTGTGTGTGTGTTGTGTGTGTATGTTGTGTGTGTGTATGTTGTGTGTGTGTGTGTTGTGTGTGTGTTGTGTGTGTGTTGTGCGTGTGTTGTGTGTGTGTTGTGTGTGTTGTGTGTGTGTTGTGTGTGTGTTGTGTGTGTGTTGTGTGTGTGTGTGTTGTGTGTGTGTTGTGTGCGTGTATGTGTGTGTGCGCACGCGCGCCTGTCTCTCTCTCTGAAGGAGGCGATGCAAGAGGAGGATTTGCCGCAGTATAAGCACGGCTGGTTCCCCAGGTGGTGTGCAAGATCCCTGGCAGCCACAGCTGGTACCTCCGGAGGTATACAAGATTCCTGGCAGGCACCGTTGGTACCCCAGGTGGTATGCAAGATTCATGGCAGCGACAGCTGGTCCCCAGGTGGTATGCAAGATTCTTGGCATCCACAGCTGGTCCCCCCAGGTGGTATGCAAGAGCCATTATAGCTACAGCTGGTTTCTCAGGTGGTGTGCAAGATCACTGGTAGCCACAGCTGGTTCTCCAGGTGGTGTGCAAGATACCCTGACAGCCAGAAGTGATCTCCACCTGGTGTTCAGGTCCCTGACAGACCTACACTGCACCAGCAGTGCCAGTGTCTCAAGACACTGACTGAGCTTACACACGCTTCCATGAGAGTGCCAAGAGAGCTTTCTGATTGCCAAGACAGTTTTCTGAGTGCAAAGACAGCTTTCTGAGTGCCAATACAGCTTTCTGAGTGTCAAGACAGCTTTCTGAGTGTCAAGACAGCTTTCTGAGTGCCAAGACAGCTTTCTGAGTGTCAAGAGAGCCAAGAGAGCTTCCTCAATTAAGGAAACAGACATGTGCAGCACCTAGGCATCGTTCAGGTGACGTTTCGCCCACCAGGCTGAGATGTGTGGAGACAGTGGAAGATAAGGTAGTCAGTCCCTCAGCCCTCCCTGTAACCCTCTCTCCATGTCTCCCTCTAGCTATCCCTTCAATCCTCCCTTTAGCCTTCACCTCTCCCTGCGCCCTCCCTCATTGTGCCGGCAACAGGAACAGTCTGCTGGCCGTTAATCCAGATTGACTGTTGGGATCACCTGATGATACCATCTGTCAACAGAGAGAGAGAAAGTGGGAGTGAGAGGGGAGAGAGAGAGAGGGAGAGAGAGAGGGGAGAGGAGAGAGGGGGAGAGAGGGGAGAGAGGGGAGAGAGGGGGAGAGAGAGAGAGGGGAGAGAGAGAGAGGGGGAGAGAGAGGGGGGAGGAGGGGAGAGAGAGAGAGAGAGAGAGAGAGAGGAGAGAGAGAGAGAGAGGAGGAGAGAGAGAGAGAGAGAGAGAGAGAGGGGTTACCACCAATAATCAGTGTGTTCTGGGAAAGGTTAAGGTTCAGGATTCCCAAATTCTGCCGCACTCTCCCTGACAGTCTCTCCCTGACAGTCTCTCCCTGACAGTCTCTCCCTGACACTCTCTCCCTGACACTCTCTCCCTGACACTCTCTCCCTGACACTCCCTCCCTGACACTCCTCCCTGACACACACTCTCCCTGTCTCCCAGACACACTCTCCCTGACACACTCCCTGTCACACTCTAGCCCTGACACGCTTTCCCTGACACACTCTCCCTGACACACTCTCCCTGACACTCTCTCCCTGACACTTTCTCCAGGAAACACTCTCCCTGACACACTCTCCCAGACACTCCCTCCCTGACACACTCTCCCTGACACACTCTCTTCCTGTCTCCCAGACACTCTCCCTGACACTCTCCCTGACACACGCTCCCTGACACTCCCTGACACACTCTTCCAGACACTCCCTCCCTGACACACTCTCCCTGACACTTTCTCCCTGACACACTCCCTGACACACTCCCTGACACACACTCCCGACACTCTCTTTCTGACACTCCCTGACACACTCTTCCTGACACACTCTAACAGACACACTCCCTGACACTCCCCCTGACACACACACTCTCTGACACACTCCCCCTGACACACTCTCCCTGACTCTCTCCCAGACACTCTGACGCTCTCTTTGTGACACACTCTCCTGACATACTCTCACTGACATACTCTCACTGACATACTCTCACTGACACTCTCCTTGACACACTTTCCCTGACACTCTCTCCCTGACTCTCTCCCAGACACACTCTCCCTGACGCACTCTCACTGACACACTCTCCCTGACACTCTCTCTTTGACATTGACACACACTCCCTGACACACTCTTATACTCTCTCCCAGACACTCTGACGTTCTCTCTGTGACACACTCTCCTGACATACTCTCACTGACATACTCTCACTGACACTCTCCTTGACACACTTTCCCTGACACTCTCTCCCTGACTCTCTCCCAGACACACTCTCCGTGATACACTCTCCCTGACACACACTCCCTGACACACACTCCCTGATACACTCTCCCTGAGACACACACACTCCCTGAGACACAAACTCCTCTCCCTGAGACACATTCTCCCTGAGACACACATTCCCTGACACACACTCTTCCTGAGACACTCCCTGACACACACTCTCCCTGAGACAGATACTCTCCCTGAGACACACTCCCTGAGCCACCCACTCCCTGAAACACTCTCCCTGAGACACCCACTCCCTGAAACACTCTCCCTGACACTCCCTGATACACATCATGTACACAGATGATCACTACATCATGTATACATGTGTACATAATGTACACATGTATATACCACTGCATCATGTACACAAGTGTACATCACTGCATCATGTACACAAGTGTACATCACTGCATCATGTACACAAGTGTACATCACTGCATCATGTACACAAGTGTACATCACTGCATCATGTACACAAGTGTACACTTCTGCATCATGTACACAAGTGTACACTTCTGCATCATGTACACAAGTGTACACTTCTGCATCATGTACACAAGTGTACACTGCATCGTGTACACAAGCGTACATCACTGCATCATGTACACAAGTGTACATCACTGCATCATGTACACAAGTGTACATCACTGCATCATGTACACATGTGTACATCACTGCATCATGTACACAAGTGTACATCACTGCATCATGTACACATGTGTACATCACTGCATCATGTACACAAGTGTACATCACTGCATCATGTACACAAGTGTACACCACTGCATCATGTACACAGTTGTACATAGCTGGGTCCTGGACCAGACTGGTGTGGTCTAGGCCTGGGTCCTAGACCAGACTGGTGTGGTCTAGGCCTGGGTCCTAGACCAGACTGGTGTGGTCTAGGCCTGGGTCCTGGACCAGACTGGTGTGGTCTAGGCCTGGGTCCTGGACCAGACTGGTGTGGTCTAGGCCTGGGTCCTGGACCAGACTGGTGTGGTCTAGGCCTGGGTCCTGGACCAGACTGGTGTGGTCTAGGCCTGGGTCCTGGACCAGACTGGTGTGGTCTAGGCCTGGGTCCTGGACCAGACTGGTCTGGTGCTAGTCTGGTCAACACAGTATTTATATATCATTATCCTCCCTTTATCCTTCTTATATTTATCTTCTTTATTTATCTTTAGTTCTACGTCAGGTGCAAACATGAACTGGTAGATCGCGTTCAAACTTGAGGAAGAGGATTCTTGGGTTTTTGTAAGTGAAAAGTTTGTAGCTTTGGCCGTAGAGTTTATACAAAGTGTTTGTGCGTCTGTACTCACCTAATTCTGGTTGCAAGGGTCGATTCATAGCTCCTGGCCAAGCCTCTTCGCTGGTCGCTACTAGGTCACGCTCTCTCTGCTCCGTGAGCTTTATCATACCTCTTCTTAAAGCTATGTATGGTACCTGGCTTCACTACCTCACTTTTCAGACAACTCTAAGACTGAAGAATGCTTCCTAACATCTCTGTGACTCATCCGAGTATTCAACTTGCAGTGTTGACCTTGTTGCTGTGTCCCACCTCTGGAACATCCTGTCTCTGTCCACCTTGTCGATGTCATGTCCCTCCTATCCCTTCTGTCCTCCAGTGTTGTCAGGTCGATTTCCCTTAATCTCTCCTCGTAGGACATGCCCCTTAGCTCGGGGACTAGACTCGTTGCAAACCTTTGCACTTTCTTTAGTTTCTTGATGTGCTTGGTCAGGTGTGGGTTCCAAACTGGTGCTGCATACTCCAATATGGGGCTGACGTACACGGTGTACAGAATCCTGAACGATTCCTTACTGAAATGTCGGAATACTGAGATGAAGGTTTGCTAGGCGTCCATATGCTGCAGCAGTTATCTGGTTGATGTGCGCCTCAGATGTGCTTGGTATTATACGCACTCCAAGATACTTTCCCTGAAGTGAGGTTTGTAGTCTTCAGCCCCCCTGGACTGTACTCTGCGGTCTTCTTTGCCCTTCTTCGATCTTTATGACGTTTGCACTTGGTGGGGTTCAGCTCCAGGAGCCAGTTGCTGGACCAGGTCTGCAGCCTGTCAACATACCTTTGTAGTCCTGCCTGGTCCTCCTCCGATTGAATTCTCCACACATCGTCTGCAAACAGAAACAGCACCGGTCCTAGGACTGACCCCTGTGGAACCCGCTCGTCACAGGCGCCCACTCTGACACCTCGCCACGTACCATGACTAGATGCTGTCTTCCTGACAGGTATTCTCTGATCCACTGCAGTGCCTTCCCTGTTATACCTGCCTTGTGGTCCAGCTTTTGCACTAATCTCTTGTGTGGAACTGTGTCAAAAGCATTTTTACAGTGTGTGTGTGAGAGAGCTTGGTTATACTGTGTGTGTGACAGCCTGGTTATACTGTGTGTAAGAGAGCTTGGTTATACTATGTGAGATAGCTTGGTTATATTGTGAGAGAGCTTGGTTATATTGTGAGAGAGCTTGATTATATTGTGAGAGAGCTTGGTTATATTGTGAGAGAGCTTGGTTATATTGTGAGAGAGCTTGGTTATACTGTGAGAGAGCTTGGATATACTGTATGTGAGAGCTTGGTTATACTGTGTGAGAGATATTGGTTATTCTGCGAGAGAGAGCTTGGTTATACTGTGTGAGAGAGCTTGGTTATACTGTGTGAAAGAGCTTGGTTATACTATGTGAGAGAGCTTGGTTATACTGTGTGAGAGAGCTTGGTTATACTGTGTGAGAGAGCTTGGTTATACTGTGTGTGAGAGAGCTTGGTTATACTGTGTGAGAGAGCTTGGATATACTGTGTGTGAGAGAGCTTGGTTATACTGTGTGAGAGAGCTTGGTAATACTGTGTAAGAGAGCTTGGTTATACTGTGTGAGAGAGCTTGGTTATACTGTGTGTGAGAGAGCTTGGTTATACTGTGTGAGAGAGCTTGGTTATACTGTGTGTGAGAGAGCTTGGTTATACTGTGTGAGAGAGCTTGGTAATACTGTGTAAGAGAGCTTGGTTATACTGTGTGTGAGAGAGCTTGGTTATACTGTGTGAGAGAGCTTTCTTTCTCTGTTTATCTTCCTCCTTTAGGTTAGTGCTATGAGAAAGAGAGAGAGAGAGAGAATCATCTCAGCTGTGAGATAATTTTCAGTTGCTTGTCTGCTCTCAACACTAAGAGGAAATAATGTAATATCCTGAACCTAACCTGAGCCTCTCACTCTCTCTCCTCTCTCTCTTTCTCTCTGTCTCTCATTAACCCTTCCTCCCAGCTCTCCTAGCAACATCCTCCTCCTAACCCTCCTAGTAGCACTGCTAGCAGACTACTGCTGGAGATAATAACAAGAGCAGTCGTAGCACTGCTAGCAGACTACTGCTGAAGGTAGTAACAAGAGCAGTCGTAGCACTGCTAGCAGACTACTGCTGAAGGTAGTAACAAGAGCAGTTGTAGTACTGCTAGCAGACTACTGCTGAAGGTAGTAACAAGAGCAGTCGCAGCACTGCTAGCAGACTACTGCTGAAGGTAGTAACAAGAGCAGTTGTAGCACTGCTAGCAGACTACTGCTGGAGGTAGTAACAAGAGCAGTTGTAGCACTGCTAGCAGACTACTGCTGGAGATAATAACAAGAGCAGTCGTAGCACTGCTAGCAGACTACTGCTGGAGGTAATAACGAGAGCAGTCGTAGCACTGCTAGCAGATTACTGCTGGAGGTAGTAACAAGAGCAGTTGTAGCACTGCTAGCAGACTACTGCTGGAGGTAGAAACAAGAGCAGTCGTAGCACTGCTAGCAGACTACTGCTGGAGGTAATAACAAGAGCAAGAGCAGTTGTAGCACTGCTAGCAGACTACTGCTGGAGGTAGTAACAAGAGCAGTTGTAGCACTGCTAGCAGACTACTGCTGGAGGTAATAACAAGAGCAGTCGTAGCACTGCTAGCAGACTACTGCTGAAGGTAGTAACAAGAGCAGTCGTAGCACTGCTAGCAGACTACTGCTGAAGGTAGTAACAAGAGCAGTTGTAGCACTGCTAGCAGACTACTGCTGGAGGTAGTAACAAGAGCAGTCGTAGCACTGCTAGCAGACTACTCTGGAGGTAGTAATAAACATCTGTAGCATACTAGTAGTAATTAAGAAACAAGTGTTCCTGTGCAGACTACTACTTGGATCCTTCACTATATTAAACTTGTAATATATTAGTAAGAGTTAAGTTAAACAAGTGTTCCTGTGCAGCTGACTTAGTAAGTGATTTATGGGAGATTCAAGAACTGTAACATACATACACTGAGAGTCCAACCTGGGGAGGCCCGCCATTCCTTGCCCCTGGTAAGCCAGGTGCTGGGGTGAGCCAGGTGCTGGGGTGTGCCAGGTGCTGGGGTGGGTCAAATGCTGACGTGGGCCAGGTGCTGGGGTGGGCCAGGTGCTCAGGAGTGCCAGGTGCTGGAGTGGGCAAGGTGCTGGGGTGCGCAAGGTGCTGGGGTGTGCCAGGTGCTGGAGAGTGAAAGGTGCTGGGGCGAGCCAGGTGCTGGAGTGGGACAGATACTGACGTGGGCCAAGTGCCGGGGTGGTCAGGTGTTGCGATGCGCCAGGTGCTGGGGTGGGCCAGGTGCTGGGGTGACCCAGGTGCTGGGGTGGGTCAGGTGCTGGGGTGGGCCAGGTGCTGGGGTGGGTCAGGTGTTGGGGTGAGCCAGGTGCTGGGGTGGGTTAGGTGTTGGGATAGGCCAGGAGCTGGGGTGGGCCAGGTGCTGGGGTCGGCCAGGTGCTGGGTGACCCAGGTGCTGGGGTGGCTCAGGTGCTGGGGTGGGCCAGGTGCTGGGGTGGGTCAGGTTTTGGGGTGGGCCAGGTGCTAGGGTGTGAAAGGTGCTGGGGTTTTCCAGGTGCTGGAGTGGGTCAGATGCTGACGTGGGCCAGGTGCCGTGGTGGGTCAGATGTTAAGGTGGGTCAGGTGCTGGGGTGGGCCAGGTGCTGGGGTGTAAAAGGTGCTGGGGTGGGCCAGATACTGACGTGGGCCAGGTGCCGGGGCGGGTCAGGTGTTGGGATGGGCCAGGTGCTGCGGTGGGCCAGGTGATAGGGTGACCCAGGTGCTGGGGTGACCCAGGTGCCGGGGTAGGCCAGATACTGACGTGGCCCAGGTGCCGGGGCGGGTCAGGTACTGGGGTGTGAAAAGTGCTGGGGCGGGCCAGGTGCCGCGGTGGGTCATGTGTTGGGGTGGGCCACATGCTGGGGTGAGCCAAGTGCTGGGATGGGTCAGGTGCTGGGGTGGGCCTGGTGCTGGGGTGTTTCAGGAGCTAGGGTGGGTCAGGTGTTAGGGTGGGTCAGGTGTTGGGATGGGCCAGGTGCTGAGGTGGGCCAAGTGCTGGGGTGGGTCAGGTGCTGGGGTGGGCCTGGTGCTGGGGTGTTTCAGGAGCTGGGGTGGGTTAGGTGTTGGGGTGGGCCAGGTGCTGGGGTGGGTCAGATGTTGGGATGGGCCAGGTGCTGGGGTGGGCCATGTGCTGTGGTGGGTCAGGTGCTGGGGTGGGTCAGGTGCTGGGGTGGGTCATGTGCTGGGGTGGGCCACGTGCCGGGGTGGGTTAAATGTTAGGGTGGGTCAGGTGTTGGGGTGGGCCAGGTACTGAGGTGGGCCAGGTGCTGAGGTGGGCCAGGTACTGGGGTGTGAAAAGTGCTGGGGTGGGCCAGGTGCTGGGGTGGGCCAGGTGCTGGTGTGGGTCAGGTGCTGGTGTGGGTCAGGTGCTGGTGTGGGCAGCATATTACACCGGAGATTACTCTGCCTCTCTCCTTTACCTCCCTACCCTCCCTTCCTCAATACCCTTCCTACCTCACTACTCTCCCTACCTCCCTCACTACCCTCCCTCACAACTCTCCATACTGTACCTATCATTTCCTTCCTCTATCTTTCGCCTTTTTTGTCAACTCACTCTCCCTTCCCTCTCCCATTCCCCACTCACCTTAGAATTATTTACTCTCTACACACACTCACTCTCACTCACACACAAACACACACACAAACATACACTCACTCACACACACACACACACACACACACACACATACACTCACACACATACACTCTCACACACACACACACGATACCTCAAAAGCGGTGGGACCGGACAACATTTCTCCGTGGGTCCTTAGAGAGGGAGCAGAGATGTTGTGTGTGCCACTAACACAAATCTTCAACACATCCATTGAAACTGGGCAACTACCTGAGGCGTGGAAGATGGCAAATGTAGTCCCAATTTTTAAGAAAGGAGACAGACACGAGGCATTAAACTACAGACCTGTGTCACTGACGTGTATAGTATGCAAAGTCATGGAGAAGATCATCAGGAGGAGAATGGTGGAGCACCTAGAAAGACACAAGCTTATAAACGACAACCAGCATGGTTTCAGGAAGGAAAATCCTGTGTCACAAACCTACTGCAGTTTTATGACAAGGTAACAGAAGTAAGACACGAGAGAGAGGGTGGATAGACTGCATTTTTGGACTGCAAGAAGGCGTTCGACACAGTTCCTCACAAGAGATTAATGCAAAAGCTAGAGGATCAGGCACACGTAACAGGAAAAGCACTGCAATGGATCAGAGAATATCTGACAGGGAGGCAACAACGAGTCATGGTACGTGACGAGATGTCAGAGTGGGCACCTGTGACGAGTGGAGTTCCACAAGGGTCAGTCCTAGGACCTGTACTGTTTTTGGTATATGTGAATGACATAACGGAAGGGATAGACTCAGAAGTGTCCCTGTTTGCAGATGATGTGAAGTTAATGAGAAGAATCAAATCAGTCGAGGATCAGGCAGGAATACAAAGAGACCTGGACAGGCTGCAAGCCTGGTCCAGTAACTGGCTCCTTGAATTTAACCCTGCCAAATGTAAAGTCATGAATATCGGGAAGGGCAAAGAAGACCGCAGACAGAGTATAGTCTAGGTGGCCAAAGACTGCAAACCTCACTCAAAGAAAAGATCTTGGGGTGAGTATAATACCGAGCACATCTCCTGAGGCACACATCAATCAGATAACTGCTGCAGCATACGGGCGGCTGGCAAACCTAAGAATAGCGTTCCAATACCTCACCAAGGAATCATTCAAGACTCTGTATACCATATACGTCAGGCCCATACTGGAGTATGCAGCACCAGTTTGGAACCCACACCTGGTCAAGCACGTCAAGAAATTAGAGAAAGTGCAAAGGTTTGCAACAAGACTAGTCCCAGAGGTAAGGGGATTGTCCTACGAAGAAAGGTTAAGGAAATCGGCCTGACGACACTAGAGGACAGGAGGGTTAGGGAGACATGATAACGACATATAAAATACTGCGAGGAATAGATAAGGTGGACAGAGACAAGATGTTCCAGAGAGGGGACACAGAAACAAGGGGTCACAATTGGAAGTTGAAGACTCCTATGAGTCAAAGGGATGTTAGGAAGTACTTCTTCAGTCATAGAGTTGTCAGGAAGTGGAATAGCTTGGAAAGCGACATTGTGGAGGCAGGAACCATACATAGTTTTAAGACTAGGTTTGATAAAGCTCATGGAGCAGGGAGAGAGAGGACCTAGTAGCAATCAGTGAAGAGGCGGGGCCAGGAGCTATGAATCGACCCCTGCAACCACAAATAGGTGAGCAAATAGGTGAGTACATACACACACACACACACACACACACACACACACACACACACACACGACACGCCCCGATGGCATGGTGGCTAGCGCTCTTGCTTCACGCACGGAGGGCCCGGGTTCAATTCCCGGCGGGGCCGAAACATTTCGAAGTGTTTCGTTACACACACACACACATACAACAGGCCTAGTGTCTAATCGACATGTGCCTAGGACAAAATGGTAACTAACTAACCTGGTCAAGCACTTCAAGAAATTAGAGAAAGTGCAAAGGTTTGCAACAAGACTAGTCCCTGAGCTAAGGGGATTGTCCTACGAAGAAAGGTTAAGGGAAATCGGCCTGACGACACTAGAGGACAGGAGGGTGAGAGGAGACATGATAACGACATATAAAATACTGGCCCATCCCAACACCTGACCCACCCCAGCACCTGGCCCACCCCAACACCAGACCCACTGCGGCACCTGGCCCGCCCCAGCACTTTTCACACCCCAGTACCTGGCCCACCCCAGCAACTGGCCCACAACAGTACCTGGCCCACCCCAACACCTGACTTACCCTAACACCTAACCCACCCCGGCACGTGGTCCACCCCAGCACCTGACCCACCCCAGCACCTTGGTCACCCCAGCACTTGGCCCACCCCAGCACCTGGCCCATCCCAACACCTGACCCACCGCAGCACCTGGCCCATCCCAACACCTGACCCACCCCAGCACCTGGCCCACCCCAACACCAGACCCACTGCGGCACCTGGCCCGCCCCAGCACTTTTCACACCCCAGTACCTGGCCCACCCCAGCAACTGGCCCACAACAGTACCTGGCCCACTCCAACACCTGACTTACCCTAACACCTAACCCACCCCGGCACGTGGTCCACCCCAGCACCTGACCCACCCCAGCACCTTGGTCACCCCAGCACTTGGCCCACCCCAGCACCTGGCCCATCCCAACACCTGACCCACCGCAGCACCTGGCCCACCCCAACACCTGACCCACCCCAGCACCTGGCCCACCCTAACACCTGACCCACCCCAGCTCCTGAAACACCCCAGCACCAGGCCCACCTCAGCACCTGACCCACCCCAGCACTTGGCCCACCCCAGCACCAGGCCCATCCCAACACCTGACCCCCCAGCACCTGGCCCACCCCAACACCTGACCCACCGCGGCACCTGGCCCGCCCCAGCACTGCTGAAGGATACGTGCTGAAGGATATGTTCCACGTACAGAAGGATACGTGCCAGGTACAGAAGGATAGGTGCCACGTACAGAAGAATAGGTGCCACGTACTGAAGGATAGGTGCCACGTGCTGAAGGATAAGTGCCACGTACTGAAGGATAGGTGCCACGTACTGAAGGATAGGTGCCACGTACTGAAGAATAGGTGCCACGTACTGAAGGATACGTGACACGTACAGGATATGTGCCACGTACTGAAGGATACGTGCCACGTACTGAAGGATAGTTGCCACGTGCTGAAGGATAGGTGCCACGTACTGAAGGATAGATGCCACGTACTAAAGGATACGTGCCACGTACAGGATAGGTGCAACGTACTGAAGGATAGGCGCCACGTACTGATAGGTGCCACGTTCTGAAGGATACGTGCCACATGCTGAAGGATACGTGCCACGTACAGAAGGATATGTACCAAGTACAGAAGGATAGATGCCACGTACAGGATAGGTGCCACGTACTGAAAGATAAGTGCCACGTTCTGAAGGATACGTGCCACGTGCTGAAGCATACGTACCACGTGCTGAAGGATACGTGCCATGTACAGAAGGATACGTGCCACGTACAGAAGGATAGGTGCCACGTACAGGATAGGTGCCACGTACTGAAGGATAGGTGCCACGTGCTGAAGGATAAGTGCCACGTACTGAGGGATAGGTGCCACATACTGAAGAATAGGTGCCACGTGCTGAAGGATAAGTGCCACGTACTGAAGGATACGTGCCACGTACAGGATATGTGCCACGTACTGAAGGATACGTGCCACGTACTGAAGGATAGTTGCCACGTGCTGAAGGATAGGTGCCACGTACTGAAGGATAGATGCCACGTACTGAAGGATACGTGCCACGTACTGAAGGATAGTTGCCACGTGCTGAAGGATAGTTGCCACGTACTGAAGGATAGGTGCCACATACTGAAGGATAAGCTGAATACAGAAGCATACAAGGTATGTATGAAGCACGTACCATTGAGGAAACCCAGAAGAAGATCAGATATAGAGAGAGAGCGTAGGAGATGGTACAGGAGAAGAAAACTGGTTACTGAATTGCTGAAAAACACAGTTATGTTGCAACAGAGGAGAGATAGCCTTAACCGAGAGATCACTGAATTAGAGCACAAACTTTAGATGTTATACCTGACAGAAGAAGTACAAAGGGAACAAAGAGCCATACAGGATATTGCAAGAAACCCAAAATATTTCTACTCCTATGCAAAATCTAAGCTAAGAACTACCTGTAGAATTGGACCATTATTGAGAGGAGATTCGTATACGGACGATGAACAGGAAATGAGTGAAATCCTAAAAGAACAGTATAAGTCAGTGTTCAGCAACCCACTAAATGACAGCAAGGTAGAAAATGCAGAAATATTTTTCACTCCAGCAGAAGGCTGCGCAGACCACCTAACCGACATTAGTACAAATCCCATAGATTTCGAAAAAGAAATGGCCAACATGCCCACTCACTCAGCACCTGGACCAGATTCATGGAATGCTATATTTATAAAGCAGTGCAAAGTACCATTAGCAAGAGCCCTTAGTATTCTGTGGAGAAAGAGCTTAGATCTAGGTGAAATTCCAGAGGCCTTAAAGAGTGCAGACATAGCTCCTTTGTATAAGGGAGGTAGTAGAGCACTAGCTAAAAATTACAGACCAGTAGCCCTAACTTCTCACATCATAAAAATCTTTGAAAGAGTGATGAGACGGCAGATTACAAAGTTCATTTACCAGCTCTAAAGCATGGCTTTAGAGCAGGACGATCATGCCTGTCACAGCTGCTGAACCATTATGACAGAATTACGGACGCATTGGAAGACTACCAAAACGCAGATGTGATTTACAAAGATTTTGCAAAGGCGTTTGACAAATGCGATCATGGAGTGATAGGACACAAAATGAGGGCCATAGGCATTACGGGGAAGGTAGGCAGATGGATTTTTGAGTTCCTAACACTCAGAACACAAAAAGTAGTAGTGAACAGGGCAAGATCCAGCATCAGCGAGGTCCCAAATCTGCACACTGCCATAACAACATACTGGAGTGAGAGATATGGGAGAAAGTGTAAAATAAACCCAGTGAGGAGCAGGGGTGCGGTGGGGACAATACGGGAGCACTGTATTAACATCCGGGGTCCCAGACTATTCAACATCTTACCAGAAGATATCCGAAACATCGCTGGAACCAGTGTAGAAGCCTTCAAGAGGAAACTGGACAAGTATCTTCATCGGGTGCCAGATCAACCAGGCTGTGATGGATATGTGGGGCAGCGGGCCTCCAGCAGCAACAGCCTGGTTGACCAGGCAAGCACCAGACGAGCCTGGCCCATGGCCGGGCTCAGAGAGTAGATACTCTCGAAACTCTTCAAAGGTATATCAAAGGATACGTGCCACGTACAGGATAGGTGCTACGTACTGAAGGATACGTGCCACGTACTGATAGGTGCCACGTTCTGAAGGATACGTGCCACATTCTGAAGGATACGTGCCACGTACAGAAGGATAGGTGCCACGTACTGAAAGATAGGTGCCACGTTCTGAAGAATACGTGCCACGTGCTGAAGCATACGTACCACATGCTGAAGGATACGTGCCACGTACAGGATAGGTGCCACGTGCTGAAGGTTAGGTGCCATGTACTGAAGGATACGTGCCATGTACAGAAGGATAGGTGCCACGTGCTGAAGGATAGGTGCCACATGCTGAAGGGTAGTTGCCACGTGCTGAAGGGTAGGTGCCACGTGCTGAAGGATAGGTGCCACGTGCTGAAGGATACGTGCCACATACAGAAGGATGCCCTGAAAGACATGTCCTACATGTCAAGGCACCGTCATATTCTCTGGAGACAGTCTCTGTGTCTGAGAATTGCGTGGGAGCCTTGAAAACGTGATAAAGCAGGTGTGTAGAGGAGAGCTAAATTTGCTTTATAAAGCATGTATGTAGAGGAGAGCAAGACTTGCTTTATAAAGCAGGTGCGTAGAGGAGAGCTAGACTTGCTTTATAAAGCAGGTGTGTAGAGGCGAGCTAGACTTGCTTTATAAAGCAGGTGCGTAGAGGAGAGCTAGACTTGCTTTATAAAGCAGGTGTGTAGAGGAGAGCTAGACTTGCTTTATAAAGCAGGTGCGTAGAGGAGAGCTAGACTTGCTTTATAAAGCAGGTGTGTAGAGGAGAGCAAGACTGGCTTTATAAAGCAGGTGTGTAGAGGAGAGCTAAACTTGCTTTATAAAGCATGTATGTAGACTAGAGCAAGACTTGCTTTATAAAGCAGGTGTGTAGAGTAGAGCTAGACTTTATAAAGCAGGTGTGTAGAGGAAAGCTAGACTTGCTTTATAAAGCAGGTGTGTAGAGGAGAGCTAGACTTGCTTTATAAAGCAGGTGTGTAGAGGAGAGCTAGACTTGCTTTGTAAAGCAGGTGTGTAGAGGAGAGCTAGACTTGCTTTATAAAGCAGGTGCGTAGAGGAGAGCTAGACTTTCTTTATAAAGCAGGTGTGTAGAGGAGAGCTAGACTTGCTTTATAAAGCAGGTGTGTAGAGGAGAGCTAGACTTGCTTTATAAAGCAGGTGTGTATAGGAGAGCTAGACTTGCTTTATAAAGCAGGTGTGTAGAGGAGAGCTAGACTTGCTTTATAAAGCAGGTGTGTAGAGGAGAGCTAGACTTGCTTTATAAAGCAGGTGCGTAGAGGAGAGCTAGACTTGCTTTATAAAGCAGGTGCGTAGAGGAGAGCTAGACTTGCTTTATAAAGCAGGTGTGTAGAGGAGAGCTAGACTTGCTTTATAAAGCAGGTGTGTAGAGGAGAGCTAGACTTGCTTTATAAAGCAGGTGTGTAGAGGAGAGCTAGACTTGCTTTATAAAGCAGGTGTGTAAAGTAGAGATATACTTTATAAAGCAGGTGTGTAGAGGAAAGCTAGACTTGCTTTATAAAGCAGGTGTGTAGAGGAGAGCTAGACTTGCTTTATAAAGCAGGTGTGTAGAAGAGAGCTAGACTTGCTTTATAAAGCAGGTGTGTAGAGGAGAGCTAGACTTGCTTTATAAAGCAGGTGCATAGAGGAGAGCTAGACTTGCTTTATAAAGCAGGTGTGTAGAGGAGAGCTAGACTTGCTTTATAAAGCAGGTGTGTAGAGGAGAGCTAGACTTGCTTTATAAAGCAGGTGTGTAGAGGAGAGCTAGACTTGCTTTATAAAGCAGGTGTGTAGAGGAGATAGACTTGCTTTATAAAGCAGGTGTGTAGAGGAGAGCTAGACTTGCTTTATAAAGCAGGTGTGTAGAGGAGAGCTAGACTTGCTTTATAAAGCAGTGATAGAGGAGAGCTAGACTTGCTTTATAAAGCAGGTGATAGAGGAGAGCTAGACTTGCTTTATAAAGCAGGTGTGCAGAGGAGAGCTAGACTTGCTTTATAAAGCAGGTGTGTAGAGGAGAGCTAGACTTGCTTTATAAAGCAGGTGTGTAGAGGAGAGCTAGACTTGCTTTATAAAGCAGGTGTGTAGAGGAGAGCTAGACTTGCTTTATAAAGCAGGTGCGTAGAGGAGAGCTAGACTTGCTTTATAAAGCAGGTGTGTAGAGGAGAGCTAGACTTGCTTTATAAAGCAGGTGTGTAGAGAGAGCTAGACTTGCTTTATAAAGCAGGTGCGTAGAGGAGAGCTAGACTTGCTTTATAAAGCAGGTGTGTAGAGGAGAGCTAGACTTGCTTTATAAAGCAGGTGTGTAGAGGAGAGCTAGATTTGCTTTATAAAGCAGGTGCGTAGAGGAGAGCTAGACTTGCTTTATAAAGCAGGTGTGTAGAGGAGAGCTAGACTTGCTTTATAAAGGAGTAAGATTAGAGAGAAGACAGAGCAGCTTACAAGTACCGGAGGTCACCTTAATATCAGTGACAAGAAAGAGATGGGTACAGTCTTCAACATTCATTTCCTCTCAGTTTTTACGCAGGAAGATACAACTGGAATTCCAGAAACCATAAATTTATATAGGCCATGATGAAAATAAGTTATGGACGATCAAGGTCAATAGTGCTCTGGTGGTCTGGTGGCTAAAGCTCTCGCTTCACACGGCGAGCGCCTGGGTTCGATTCCCAGCCAGGGCAGAAACATTGGGCGTGTTTCTTTACACCTGTTGTCTATGTTCCCCATCAGTAAAATGGGTACCTGGGTGTTAGTCGACTGGTGTGAGTCGTATCCTAGGACACTGACCTAATCTGCCCGAAATGCTCAGCATAACAAGGGACTTTCTATATAGTAGTATGTCACTGATGTCAGCTAGGCCTGTATATCATGTACATGTACTTGTAGTAAATAAAGATATTATTATTATTATTATTCTCAGACAAATACATAGATTAAAACCAAACAAATCCCCGGGCCCTGATGAACCTTTTTCAAGGAATGTAAGGAGGAACTTAGCAAAACTTTTGAATAGTCTTTTCAACATATCACTATAAACTGGAATAGTTCCAGATAAGTGGAAAATGGCAAATGTGATACCTATCTAGAAAGCAGGAGGCAGAACCTTAGCTTCCAACTATAGACCAATTAACTTGATCTCCATTGTGGGAAAATTGATGTAATCAATAATTGCCGAGGCTATTCGAAGTCACCTTGAAAGACATAAATTGATCATTGAATCTCAGCAAGGTTTTACAAAGGCGCGTTACTGCCTTACAATTTTACTAACTTTTTTTGCTAAGGTATTTGAGGAGGTAGATTGTGGTAATGAATATGAGATTGTTTATATGGACTTCATTAAGAGCTGCGCATCGGATATTAAGGAAAGTATAGAGGCTCACGGAATGGAGGGAAAATTTTCTTCAGAATAGAGGCGTTGTTGACAGATAGGCAACAGTTTTTGCATAAACGGGGAGAAATCAGAGTGGGGGGGCGTCACAAGCGGTGTTCCACAGGGGTCAGCGTTGGGTCCTTTGTTCACAGTTTATACAAACGACGTGACACTGAAATAGGCCGTCTGATTAATTTTGACGAAGACACTAGAGCGCTCCAGGAAGATCTGAATCGACTGATGCAGTGGTCGGAGAAGTGATAGATGCTGTTTAATATAAACAAATGCAAAGTTCTAAGCATTGGCAAAGAAAATAACTATGACACATATATTTAATAATGTGGCTCTCAATCACTTTAAGTGCGAAAAAGATATAGAAGTTCTGGTTAGCAGTTATCTACAACCTAGACAACAGTGCGTAAGTGTTCACAATAAAGCGAATAGAATTCTTGGCTTTACATTAAGAAGTATAAATAACAGGAGTCCTCAGGTTATTCTTCAATTCTATATATCGTTGGTTAGGCCTCAGTTACTCTGTGCTGCACAGTTCTGGTCTCAGTATTACACGAACATAAATGCGCTGGAAAACGTACAGAGGAGGATGACAAAGTTGATCCCATGTATCAGAAACCTGTCCTATGAGGATCGACTGAGGCCCTGTATCTGCACTCTCTAGAATTAGCAGGAGATATTACTGAGGTGTATAAATGGAAGACAAGAATAAATAAAGGGGATATAAATAACGTGCTAAAAATATATAACCAAGACAGAACCGCAGGAGTGGATTCAGCTTGTGAGAACAAACATCAAGTATGTACTATGCTAAAAACCTTGATACCTTTAAAAATAGTGGGCATAGTGAGTCACTTAGACCTGCCTAGCATGACTCTACTCAGTGTTCTACTTTCTTATAAATTCTTAAGTGGTCACTTGTACTAACTGATAACTTTACTGACACCATTACCAGGGAATTAACCATCACTACCATGTCTCTTAACCATCTACTACTACCATCACACTAATCACCACCATCTACTACTACCATCATACTAACCACCACCATCTACTACTACCATCACACTAACCACCACCATCTACTACTACCATCATACTAACCACCACCATCTACTACTACCATCACACTAACCACCATCATCTACTACTACCATCATACTAACCACCATCATCTACTACTACCATCATACTAACCACCACCATCTACTACTACCATCACACTAACCACCACCATCTACTACTACCATCACACTAACCACCACCATCTACTACTACCATCATACTAACCACCACCATCTACTACTACCATCACACTAACCACCACCATCTACTACCACCATCTACTACTACCATCATACTAACCACCACAATCTACTACTACCATCACACTAACCACCACCATCTACTACTACCCTTCATACTAACTCACCACCATCTACTACTACCATAACACTAACCACCACCATCTACTACTACCATCACACTAACCACCACCATCTACTACTACCTCATACTAACACCACCATCTACTACTACCATCACACTAACCACCACCATCTACTACTACCATCACACTAACCACCACCATCTACTCTACCATCAACTAACCACCACCATCTACTACTACCATCATACTAACCACCACCATCTACTACTACCATCACACTAACCATCCAATCTACTACCACCATCTACTACTACCATCATACTAACCACCACCATCTACTACTACCATCAACTAACCACCACCATCTACTACTACCATCATACTAACCACCACCATCTACTAATACCATCACACTAACCACCACCATCTACTACTACCATCATACTAACCACCACCATCTACTTCTACCATCACACTAACCACCACCATCTACTACTACCATCATACTAACCACCACCATCTACTACTACCATCATACTAACCACCACCATCTACTACTACCATCACACTAACCACCACCATCTACTACCACCATCTACTACTACCATCATACTAACCACCACAATCTACTACTACCATCACACTAACCACCACCATCTACTACTACCTTCATACTAACCACCACCATCTACTACTACCATCACACTAACCACCACCATCTACTACTACCATCACACTAACCACCACC
Organism: Cherax destructor; assembly: GCA_009830355.1. Classification (NCBI taxonomy): domain Eukaryota; kingdom Metazoa; phylum Arthropoda; class Malacostraca; order Decapoda; family Parastacidae; genus Cherax; species Cherax destructor. The sequence continues at coordinate 100,532 of WNWK01002735.1, forward strand.
ATCTACTACTACCATCACACTAACCACCACCATCTACTACCATCACACTAACCACCACCATCTACTACTACCATCATACTAACCACCACCATCTACTACTACCATCACACTTACCACCACCATCTACTAATACCATCATACTAACCACCACCACAAACTACTACCATCATACTAACCACCACCATCTACTCTACCATCACTAACAACCCCATCTCATACCATCACACTACCACCACCATCTACTACTACGATCATACTACACCACCATCTACTACTACCATCACACTAACCACCACCATGTACTACTACCATCATACTAACCACCACCATCTACCTACCATCATCTAACACCACCATCTCTACTACCATCACTAACCACCACCATCTCTACTACCATCATACTAACCACCACCATCTCTACTACCATCATACTAACCACCACCATCTACTACTACCATCATACTAACCACCACCATCTACTACTACCATCACACTACACCACCATTACTACTCCATTATCTAACCACCACCATCACTAAACCACATCTACTACTACCATCATACTAAACACCACCATCGACTACTACCATCATACTAACCACCACCATCTACTACTATCATCATACTAACCACCACCATCTACTACTACCATCACACTAACCACCACAATCTACTACTACTATCATACTAAACACAACCATCTACTACTACATCATACTAACCACCACATCTACTACTACCATCATACTAACCACCACCATCTACTACTACCATCATACTAACCACCACCATCTACTACTACCATCATACTAACCACCACCATCTACTACTCATCATACTAACCCCACCATCTACTACTACATCCACTAAGCCACCATCTACTACTGCTATCACACTAACCACCACCATCTACTACTACTATCATACTAACCACCACCATCTACTACTACCATCATACTAACCACCACCATCTACTACTACCATCACACTAACCACCACCATCTACTACTACCATCATACTAACCACCACCATCTACTACTACTATCATACTAACCACCACCATCTACTACTACCATCATACTAACCACCACCATCTACTACTACCATCATACTAACCACCACCATCTACTACTACCATCATACTAACCACCACCATCTACTACTACCATCATACTAACCACCACCATCTACTACTACTATCACACTAACCACCACAATCTACTACTACTATCACACTAACCACCACCATCTACTACTACCATCATACTAACCACCACCATCACACTAACTAATATTTCTCCCCAGACACTTCACGTCTTCCTCGCTCTTACAATACTTACCCTTCTATATATATATATATATATATATATATATATATATATATATATATATATATATATATATATATACACACAGCCATAGACCGGTTGTCTATGTTCACCCATCAGTAAAATGGGTACCTTGGTGTTAGTCGACTGTTGTGGGTCGCATCCTGGGACAAAACTGTACTAATTTGCCCGAAATGGCCAGGAAAACAAGGGGCTTTCTAATAGTAGTATGCAATTGATGTCAGCTATGGACTGTATACCTTGTACATGTACTTGTAGTAAATAAAGATATTATTATTATTATATATATATATATATATATATATATATATATATATATATATATATATATATATATATATATATATATATATATATATATATATATATATATATGCTTAACAATTCGCAAACAGGATAAATTATTTACAAACATTGTCTATATGTAACAGCAGGATGAACCTGCTTGTATCAGAGAACCAGTACTTACCATGGGGTCAGCTCGTGGTAAATACTGGTTACTCTGATGCAGAGTTGCAGGTTCGAGTCCTGCTGTGACGTAGAGACAATGTTATATATATATATATATATATATATATATATATATATATATATATATATATATATATATATATATATATATATATATATATATATATATATATATATATATATATATATATATATAAAATTTCGCAAAATCATTCTGATCCTAACGAAAAAATATATTTCATGGTTTATTATTAAATTATTGAAACTTATCTGAAATATATTTAGTTGGATTAGGCTAAATTAAACTGCGTTTGTTATAAAGAATTTAGGTAAGTTTTCTAAGGTTCTTTTGGTACAAAATTATTAATTTTTAGATTAACATAAATGAAAAAGATATATCTTTAAACGTATAAGGGAAAATGAGTTCTTCCTAATTGACCAGTTTTACCTATTCGGCACGACATTATGATAGGGTGGATAGGGGGGCAATGTGGCAGATGTTGCAGGTGTATGGAATAGGAGGTAGGTTACTGAAAGCAGTGAAGAGTTTTTATGAGGATAGTGAGGCTCAAGTTAGAGTGTGTAGGAGGGAAGGGACTATTTCCCAGTAAAAGTGGGCCTTAGACAAGGATGTGTGATGTCACCGTGGTTGTTCAATATATTTATAGATGGGGTTGTAAGAGAAGTGAATGCGAGGGTCTTGGCAAGAGGTGTGGGGTTAAAAGATAAAGAATCAAATACAAAGTGGGAGTTGTCACAGTTGCTTTTTGCTGATGACACTGTGCTTTTGGGAGATTCTGAAGAGAAGTTGCAGAGGTTGGTGGATGAATTTGGTAGGGTGTGTAAAAGAAGAAAAATGAAAGTGAATATAGGAAAGAGTAAGGTGATGAGGATAACAAAAAGATTAGGTGACGAAAGATTGGATATCAGATTGGAGGGAGAGAGAATGGAGGAGGTGAATGTATTCAGATATTTGGGAGTGGACATGTCAGCAGATGGGTCTATGAAGGATGAGGTAAATCATAGAATTGATGAGGGAAAAAGGGTGAGTGGAGCACTTCGGAGTCTGTGGAGACAAAGAACTTTGTCCATGGAATTAAAGAAGGGAATGTATGAGAGTATAGTTATACCAACACTCTTATATGGGTATGAAGCATGGGTGATGAATGTTGCAACGAGGAGAAGGCTGGAGGCAGTGGAGATGTCATGTCTGAGGTCAATGTGTGGTGTGAATATAATGCAGAGAATTCGGAGTTTGGAAATTAGGAGGAGGTGCGGGATTACCAAAACTATTATCCAGAGAGCTGAGGAGGGGTTGTTGAGGTGGTTCGGACATGTAGAGAGAATGGAACGAGACAGAATAACTTCGAGAGTATATAAATCTGTAGTGGAGGGAAGGCGGGGTAGGGGTCGGCCTAGGAAAGGTTGGAGGGAGGGGTAAATGAAGTTTGTGTGCGAGGGGTTTGGACTTCCAGCAAGCATGTGTGAGCGTATTTGATAGAGTGAATGGAGACAAATGGTTTTTAATACTTGACGTGCTGTTGGAGTGTGAGCAAAGTAACATTTATGAAGGGGTTCAGGAAACCGGCAGGCCGGACTTGAGTACTGGAGATGGGAAGTACAGTGTCTGCACTCTGAAGGAGGGGTGTTAATGTTGCAGTTTTATAACTGTAGTGTAAAGCACCCCTCTGGCAAGACAGTGATGGAGTGAATGATGATGAAAGTTTTTCTTTTCGGGCCACCCTACCTTGGTGGGAATCGGCCGATGTTAATATATATATAATATATATATATATATATATATATATATATATATATATATATATATATATATATATATATATATATATATATATATATATATATAAGTTTTCATTATTCCATTACAATTAAAGTAATTAACATTTATGTTAAATAATTATTTAATTTGCTTATGCTAATGATGAGCACATTACCATAGAGTGTAACGCTGATTAGCGGTAACGACCCCTGCATAGTGCCACCTCGTTACCACACCTGCTGTGCATGCCACATTACCACACCTGCTGTGCCTGCTTCATTACCACACCTGCTGTGCATGCCACATTACGACACATGTTGGGTCTGCCACATTACCACACCTGTTGGGTCTGCCATATTACCACACCTGTTGGGTCTGCCACATTACCGCACCTGCTGTGCCTGCCACATTACAACACCTGCTGTGCCTGTCACATTACCACACCTGCTGTGCCTGCCACATTACCACACCTGTTGGGTCTGCCTCATTACCACACCTGTTGGTTCTGCCACATTACCACACCTGCTGTGCCTGCTACTTTACCACACCTGCTGTGCCTGCCACATTACCACACCTGTTGGGTCTGCCACATTCCCACACCTGCTGTGCCTGCCACATTACCACACCTGTTGGGCCTGCCACATTCCGACACCTGCTGTGCCTGCCACATTACCACACCTGCTGTGCCTGCCACTTTACCACACCTGCTGTGCCTGCCACTTTACCACACCTGCTGTGTCACTACACACCTGCCACACATCCCCACTTGCTGTGCCTGCACAACCACACCTGCTGTGCCTGCCACACAACCACACCTGCTGTGCCTGCCACACAACCACACCTGCTGTGTCTGCCACACAACCACACCTGCTGTGTCTGCCACACAACCACACCTGCTGTGTCTGCCACACAACCACACCTGCTGGGTCTGCCAAACAACCACACCTGCTGTGTCTGCCACACAACCACACCTGCTGTGCCTGCCACACACACCTGCAGTGCCTGCCACACAATCACACCTGCTGTGGCTGCCACACAACCACACCTGCTGTGGCTGCCACACAACCACACCTGCTGTGGCTGCCACACAACCACACCTGCTGTGCTACACAAACACACTGCTGTGTCTGCACACAACACACCTGCTGTGTCTGCCACACAACCCACCTGTGTGTCTGCCACACAACACACCTGCTGTGTCTGCCACACAACACACCTGCTGGCTGCCACACAACCACACCTGCTGTGTCTGCCACATAACACACCTGCTGTGTCTGCCACACAACACACCTGCTGTGTCTGCCAACAACCACACCTGCTGTGTCTGCACACAACACACCTGCTTGCTGCCACACACACCCTGCAGTGCCTGCCACACAATCACACCTGCTGTGGCTGCCACACAACCACACCTGCTGTGGCTGCCACACAACCACACCTGCTGTGGCTGCCACACAACCACACCTGCTGTGGCTGCCACACAAACACACCTGCTGTGTCTGTCACACAAACACACCTGCTGTGTCTGCCACACAACCCCACCTGTTGTGTCTGCCACACAAACACACCTGCTGTGTCTGCCACACAAACACACCTGCTGTGCCTGCCACACAACCACACCTGCTGTGCCTGCCACACAACCACACCTGCTGTGTCTGCCACACAACCACACCTGCTGTGTCTGCACACAACCCCACCTTGTGTCTCCACAAAACACACCTGCTGTGTCTGCCACAAACAACACCTCTGTCTGCACACAACCACCTGTTGTTCTGCCACATAAACACACCTGCTGTGTCTGCCACACAACCCCACCTGTTGTGTCTGCCACATAAACACACCTGCTGTGTCTGCCACACAAACACACCTGTGCCTGCCACACAACCACACCTGCTGTGCCTGCCACACAACCACACCTGCTGTGCCTGCCACACAACCACACCTGCTGTGCCTGCCACACAACCATACCTGCTGTGTCTGCCACACAAAACACCTGCTGTTTGCACACAACAACACCTGCTGTTCTGCCACACAACAACACTCTGTGTCTGCCACACAACAACACCTGCTGTGTCTGCCACACAACAACACCTGCTGTGTCTGCACACAAAAACACCTGCTGTGTCTGCCACACAACAACACCTGCTGTGTCTGCACACAACAACACCTGCTGTGTCTGACACAACAACACCTGCTGTGTCTGCCACACAACAACACCTGCTGTGTCTGCCACACAACAACACCTGCTGTGTCTGCCACACAACAACACCTGCTGTGTCTGCCACACAACAACACCTGCTGTGTCTGCCACACAACAACACCTGCTGTGTCTGCCACACAACAACACCTGCTGTGTCTGCCACACAACAACACCTGCTGTGTCTGCACACAACAACACCTGCTGTGTCTGCCACAACACACCTGCTGTGTCTGCCACTACAACACCTGTGTGTCTGCCACACAACACACCTGCTGTGTCTGCCACACAACAACACCTGCTGTGTCTGCCACACAACAACACCTGCTGTGTCTGCCACACAACAACACCTGCTGTGTCTGCCACACAACTTCCCTTGTCAGTGGAATTACTAATGTGATCACCATAAAAAAATTACATTTATCTTCCTGAATATAACTCAGATATTACTACAGTAATATCTGAGTATAACTCAGATATTACTACAGTAATATCTGAGTATAACTCAGATATTACTACAGTAATATCTGGATTGAATGTTGTTGTATGATACAGCAAGGTATTGAATGTTGTATTATACAGCTAGGTAACTGTATTGAACGTTGTATTATATTGTTGCATTATACAGCAGGACAAATGTATTGATTGTTGTTGTATTACATTGTTGTATTATTGAGAGCTGTTGTATTATACATGAATGTTATTATATTACATTGCTGCATTATACAGCAAAATAACTGCACTGAATGTTGTTGTATTACATTGTTGTATTATACAGCAAGGTGTATTATACTGTTGTATGATGTTGTATTATACTGCTGTATTATACTGTTTATTTTAATGTTGTATTATACAATTGTGTTGTGAAGTATGGGGTTTTATTGCCATAACTCAAAAATGCTTCTTCTGATAGACTTGAAACTTGAAAGCAAGTGTAGCATCTTACTGAGTGAGAGGTCTGGATCACTCTTGGGCTTCGTGGGTGCAAATTTGTCCACTTTACTGAAGCAATAACTAGTAAATGACTTGCGACTGGCTTCAAACCTTCAGTGCTGATGCTCAACTGCGTTATGAACTACGATGTTTCTCTTGCCTACGTTTTGAGGTAGAGGGGGCTGGGGTTACGGGATACTGGGATACCTGTGTAAGATGGCGCAGTGAGCTAAATACATCTAGTGGTTGAAGAGTGTGAGTACGCACTAGTGTTGGTATAATGGTAGTTATGATGGGTGGGTAGGTAGGTAAATAGGTAGGTAGGTAATGTACACAGGTAGGTAGGTAGGTAAATAGGTAGACAGGTAGGTGGTGGTAGCCGTAATAGTAATCTTCGTGGCACTTACACTAGCAAGAGAGATTCTGTGGGTTACACACCATTAAAAAAGACGGCCATTGTGACCCTTATACCAGCAGAAGGTGCCACTGTGGTTCAACTTTGAATGGCTCCCAAGTCTCCATGAACCATGTGACCGTAAATAAACACTGTAAAGCCAGGTGCCACATAACCTCCCTCCCAGCACCGTAACCAACCTTACTAGCCCCTCACCATCGTAAATATGAGGGAGGGTACTGATTTCCCTCCCTACCGCATTCTCCCTATCTTTCCTCTCTTCTTCTCTCCCTCCTCCCTCTCTACATCTTCCCGTCTCTCCCTCTCCCTGTTCAGCTCAGAGACGACACAAGAGTCGTCAGGAACCAGCTGGACAAGCTCTTCCCAAGCACATCACTCACGTAGATGTATGCTGTCCTGCTGGATAGATTTATCAGAGCCTTCACGATCAAGGTTAGGTAAAGGTTAGGTTGGGTTAGGTTGGGTTGGGTTAGGTTAGGTTAGGTTGGGTTGGGTTGGGTTGGGTTGGGTTGGGTTGGGTTGGGTTGTTGGGTTGGGTTGGGTTGGGTTGGGTGGGTAAGGCTTGAAGACTAAGACACGTGTGCAACAGTTGAGTATCTTTATTGATGAAACGTTTCGCTTCTTCAGTCAAGTACAAAGGCAGCAGTAGAAATGAAATAAAGATGATGTAATCAGTCCACTAACCTTGAAGCTAAAATATCTGAGGTAGTCAGTCCCTCAGCCTGTAGAAGAGTTCAGCTCCAAGGAGCTCACGAACACACCCGTGTTCTTGACTCCCACAATGACACACACACACACACACACACACACAAACACACACACACACACACACACATACACACACACATGCACACACACATATATACACACACACACACACGTGTAGACTTTATATTAACGTCAAGGATCTCTTTGTACATGAACATCTTAGAGATGATGAGTAAATTACTAGCTACATTACTCACTCAATACCCAGAGCACTGCCATCACATTACTCTCCATCTCTTTTATTACTCCCTCCCTCCTTCACTCCATCCTTCCTTCACTCCATCCTTCCTTCACTCCATCCCTCCTTCACTCCATCCCTCCTTCACTCCATCCCTCCTTCACTCCATCCCTCCTTCACTCCATCCCTCCTTCACTCCATCCCTCCTTCACTCCATCCCTCCTTCACTCCATCCCTCCTTCACTCCATCCCTCCTTCACTCCATCCCTCCTTCACTCCATCCCTCCTTCACTCCATCCCTCCTTCACTCCATCCCTCCTTCACTCCATCCCTCCTTCACTCCATCCTTCCTTCACTCCATCCTTCCTTCACGCCATCCCTCCTTCACTCCATCCTTCCTTCACTCCATCTCTCCTTCACTCCATCCTTCCTTCACTTCATCCCTCCTTCACTCCATCCTTCCTTCACTCCATTCATTCTTCACTCCATCCCTCCTTCACTCCATCCCTCCTTTACTTCATCCCTCCTTCACTCCATCCTTCCTTCACTCCATCCCTCCTTCATTCCATCCCTCCTTTACTCCATCCCTCCTTCACTTCATCCCTCCTTCACTCCATCCCTCCTTCACTCCATTCCTCCTTCACTTCATCCTCCTTCACTCCATCCTTCCTTCACTCCATCCCTCCTTCATTCCATCCCTCCTTTACTCCATCCCTCCTTCACTTCATCCCTCCTTCACTCCATCCCTCCTTCACTCCATTCCTCCTTCACTCCATCCCTCCTTCACTCCATCCCTCCTTCACTCCATCCCTCCTTCACTCCATCCCTCCTTCACTCCATCCCTCCTTCACTCCATCCCTCCTTCACTCCATCACTGAGACAGACGTTATTGCTAACGAACAGTTGCCTGACTGAGAGGAGAACTTCCCGTCTTAACTGACATTACTGTCTAGAGACTGTTTGCTGGTGACCCGCATCGTCCTGAGTGTGGCTGACAGTCAGTCAGGGGCAGTGTAATACTGTGTCTGCATAAACTGTCAGTGTTTTGGAAGACAGACAGAGTCGAGCACGACAATATTACTACGATCAGTGTTGCTGCTGTAGACACACACACACACACACACACACACACACATACACACACACACACTGTGTGAAGCTCTCGCTTTACACAGCGAGGGTCCGGGTTCGATTCCCGGCTAGGGTAGAAGCATTGGGCGTGTTTCCTTACACCGTTTGTCTATGTTCCCCATCAATAAAATGGGTACCTGGGTGTTAGTCGACTGGTGTGGGTCGCATCCTGGGACAAAACTGACCTAATTTGCCCGAAATTCTCAGCATAACAAGTGGCTTTCTCTATAATAGTATTTAATTGATGTCAGCTAGGCCTGTATACCTTGTACATGTACTTGTAGAAATAAATATATTATCAGACCACAGTGGAGCCCGGGAACACACCAGGAACACACCAGGAACACACCAGGAACACACCAGGAACACACCAGGAACACACCAGGAACACACCGGGAACACACCAGGAACACACCAGGAACACACCGGGAACACACCAGGAACACACCAGGAACAAACGAGGGGACTGAAGAAAATGAAAGGCTAAGTTATACGTAGAGGCCGTAACAGAGCACGGTGGTGTCCAGGAAAGATTGAGAAGGGAAAATGACAGACCACTGGGCACAGGGACAACACATAGAGAAGAGATTGAAGAAAGGAAAGCTGTGATAGAGGCAACTAAATCGAATCAGGGGATACAAAGGAAACTGCAGTGGGAGAATGAAAGGGAGACGTCAGTCTTTGTTTATGAACTCCAGGAAGTTGAAGGGAAAACTTAGGAAGAAGACAAGGGGAGAAAAAAAAGCGATTGAAAGTGTCATGAAAACAATAGGAGAGGACGACATGACCCAACTGACAAATTTTCTGAGAATAGACGGGTTTGCAAGAGGTAAAAAAACGGCCAGTCAAAATCATTTTCAAGGCAGAATCGGAGCGAAACAGGATCCTGCAGGAGAAAGCACGACTAAGGCCCATATCAATGTATTGGAGGGTGTACCTCGACCGCGACAGAACATGAGAAAAAATACAGAAACTGAAATATACGGTACAAAGACGAGAGTAGGAAAGAGAGGCAAGGACAGAGATGGGCAGGAGAACCCAGACTCAGGAGAAGGAACAAATATAACCTACAGAAGGCCATCAACCCCGACAACCCCAATGCACCCAAACAATCTAACCCACAACCCACAGGCTGTACCCACTGCCTCCACCCCCCTCAACACAAACTCCACCTTCACAGCAAACCGCCATAGTTCCTCGCCAGGTCTCCCGCTTCCCCAAACTCAACATACCCCCAGACCACAGTTTTAGAAAAGAAGTTAAAGGTTTGGTATATGAATGCAGACGGAATAACAAACAAATGTGAGGAGTGGCATGAAAGAATCAAGGAGACATCCCCAGACATCATAGCACTCACAGAAATGAAGCTCACTGGAATGATAACGGATGCAATCTTTCCACCCGGATAACAGATCCTGAGGAAAGATATAGGGAGCAGAGGGGAAGGAGGAGTTGCACTGCTCATTAAAAACCAGTGGGGATTTGAGTAAATGGAAGGAATGGACAGAATGGGTGAAAGGGACTGCATAGTAGGAACAATTCAGTCTGGGGCCCTAAGGTAGTAATTGCAGTGATGTACAACCCACCACAGAACTGCAGGAGGCCAAGAGATTAATATGAAGAGAGCAACAGAGCAATGGTGGACACACTAGCTGAGATGGCCAGAAGAGCTCACATGGGTAGAGCGAAGTTACTAGTTAAAGGTGATTTCAGTCACAAAGAGATTGACTGGGAAAACCTGGAGCCACATGGGGGGTCCTAAAACATGGAAAACCAAGATGATGGATGCTTCAGCATGATAGGGACACTACTAAAAAGAGAGGTGAGGATGAACCAGCAAGACTGGACCTTGTATTCATCTTGAGTAGTTCAGACACCGAGGACATCACATACGAAAGGCCCCTCGGAGCTAGTGATCACCTGGTTCTGAACTTTGAATACATAGTAGTTACAAGTGGAGAGGATAACAGGAGTAGGATGGAAAAACCCAAACTACAAAAGGAGGGACTGCACAGGCATGAGGAACTTCCTGCAAGAGGTTCAGTGGGAGAGAATTGATAGGAAAATCAGTAAACGAAATGATGGACTACGTGACAACAAAATGCAAGGAGGCAGAGGAGAGGAATTGACAAGGTGGATAGGGACAGAATGTTTCAGAGATGGGACAGAACAACAAGGGGTCACAATTGGAAGTTGAAAACTCAGATGAGTCACAGGGATGTTAGGATGTATTTCTTTAGCTATAGAGTTGTCAGGATATGGAGAGTGATGTAGTGGAGGCAGGATCCATACATGGCTTTAAGAGGTATGATAAAGCTTATGGAGCAGAGGGAGAGAGTGGACCAAGTAGCGACCAGCGAAGAGCCGGGGCCAGGAGCTGTGGTTCGACCCCTGCAACCACGAATATGTAAGCATATGGGTAAATAAGCACACACACATCCTGACTTCTATCCTCATCTATCCTACATCACAGTGTAATTCTTCCTATCCACCACCTTGTTCTCTCCCTGTCCTTCCCCCATCCTCGCATATCCCGACACTACTCAGGTGACTTAAGCCAATGATGGATCACTGATCCTTGGACTGAAGAACAGGTGTGCTGGATCACTGATCCTTGCATTGAAGAACATGTGTGCTGGATCACTGATCCTTGCACTGAACAGGTGTGCTGGATCACTGATCCTTACACTGAAGAACAGGTGTGCTGGATCACTGATCCTTACACTGAACAGGTGTGCTAGATCACTGATCCTTGCACAGAGAGACAGGTGTATTGGATCACTCTGGTTCGTTACTCAGTAAGAGGTAGGTGTAAGGGAACAAGGCCAGTCATTAACGAGACCCTTGTTAACGATCTCGTAAATTCTCGTTAACCTGACAGTAGCAACAGTGAACACAACGGCACCGTTACTTACTACACTGTTACACTGACAGTATCACTACACTGTTACACTGACAGTATCACTACACTGTTACACTGACAGTATCACTACACTGTTACACTGACAGTATCACTACACTGTTACACTGACAGTATCACTACACTGTTACACTGACAGATCACTACACTGTTACACTGACAGTATCACTACACTGTTACACTGACAGTATCACTACACTGATGAAGTCACTGTGTGGCGAAACGTTTCTTCAATAAAGATACCCAAGTATTGCACAGGTGTCTGATTTTTCAATCTGTAGGTTCTCTGAACCATTTATCTATAGTATATATATATATATATATATATATATATATATATATATATATATATATATAGAGAGAGAGAGAGAGAGAGAGAGAGAGAGAGAGATCGCAGTCAACAGGACTCGATACTGCTACTACTGGGGACGGTCAAAATTCCCAGGCAGCGCTCTATCTTGACTGTCTCCAGTAGCAGTATCGAGTCCTGCTGACTGTGATGTTTCTCTGTATATACCCGCTTGTTTCTGCTTGGTGCATTGATATATATATATATATATATATATATATATATATATATATATATATATATATATATATATATATATATATATATATATACTTCAGAACATTGTTCGTTCAACTAGTGTTGCGTAACAAACTCAGGGTTCAGTTGAACTTTGTGATAAAAGATCTTATTTTAGAACGTCGCAGGTACGAACTTGAAACTCTAGGAGAGAGAGAGAGAGAGAGAGAGAGAGAGAGAGAGAGAGAGAGAGAGAGAGAGAGAGAGAGAGAGAGAGAGAGAGAGAGAGAGAGAGGCGTCAATTACCAGAAAAAAAAGATGACAGAGATATGTGGAAGGGAGAGAGAGGGAGGGAGAATGTGGCCGTCAGTGAGGGGAGGGGAGAGGGGAGGGGAATGGGCGGGAGAGGGAACAATGGGAGAAATGGTGACAAAAAAACACAGGAATGAGAGGAACGTAAGAGAGGCATGAAGATAAGTGAAGGAATGTGTGTGAAGGAAAGAAGAGTGACGTGTGAAGGAGGAAGAGAAGGAGGGTGAGAAGGAAGGGAAGTGAGAAGCAAAACAACACCTGCATGGAACCCAACACCTGCATGCAACACAACACCTGCATGCAACACAACACCTGCATGCAACACAACACCTGCATGCAACACTACACCTGCATGCAACACAACACCTGCATGCAACACTACACCTGCATGCAACACAACACCTGCATGCAACACAACACCTGCATGCAACACAACACCTGCATGCAACACAACATCTGCATGTAACACAACACCTGCATGCAACACAACACCTGCATGCAACAAAACACCTGCATGCAACACAACACCTGCATGTAACACAACACCTGCATGCAACACAACACCTGCATGCAACAAAACACCTGCATGCAACACAACACCTGCATGCAACACACATCAACATCCATTCTTCACCTATACTGCTTGGTCGGTAAAACAATAATTATTCCTGAACATTTGAGTTGCAGAAGACTAATGTTGCAGAAAACTTGTGTTGCTACAGTGTAAAACATCAGTACAACTTAGTAACATTACTGACAATATCATACAATAACCTTGAGCAGGTCACTGCTACTCTGTATACACACACCTGTATGTTACACCTATATTCCCTCTCTCCTTCACTACAGACTTCACAGAACATCAAGAGTGAGGTTGACCTGGCTCTCAAGACAATACATGGCTGGGGTCGTAACTTAACACTTCAATACATGGCTGGGTTCGTAACTTAACACAACAATACATGGCTGGGGTAGTAACTTAACACTACAATGCATGACTGGGGTCGTAACTAACACTACAATATCTGGCTGGGATCCTAACTTAACACTACAATACATGGCTGGGATCGTAACTTAACACTTGGGACAATGCGAGTCTGAGGACAACAAAGGCATGTGTTCCGTGAACATTCACATCGTCAGTGGAGAGGTAAGAATGTTGTCAGGTCAGCCATCTTTGTTTACCTTCAAGAATGAAGTGTAGTCGTCAGTACAAAGTATTTGCTGACTCTCTCAGTGTTGACTCTCCGCCACGCCTGCCTCCTGCTGCACAGTCTGCCAACATCACTGACAGTTATTACACTGCGTAACTCACTTCAACACCGTCCTCAAGCTCTTGAACTATTGGTAGTGATCCATAACTCTTGTTATGCTCAGTAGTAACGCACATGTAGACAGACACAGGAGAATGATTGATCTGTATATTTCGACCCTCTTCTGGGATTCTCTTCAGATGGTATCTTAATGTCTGCGTCTCTGTCATACTTTGATGACGTTAACGGTATAACAGTGCCATCAAACTGATGAATAGGCATGAACAATGCCTGGGTATCTCTGGTGATGAATACAGATGAATATTAATGCCAAGGTGTGGCAGGTTAGCATCGTGGTCAGTCGTCTCTCTTCTTCCTCTTTCTATTTACTCTTCCTAACAAAAAAAAAAAAACACTCAATTTCTTTCTGTTTGGATTTAATTGTTTGCAACAACAGTAGCGAAGATAAGCCCTTGTTGGTCTGTGACCGTGTCCTTGTTGCTCTGTGACCGTGTCCTTGTTGCTCTGTGACCGTGTCCTTGTTGCTCTGTGACGTGTCCTTGTTGCTCTGTGACTGTGTCCTTGTTGGTCTGTGACCGTGTCCTTGTTGGTCTGTGACTGTGTCCTTGTTGCTCTGTGACCGTGTCTTTGTTGGTCTGTGACCGTGTCCTTGTTGGTCTGTGACCGTGTCCTTGTTGGTCTGTGACCGTGTCCTTGTTGGTCTGTGACCGTGTCCTTGTTGCTCTGTGACCGTGTCCTTGTTGCTCTGTGACCGTGTCCTTGTTGCTCTGTGACCGTGTCCTTGTTGCTCTGTGACCGTGTCCTTGTTGCTCTGTGACCGTGTCCTTGTTGGTCTGTGACCGTGTCCTTGTTGGTCTGTGACCGTGTCCTTGTTGATCTGTGACCGTGTCCTTGTTGCTCTGTGACCGTGTCCTTGTTGGTCTGTGACCGTATACTTGTTGGTCTGTGACCGTGTCCTTGTTGATCTGTGACCGTGTCCTTGTTGCTCTGTGACCGTGTCCTTGTTGGTCTGTGACCGTGTCCTTGTTGCTATGTGACCGTGTCCTTGTTGCTCTGTGACCGTGTCCTTGTTGATCTGTGACCGTGTCCTTGTTGCTCTGTGACCGTGTCCTTGTTGATCTGTGACTGTGTCCTTGTTGGTCTGTGACCGTGTCCTTGTTGGTCTGTGACCGTGTCCTTGTTGCTCTGTGACCGTGTCCTTGTTGTTTCAGGTGATCTTGGTAACGCAACACGCCAGTAGTTCAGATCGTTGTAGCAATGCGACCACCATCACTGAAGTTCATTGTTGTTCACGACTTTGGTCGTGAACAACACACATCCTTCATTACTGCCGTTGTCTTGCCACATCTGAAGTCAGAAAGCTGGAGCAGATCTGCAGCAGCTGGTCCAGTTCCCTCTTCTAGACTGCCAACCTTCGTTCTAGCAACGCTTATGCCTGTTAACGGAAGACTAGATACTGTTGTTCTCTTGAACTAACAGTGCCACTGTTTTTCAACTAGTTCATTCCTTATTACCTACAGTATCTCTCACTCCAAAACGTAAGTTTTATGTACGCATATCTCTATCTATCTCTCACCTACTTTGAAGTGAGACACATCTCACCCACCTTGAAGTGCAACACGTCTCACCCACCTTGAAGACACGTCTCACCCACCTCGAAGTGAGACACGTTTCACCCACCTTGAAGTGAGACACGTTTCACCCACCTTGAAGTGAGACACGTCTCACCCACCTTGAAATGAGACACGTTTCACCCACCTTGAAATGAGACACGTTTCACCCACCTTGAAGTGACACACGTCTCACCCACCTTGAAGTGACACACGTCTCACCCACCTTGAAATGAGACACTTCTCACCCACCTTGAAGTGAGACACGTCTCACCCACCTTGAAATGAGACACTTCTCACCCACCTTGAAGTGAGACACGTCTCACCCACCTTGAAGTGAGACACGTCTCACCCACCTTGAATTGAGACACATCTCATCCACCTTGAAGTGAGATACGTCTCATCCACCATGAAGTGAGACACGTCTCATCCACCTTGAAGTGAGACACGTCTCACCCACCTTGAAGTAAGACACGTCTCACCCACCTTGAAGTGAGACACGTCTCATCCACCTTGAAGTGAGACACTTCTCACCCACCTTGAAGTGAGACACGTCTCACCCACCTTGAAGTGATACACGTCTCACCCACCTTGAAGTGAGACACGTCTCACCCACCTTGAAGTAAGACACGTCTCATCCACCTTGAAATGAGACACGTCTCACCCACCTTGAAGTAAGACACGTCTCACCCTTGAAGTGAGACATGTCTCACCCACCTTGAAGTGAGACATGTCTCACCCACCTTGAAGTGAGACATGTCTCACCCACCTTGAAGTGAGACATGTCTCACCCACCTTGAAGTGAGACATGTCTCACCCACCTTGAAGGGTGATGTTAACACACAACACAAGTGAATGAAACAGCCCCTTTAACTATCATGGTATCAACCCCTTTAAATACTATTATTTTAACCCCTTTAACTACTATGATTTAAATCCTCTTATTTTAATCCCTTTAGCACCCCTTTTAACCCCTTTAACTACCATAATTTAGTACCCTAACTACCACGTTTGAGAGAATTAACTACTATAGTTTAACAACTTCAAGCACCATAGTTCAGCTACTTCACCCTCACTATCATTCACTACCTTTGATGAGTTTCGAGAGTCCTTCTACTCCCAGAGTCCGGCCATGGGCCAGGCTCGTCTGGTGCTAGGCTGGTCAACCAGGCTGTTGCTGCTGGAGGCCCGTTGCCACATATATCCATCACAGCCTGGTTGATCTGGCACTTGGTGAATATACTTGTCCAGTCTTCTCTTGAAGACTTCTACACTGGTTCCAGCAGTTTCTGATATCTTCTGATAAGATGTTAAATAATCTGAGTCCACGAATGTTGATCAAGTGTTCCCTTATTGTGTATATGGCACTCCTACGTTTCATTGGGTTTATTTTACACTTCCTCCCATATCTCTCACTCCAGTAAGTTGTTATGGCAGTGTGTATATTTGGGACCTGGCCCTCGAGTACCTACCAGGTATATATTATCATGTATCTCTCTCTCCTCCGCTCCAGTGAATATATGTTTAAGACTTGAAGGGGTTACCAGTAATTTAAATCCTTTACTGGCTTTATGTGGGCCGTAAACGATCTCTGTATTTGTTCCAGCTCTGATATTTCTCCTGCCCTGAACGGGGTCGTCAGCACTGAGCGATATTCTAAATGAGCGAACACTGGCGATTTGAAAAGTGTCACCAGTGGCATTATTTCCCTTATTTTGAAGGTTGTCAATACCCACCTCGTCCTCCTCTTGGCTGTTGTGATCTTATTATGTTCTTTGAAAGAAAGGTCAGCTGACATAATTATTCCCAAGTTTTCCACGTGTTCCTTTCTTCTATTTGATGATCCTCTTGAACTTTGTATAAAGTGTTTCTTTAAGTTCTTCATTCTTTCCATATCTAAGCAGCTGGAACCTGTCACCACTGAACGTCATGTTGTTCTCTGCTGCCAACTGAAAAACACTGAAATTTTTCAGTGTCTTCCACCATAGTGACTTTCATGCTTATTTTAGTGTCATCTGCAAGTGATACAAAAGTGTGACGGGTGTTTTTATCAATGTCTGCTAAGAGGATGAAAAACAGCAGAGGTGCCAGGACAGTGTCTGGGAGAACTGAGCTTTTTACTTCGCTGATACTGGATTTTGCCCTGTTTACTACTACTTTTTGTCTTCTGTGTGCTAGGAACCTCACTATCCTTCAATATTCCTCACTATCCCTACTCTCCCTCACTCCGCCCCTGCTCTTCCTTACTCCCCCTGCTCTTCCTCACTACCCCTGCTTTCCCTCACTACCCCTGCTTTCCCTCACTACCCCTGCTTTCCCTCACTACCCCTGCTCTCCCTCACTACCCCTGCTTTCCCTCACTACCCCTGCTTTCCCTCACTACCCCTGCTCTCCCTCACTCGCTGAGGGGCCTTGTTCTAGATGTCAGGCAAATTATACTTCCAGCCTCAAATGCAAGAGATTTAATCCTTACAGCGAAGCCTCGTGAGAGACAGTGAGAGACAGCGAGACAGTGAGACAGTGAGAGACAGCGAGAGACAGTGAAATACAATGAGAGAAACAGTGAGACAATGAGACAGTGAGAGAAGAAATGAGAGAGAGAGAGAGAGAGGTTACATTGAAACATAGCTGGTGTTGTTCCCTGCTCATCTTAGGGTCATAAAAAAGTTAAATCTTTCCTCTCCTTGAAATTAAATCTACCGGAGCCTGCTGCCTGCAGGCCTACTGCCTGCTGGCCTGCTGATCTGCTGCCTCCTAGCTTGCTGCCTGCTGCCTCCTAGCCTGCTGCCTGCTATCTGCTGGCCTGCTGTCGGTTAGCCTGCTGCCTGCTGTCCTGCAGGCAGCAGGCAGACAAAATTAATTTTGAATCAAACATTAAACTTCACCCGACCCAAAAAAATAAGAATGTGCCTTCACGATGTTTTTTTTGGAAATTGTTTTAAGATGGAAGTTTAAAATGGGTGAGAAGCCGGAATATTAATGTGTCATCGATCAGCAGTGCCAGGTAAATGGCACTGTCATCAATCATCAGTACCAGGTAACTGGCACTGTATAATCAATCAGCAGTGTTAGATAACTGGCACTATATGATCAATCACCAGTGTCAGGTGACTGACACTATTTCACCAATCAGCAGAGTCAGGTAACTGGCACTGTGTCATCAATCAGCAGAGTCAGGTAACTGGCACTGTCATCAATCAGCAGAGTCAGGTAACTGGCACTGTCATCAATCCGCAGTCAGATAACTGGCACTGTGTCATCAATCAGGAGAGTAACGTAACTGGAACTGTGACATCAATCAGCAGTCAGGTAACTGGCACAGTGTCATCAATCACCAGTATCAGGTAACTGACACTGTCATCACTCAGCAGAGTCAGGTAACTGGCACTAGGTGATCAATCAGCAGTGTCAGGTGACTGGCACTGTGTCATCAAGCACCAGTGTCAGGTAACATGCACTGTGTCATCAATCAGCAGTCAGGTAACTGGCACTGTCATCAACCACCAGTGTCAGGTAACTAGCACTGTCATCAATCAGCAGAGTCAGGTAACTGGCACTGTGTCATCAATCAGCAGAGTCAGGTAACTGGCACAATGTGATCAATCAGCAGTGTAAGATGACTGGCACTGTGTTATCAAGCAGCAGTGTCAGGTAACATGCACTGTGTCATCAATCAGCAGTGTCAAGTAACTGGCACTGTGCCAATCACCAGTGTCAGGTAACTGGCACTATGTGATCAATCATCAGTGACAGGTGACTGGCACTGTGTTATCAATCATCAGTCAGGTAACTGGCACTGTGTCAGCAGTCAGCTAACTGGCACTTTGTCATCAATCAGCAGAATCAGGTAACTGGCACTGTGTCATCAATCAGCAGAGTCAGGTAACTGGCACTGTGTCATCAATCAGCAGTCAGGTAACTGGTACTGTGTCATCAATCAGCAGTCATGTAACTGACACTTTCATCAATCACAAGTGTCAGGTGACTGGCACTGTGTCATCAATCACCAGTGTCAGGTAACTGGCACTGTATCAATCACCAGTGTCAGGAAACTGGCACTGTCACAAATCACCAGTGTCAGGTAACTGGCACTGTGTCATCAATCAGCAGTGTCAGATAACTGGTACTGTCATCAATCACCAGTGTCAGGTGACTGGCACTGTGTCATCAATCAGCAGTGTCAGGTCACTGACACTGTGTCATCAATCAGCAGTCAGGTAACTGGCACTGTGTCAACAATCACCAATGCCAGGTAACTGGCACTGTCATCAATCAGCAGTCAGGTGACTGGCACTGTGTCATCAAGCAGCAGTGTCAGGTAACTGGCACTGTGTCATCAACCACCAGTGTCAGGTAACTGGCACTGTCATCAATCAGCAGTCAGGTAACTGGCACTGTGTCATCAATTAGCAGAGTCAGGTAACTGGCACAATGTGATCAATCAGCAGTGTCAAGTGACTGGCACTGTGTTATCAAGCAGCAGTGTCAGGTAACATGCACTGTGTCATCAATCAGCAGTGTCAGGTAAATGACCTTTGATATACCTTTGAAGAGTTTCGAGAGTTTATCTACTCTCTGAGCCCGGCCATGGGCCAGGCTCGTCTGGTGCTTGCCTAGTCAACCAGGCTGTTGCTGCTGGAGGCCCGTTGCCCCACATATCCACCACAGCCTGGTTGATCTGGCACCTGGTGAAGATACTTGTCCAGTTTCCTCTTGAAGGCTTCTACACTGGTTACAGCCGTGTTTCGGATATCTTCTGGTAAGATGTTGAATAGTCTGGGACCCCGGATGTTAATACAGTGCTCCCGTATTGTCCCCACCGCACCCCTGCTCCTCACTGGGTTTATTTTACACTTCCTCCCATATCTCTCACTCCAGTATGTTATGGCAGTGTGCAGATTTGGGACCAGGCCCTCAAGTCCTTTCCAGGTATATATTATCATGTATCTCTCTCTCCTCCGCTCCAATGAGTACATGTTCAAGACTTGAAGGCGTTCCCAATAATTTAGATGTTTCAATGGCTCAATGTGAGCCGTAAACGATCTCTGAATTTGTTCCAGCTCTGATATTTCTCCTGCCCTGAACGGGGCCGTCAGCACTGAGCAGTATTCTAAGTGAGGGAGCACTAGCGATTTGAAGTGTCACCATCGGCATTATTTCCCTTGTTTTGAAAGTTCTCACTGTGTCATCAATCACCAGTGTCAGGTAACTGGCACTATGTGATCAATCATCAGTGACAGGTGACTGGCACTGTGTCAGCAATCAGCAGTCAGGTAACTGGCACTTTGTCATCAATCAGCAGATTCAGGTAACTGGCACTGTGTCATCAATCAACAGTGTCAGGTAACTGGCACTGTGTCATCAGCAGAGTCAGGTAACTGGCACTGTGTCATCAATCAGCAGAGTCAGGTAACTGGCACTGTGCCATCAATCAGCAGTGTCATGTGACTGGCACTGTGTCATCAATCAGCAGAGTCAGGTAACTGGCACTGTGTCATCAATCAGCAGAGACAGGTAACTGGCACTGTGTCATCAATCAGCTGTGTCAGGTAACTGGCACTGTGTCATCAGCAGAGTCAGGTAACTGGCACTATGTCATCAATCAGCAGTGTCAGGTAACTGGAACTGTGTCATCAATCAGCAGAGTAAGGTAACTTGCACTGCGTCATCAATCAGCAGAGTAAGGTAACTTGCACTGCGTCATCAATCAGCAGAGTCAGGTAACTGGCACTGTGTCATCAATCAGCAGTGTCAGGTAACTGGAACTGTGTCATTAATCAGCAGTGTCAGGTAACTGGCAATGTGTCATCAATCAGCAGTGTCAGGTAACTGGCAATGTGTCATCAATCAGCAGCCAGGTAACTGGTACTGTGTCATCAATCAGCAGTCAGGTAACTGGCACTGTGTTATCAATCAGCAGTGTCAGGTAACTGGAACTGTGTCATCAATCAGCAGTGTCAGGTAACTGGCACTGTGTCATCAATCAGCAGTGTCAAGTGACTGACACTGTCTAATCAATCACCAGTGTCAGGTAACTGGCACTGTGTCATCAATCAGCACAGTCAGGTAACTGGTACTGTCATCAATCACCAGTGTCAGGTGACTGGCACTGTGTCATCAATCAGCAGTGTCAGGTGACTGGCACTGTGTCATCAGAGTCAGGTAACTGGCACTGTGTGAGCAATCAGCAGTGTCAGGTGACTGGCATTGTGTCATCAATCAGCAGAGTCAGGTAACTTGCACTGCGTCATCAATCAGCAGAGTCAGGTAACTGGCACTGTGTCATCAATCAGCAGTGTCAAGTAACTGGAACTGTGTCATCAATCAGCAGTGTCAGGTAACTGGCACTGTGTCATCAATCAGCAGTCAGGTAACTTGTACTGTGTCATCAATCTGCAGTCAGGTAACTGGCACTGTGTTATCAATCAGCTGTGTCAGGTAACTGGCACTGTGTCATCAGCAGAGTCAGGTAACTTGCACTGCGTCATCAATCAGCAGTGTCAGGTAACTGGAACTGTGTCATCAATCAGCAGTGTCAGGTAACTGGAACTGTGTCATCAATCAGCAGTGTCAGGTTTATGGAACTGTGTCATCAATCAGCAGTGTCAGGTAACTGGCACTGTGTCATCAATCAGCAGTGTCAGGTGACTGACACTGTCTAATCAATCACCAGTGTCAGGTAACTGGCACTGTGTCATCAATCAGCACAGTCAGGTAACTGGTACTGTCATCAATCACCAGTGTCAGGTGACTGGCACTGTGTCATCAATCACCAGTGTCAGGTGACTGGCACTGTGTCATCAATCAGCAGAGTCAGGTAACTGGCACTGTGTGAGCAATCAGCAGTGTCAGGTGAATGGCATTGTGTCATCAATCAGCAGAGTCAGGTAACTTGCACTGCGTCATCAATCAGCAGTCAGGTAACTGGCACTGTGTCATCAATCAGCAGTGTCAGGTAACTGGAACTGTGTCATCAATCAGCAGTGTCAGGTAACTGGTACTGTGTCATCAATCAGCAGAGTCAGGTAACTGGCACTGTCAACAATCAGCAGTATCAGGTAACTGGCACTATCATCAATCAGCAGAGTCAGGTAACTGGCACTGTGTCATCAATCAGCAGAGTCAGGTAACTGGCACTGTGTGATCAATCAGCAGTGTCAGGTGACTGGCACTGTGCCATCAATCAGCAGATTCAGATAACTGACACTGTGACATCAATCAGCAGTCAGGTAACTGGTACTGTCATCAATTACCAGTGTCAGGTGACTGGCACTGTGTTATCAATCACCAGTGTCAAGTAACTGGCACTGTGTCATCAATCACCAGTGTTAGGTAACTGGCACTGTGTCATTAATCAGCAGTGTCAGGTGTCTGGCACTGTGTCGTCAATCAGCAGTCAGGTAACTAGCACTGTGTCAACAATCACCAGTGTCACGTAACTGGCACTGTCATCAATCAGCAGAGTTAGGTGACTGGCACTGTGTCATCAATCACTAGTGTCAAGTGGCTGGCACTGTGTCATCAATCAGCAGTGTCAGGTAACTGGAACTGTGTGATGAATCAGCAGTGTCAGGTAACTGACAGTGTGTGATCAATCAGCAGTGTCAGGTGACTGGCACTCTGTCATCAATCAGCAGTCAGGTAACTGGCACTGTCATCACTCACCAATGTCAGGTGACTAGCACTGTGTCATCAATCACCAGTGTCATGTGACTGGCACTGTGCCATCAATCACCAGTACCAGGTAACTGGCACTGTCATCAATCACCAGTCAGGTAACTGGCACTGTGTCATCAATAACCAGTGTCAGGTAACTGGCACTGTGTCATCAATCAGCACAGTCAGGTAACTGGTACTGTCATCAATCACCAGTGTCAGGTGACTGGCACTGTCATCAATCACAAGTGTCAGGTAACTGGCACTGTCATCAGTCAGCAGAGTCAGGTAACTGGCACTGTGTCATCAATCAGCAGTGTCAGGTGACTGGCAATGTGTCATCAATCAGCAGTCAGGTAATTGGCACTGTGTTATCAATAAGCACAGTCAGGTAACTGGCACTGTCATCAGTCAGGAGTGTCAGGTGACTGGCACTGTATCATCAATCAGCAGTGTCAGCTAACTGACACTGTGTCATCAATCAGCAGTGTCAGTTAAATGGCACTGTGTCATCAATCAGCAGTGTCATGTAACTGGCACTGTGTCATCAATCACCAGTGTCATGTGATTGGCACCATGTGATCAATCAGCAGTGTCAGGTGATTGGCACTGTCATCAATCAGCAGTGTCAGGTGATTGGCACTGTGTCATCAATCAGCAGACCGGCACTAAGACTGACACTAAGACTGGCACTATGACTGACACTAAGAGACTAACACTAAGACTTGCACTAAGACTGGCACAAAGACACTGGCACTAAGACTGGCACTAAGAGACTGACACTAAGACTGACGCTAAGAGACCTGCAAAAAGACTGGCACTAAGACTGACAGTAAGACTGGCACTAAGACTGACACTAAGAGACTGGCCCTAAGAGTGACACTAAGAGACTGGCACTAAGACTGACACTAAGACTGGCACTAAGACTGATACAAAGAGATTGGCACTAAGACTGGCACTAAGACTGGAGATGATGACAGTGACTGTAGCTCCGTGAAATGTCTTCCTTCCTTCCTCCGTTCTTCCCTTCCTTCCTTCCTCTATTCTTCCCTTCCTTCCTTCCTCTACTCTTCCCTTCCTGCCTCTACTCTTCCCTTCCTTCCTTCCTCCGTTCTTCCCTTCCTTCCTCTATTCTTCCTTCCTTCCTTCTTCTGTTCTTTCCTTCCTTCCTTCTTCTGTTCTTCCCTTCCTTCCTTCCTCCGTTCATCCATTCCTTCCTTTCTCTGTTATTTCCTTCCTTCCTTCCTCTATCTTCCTTCCTTCTTCCTCATTCTTCCCATTCCCTCTATTCTTCCTTCTCCTATTCTTCCATCCTTCCTCTACTTCCTCTCCTTCCTTATTCTTCCCTATTCCTTCCCTCTACTCCCTTCCTTCCTATTCTTCCCTTCCCTCCTCCTCATTCTTCCCTTCCCTCTCCTTTCTTCCTTCCTTCCTCTGTTCTTCCCTTCCTTCGTTCCTCTATTCCCTTCCCTCCTCCCTCTATTCTACCTTCCTTCCTTCCTCTATTCTTCTCTTCCTTCCTTCCTCTATTCTTCCCTTCCTTCCTTCCTCTATTCTTCCCTTCCTCCTTCCTCTATTCTTCCCTTCCTTCCTTCCTCTATTCTTCCCTTCCTTCCTTCCTCTATTCTTCCTTTCCTTCCTTCCTCTATTCTTCCTTCCTTCCTTCCTCTATTCTTCCCTTCCTTCCTTCCTCTATTCTTCCCTTCCTTCCTCTATTATTCCTTCCTTCCTTCCCTCTATTCTTCCCTTCCTTCCATCCTCTATTCTTCCTTCCTCCTTCCTCTATTCTTCCCTTCCCTCCTCATTCTTCCCTTCTTCCTTTCTCTATTCTTCCCTTCCTTCCTCTATTTTCCCTTCCTTCTCTCTCTATTCTTCCTTCCTTTCCTTCCTCTATTCTTCCTTCCTCCTTCTCTATTCTTCCTTCCTCCTTCCTCTATTCTTCCTTCCCTCCTTCCTCTATTCTTCCCTTCCTCCTCCTCTATTCTTCCTTCCTTCCTTCCTCTATTCTTCCCTTCCTTCCTTCTCTATTCTTCCTTCCCTCTTTCTTCCTTCTTTCTTTCTTCCTTCCTTCCTCTCTATTCTTCCTTTCCTCCTTTCCCCTATTCTTCCTTCCTCCTTCCTCTGTTCTTCCTTCCTCTCCTCTATTCTTCCCTTCCTCCTTCCTCTATTCTTCCCTTCCTTCCTCTATTCTTCCTTCCTCCTTCCTCTATTCTTCCTTCCTTCCTTCCTCTATTCTTCCTTCCTTCCCTCTATTCTTCCTTCCTCCTTCCTCTATTCTTCCTTCCTTCCTCATTCTTCCTTCCTTCCATTCCTTCTCTCATTCTTCCCTTCCTCCTTCTCTATTCTTCCTTCTCCTTCCTCTATTCTTCCTTCCTCTCCTCTATTCTTCCTTCCTCCTTCCTCTATTCTTCCTCCTTCCTCATATTCTCCCTTCCTTTCCCTATTCTCCTTCCTCATTCTATTCCCTTTCTCTTCCATCTCTATTCTTCTTCTCCTTCCTCTATTCTTCCTTCCTTCCTTCCTCTATTCTTCCTTCCCCTCATCTTCCTCCTATTCTTCTTCCTTCCTCCTCTATTCTTCCCTCCATCCTTCCTCATTCTTCCTTCTCCTTCACTCTGTTCTTCCTACCTCCTTCCTCTATTCTTCCTTCCTCCTTCCTCTATTCTCCTCCCATTCCCTTCCTTCCTCTATTCTTCCTTCCCTCCTTCCTCTATTCTTCCTTCCTCCTCTATTCTTCCTTTCCCTCCTTCCTCTATTCTTCCTTCCTCCTTCCTCTATTCTTCCTTCCTTCCTTCCTATTCTTCCTTCCCTCTCTCTATTCTTCACTTCCCTCCCTCTATTCTTCCTTCCCTCTTTTTATTCTTCCCTTCCTCCTCATTCTTCCTTCCTCCTTCCTCTATTCTTCCCTTTCCTCCTTCCCTGACTCTTCCCTCCTCCTCATTCTTCCTTTCCCTCTCCTCTACTCCCTCCTTCCCTATTCCCTCCCTCCTTCCCTACTCCCTCCCTCTCCTCATTCTTCCTTCCCTCCTTCCTCATTCTTCCCTTCCCTCCTTCCTCATCTTCCCTTCCCTCACTTCCTCTATTCTTCCTCCCTCCTTCCTCTATTCTTCCTTCCTCCTCCTCTACTTCCTTCCCTCCTTCCCTATCTTCCTTCCTCTACCTCTATTCTTCCCTCCTCCTTCCTCTATTCTTCCATTCCCTCCTTCTCTATTCTTCCATTCCCTCCTTCCTCTTCTTCCTTCCCTCCTCTATTCTTCCTTACCTCCTTCCTTTTCTTCCTTCCTCCTTATCTCTCCCTTCACTCCTTCCTACTTCCTCCCTCCTTCCTCTACTTCCTTCCCTCCTCCTCTACCCTTCCCTCCCCTCATCTCCCTTCCCTCCTATCCCTGATCTTCCCTTCCCTCACCCTCATCTCCTTCCTCCCTCATCTGACCCTCCTTCCTCTATCTTCCCTCTCCCTCTCCTGTTCTCCTCCCCCTATTCTTCTTCGTCATGTAGTGTTATTATCTAGTCGAACCTCTTGTTAATATAACCAGAGAGAACCCTGCTTGTTTGACCTACGCTCCTATGTTTGTGTACTCACTAACATGACCTCACCATGATCCGTCCTCACCCTCACCCTTGACCTCCTCTCTCACCCAGGTACCCTATCTCCTTTCACCCAGGTACCTTTGCTTCCTCAAACCCTCCCTGATGCTTCCTCCACCGTACCTTATGCTCTCCTCACCTTCGTACCTCCATGCTGTCTCTCACACCAGGTACCTTGATGCTGTCTCTCACACCAGGTACCTTGATGCTGTCTCACTCACCAGGTACATTGATGCTGTCTCTCACACCAGGTACCTTGATGCTGTCTCTCACACCAGGTACCTTGATGCTGTCTCACTCACCAGGTACATTGATGCTGTCTCTCACACCAGGTACCTTGATGCTGTCTCTCACACCAGGTACCTTGATGCTGTCTCTCACACCATGTACCTTGATGCTGTCTCTCACACCAGGTACCTTGATGCTGTCTCTCACACCAGGTACCTTGATGCTTCTCTCACACCAGGTACATTGATGCTGTCTCTCAAACCAGGTACCTTGATGCTGTCTCTCACACCAGGTACCTTGATGCTGTCTCACTCACCAGGTACATTGATGCTCTCTCTCACACCAGGTACCTTGATGCTGTCTCTCACACCAGGTACCTTGATGCTCTCTCTCACACCAGGTACCTTGATGCTTTCTCTCACACCAGGTACATTGATGCTGTCTCTCAAACCAGGTACCTTGATGCTGTCTCTCACACCAGGTACCTTGATGCTGTCTCTCACACCAGGTACCTTGATGCTGTCTCTCACACCAGGTACATTGATGCTGTCTCACTCACCAGGTACCTTGATGCTGTCTCTCACACCAGGTACCTTGATGCTTTCTCTCACACCAGATACCTTGATGCTGTCTCTCAAACCAGGTACCTTGATGCTGTCTCTCACACCAGGAACCTTGATGCTGTCTCCTACACAAGGTGCCTTGATGCTGTCCCACACACCAGGTACCTTGATGCTGTCTCATACACTAGGTACCTTGATGCTGTCTCACACCAGGTACCTTGATGCTCTCACACCAGGTACCATGATGCTGTCTCACACCAGGTACCATGATGCTGTCTCACACCAGGTACCTTGATGCTGTCTCTCACACCAGGTACCATGATGCTGTCTCTCACACCAGGTACCATGATGCTGTCTCACACCAGGTACCTTGATGCTGTCTCTCACAACAGGTACCTTGATGCTGTCTCACTCACCAGGTACCTTGATGCTTTCTCTCACACCAGGTAACTTGATGATGTCTCTCTCACCAGGTACCTTGATGCTGTCTCCCACACAAGGTGCCTTGATGCTCACACCAGGTACCTTGATGCTCTCACACCAGGTACATCGATGCTGTCTCTCACATAAGGTACCTTGATGTTGTCTCCCACACAAGGTGACTTGATATTGTCTCACACCAGGTACCTTCATGCTTTCTCTCACACTAGGTACCTTGATGCTGTCTCTCACACCAGGTACCTCGATACTGTCTCCCACACCAAGTATCTTGATGTTGTCTATCACACCAGGTACCTTGATGTTGTCTCTCACACCAGGTACCTTGATGCTGTATCTCACACCAGGTACCTTGATGCTGTATCTCACACCAGGTACCTTGATGCTGTATCTCACACCAGGTACCTTGATGCTGCATCTCACACCAGGTATCTTGATGTCTCACACCAAGTACCTTGATGTTGTCTCTCACACCAAGTACCTTGATGTTGTCTATCACACCAGGTACCCTGATGCTCTCACACCAGGTACCTTGATGCTGTCTCTAACGACGTACCTTGATGTTGTCTATCACCACGTGCCTTGATGCTGTCTATCACTACTTACCTTGATATGTCTCACCACGTACCTAGATGCTGTCTCTCACCACGTACCTACAAGAGAACACAATATCAACATGTATCCCGGTAAAGAGAGAGAGAGGAGAGAGAGGAGAGAGGCAGAAGGCAGGCGGAATAAGGAAGTCAGGCACAGGTTGAGAGAGTAATGACTAGACCAGAAATTCTGTGAAGAAAAAATTCATACTGGTGGAAGGTAGAGGAGCTATGATCACAATATACACGATACCTCACCCAGGAACCAGGTGAGAGAGGGGTGGGGGAGGGATGGTGGAGGGATGAAGGAAGGGATGGGGAAGGGTGGGGGAAAGAATAGGGAGTAGTAGGGGAAGAGATGGGGGAGTAGGGGAAAGGATGAAGGAAGGGATGGGAAGAAGTGGGGAAAGGGATGGGGAGGGGTGGTGAAAAGGATGGGGAAGGGGTAGGGGAAGGGATGGGGGTGAAAGGATGGGGAGGGTTGGGGAAGGGATGGGAATGGGTGGGGAAGGATGAGGAAGGGGTGAGAGAAGTGGTGGGGAAGGGGTGGGGGTGCGGAAAGGGATGGGGAAGAGGTGAGGGAGGGGTGGGGATGGGGTGGGGAAAGAAGTGACGAGAGGTGCAGTAGGGGTGGGGAAAGGAGTGAGGAGAGGTGCAGTAGGGGTGGGGAAAGGGATGAAGGGAATGGGAGGAGGGAAAGAGAGGTGGGGAAGGAGTGGGAAAGGGATGGAGAGGGTGGGGAAAGGGATAGGGAATAGACGGGGAAAGGGATGGGTGGGGAAGTGATAGAGATGGGTGAAGGGAGGGATGGGGGAAGGAATGGGGAGGGGTGGGGAAGGGATGGGGAAGGGATGGGGGAGGGGTGGGGGATGGGTGGGGGACGGGGAAAGACCTTGAGGATGGTCACAGGTAAAGAATATAATTCCCTACGTGTTTGGAGCTTCCCCAGGAGTAGTAACATCAGCAATAATAATAATAATAATAATAATAATAATCATAATCATAATCATAATCATAATCATAATAATAATAATAATAATAATAATAATAATAATAATAAATGTAGTAAGACACGAAGACAAACACAGAGTCGCCAAGTTTATATAAACATAATCAATTAAAACAATCATTAAATTACTGACGTCAAAGAAGCTTCATAGAAGTTCCCGGAGGTACCTACAATCACCTGGGTAATTATGAAGGTACTGGAGGTACCTACAATCACCTGGGTAATTATGAAGGTACTGGAGGTACCTACAATCACCTGGGTAATTATGAAGGTACTGGAGGTACCTACAATCACCTGGGTAATTATGAAGGTACTGGAGGTACCTACAATCACCTGGGTAATTATGAAGGTACTGGAGGTACCTACAATGACCTGGGTAATTATGAAGGTACTGGAGGTACCTACAATGACCTGGGTAATTATGAAGGTACTGGAGGTACCTACAATCACCTGGGTAATTATGAAGGTACTGGAGGTACCTACAATCACCTGGGTAATTATGAAGGTACTGGAGGTACCTACAATCACCTGGGTAATTATGAAGGTACTGGAGGTACCTACAATGACCTGGGTAATTATGAAGGTACTGGAGGTACCTACAATGACCTGGGTAATTATGAAGGTACTGGAGGTACCTACAATCACCTGGGTAATTATGAAGGTACTGGAGGTACCTACAATCACCTGGGTAATTATGAAGGTACTGGAGGTACCTACAATCACCTGGGTAATTATGAAGGTACTGGAGGTACCTACAATCACCTGGGTAATTATGAAGGTACTGGAGGTACCTACAATCACCTGGGTAATTATGAAGGTACTGGAGGTACCTACAAATACCTGGGTAATTATGAAGGTACTGGAGGTACCTACAATGACCTGGGTAATTATGAAGGTACTGGAGGTACCTACAATGACCTGGGTAATTATGAAGGTACTGGAGGTACCTACAATCACCTGGGTAATTATGAAGGTACTGGAGGTACCTACAATCACCTGGGTAATTATGAAGGTACTGGAGGTACCTACAATCACCTGGGTAATTATGAAGGTACTGGAGGTACCTACAATGACCTGGGTAATTATGAAGGTACTGGAGGTACCTACAATCACCTGGGTAATTATGAAGGTACTGGAGGTACCTACAATCACCTGGGTAATTATGAAGGTACTGGAGGTACCTACAATCACCTGGGTAATTATGAAGGTACTGGAGGTACCTACAATGACCTGGGTAATTATGAAGGTACTGGAGGTACCTACAATCACCTGGGTAATTATGAAGGTACTGGAGGTACCTACAATCACCTGGGTAATTATGAAGGTACTGGAGGTACCTACAATGTACCTGGGTAAATTTTGAAGGTACTGGAGTACCTACAATGACCTGGGTAATTATGAAGGTACTGGAGGTACCTACAATCACCTGGGTAATTATGAAGGTACTGAGGTACCTACAATCACCTGGGTAATTATGAAGGTACTGGAGGTACCTACAATCACCTGGGTAATTATGAAGGTACTGGAGGTACCTACAATCACCTGGGTAATTATGAAGGTACTGGAGGTACCTACAATCACCTGGGTAATTATGAAGGTACTGGAGGTACCTACAATCACCTGGGTAATTATGAAGGTACTGGAGGTACCTACAATCACCTGGGTAATTATGAAGGTACTGGAGGTACCTACAATCACCTGGGTAATTATGAAGGTACTGGAGGTACCTACAATCACCTGGGTAATTATGAAGGTACTGGAGGTACCTACAATCACCTGGGTAATTATGAAGGTACTGGAGGTACCTACAATCACCTGGGTAATTATGAAGGTACTGGAGGTACCTACAATCACCTGGGTAATTATGAAGGTACTGGAGGTACCTACAATCACCTGGGTAATTATGAAGGTACTGGAGGTACCTACAATCACCTGGGTAATTATGAAGGTACTGGAGGTACCTACAATCACCTGGGTAATTATGAAGGTACTGGAGGTACCTACAATCACCTGGGTAATTATGAAGGTACTGGAGGTACCTACAATCACCTGGGTAATTATGAAGGTACTGGAGGTACCTACAATCACCTGGGTCATTATGAAGGTACTGGAGGTACCTACAGTCACCTGGGTAATTATGAAGGTACTGGAGGTACCTACAATCACCTGGGTCATTATGAAGGTGCTGGAGGTACCTACAGTCACCTGGGTAATTATGAAGGTACTGGAGGTACCTACAGTCACCTGGGTAATTATAAAGGTACTGGAGGTACCTACAATCACCTGGGTAATTATAATGGTACTGGAGGTACTTTCAATCACCTGGGTAATTTTAAAGGTACTGGAGGTACCTACAGTCACCTGGGTAATTATAAAGGTACTGGAGGTACCTTCAATCACCTGGGTAATTATGAAGGTACTGGAGGTACCTACAGTCACCTGGGTAATTATAAAGGTACTGGAGGTACCTACAATCACC
The DNA here is from genome assembly GCA_009830355.1 of Cherax destructor. Lineage (NCBI taxonomy): Eukaryota > Metazoa > Arthropoda > Malacostraca > Decapoda > Parastacidae > Cherax > Cherax destructor. The sequence goes on from WNWK01002735.1 coordinate 132,951, forward strand.
TGGGTAATTATGAAGGTACTGGAGGTACCTACAGTCACCTGGGTAATTATGAAGGTACTGGAGGTACCTACAATCACCTGGGTCATTATGAAGGTACTGGAGGTACCTACAGTCACCTGGGTAATTATAAAGGTACTGGAGGTACCTACAATCACCTGGGTCATTATGAAGGTACTGGAGGTACCTACAATCACCTGGGTAATTATGAAGGTACTGGAGGTACCTACAATCACCTGGGTCATTATGAAGGTACTGGAGGTACCTACAGTCGTGGTTTCTCTTGCAGGATCCTGTTCCGCACTGTTTCTGCTTTGAAAATCAGTTTGACCGGCTGATTTTTCCCATTCGAGTACCCACCTATTCTCTGAAAATTTATTATCTCAGTCATGTCCTCCTCGCCTATTTCTTTGATGGTTCCAATCTCTTGTTTTTCTTTCTGTTGTCTTTCATTGTGTGTCCTCCCTTCGCTCTCCTGAAGCCGGTGAATAAAGACTGACCTCTCCCTCTCCTCCTCCCATTGCCTTTCCCTCTGTGTCTCTGGGTCCCATTGGTATATAGCCATTGTCTCCTTATTTTTTCCTGTACCTCTTGGTGGCTTGGTCATGCCTCTGCATGGCACCTGTCATCTCTACCCTCACTGCTGTTCCTGCGCCCAAAACTCGCCCCTTCGTTCCTCAGCTTTGCTTGGTGGACTGATAGGGTCTTAACCTAAGTCTTGCCTCCTTCCTTTCCATTGGGCGCCTCGTTTTATAGGGGTGTATCTACTTCAGATGGCATGTGTGCGCGCGCGCGCGTACGCAACAGTATCTACAAAAGGGAAAATGACTGACACAGTTTATTCGCCTCGTTCCCGAGTCTTCTTCAGGACAAAATATGATGAAAGTCTTGAAGAAAACAACTTGAGAGTCTTTGTTGTAAGTCTTAGATGTCTACGTCAGTGTGAGTGACTAAAGAACCTGCCACTTGCAATGACTTCATGCTGGGCATCATAGTCTGGTTGGTGTGTGTGACGAGACAACCACAGTTAGTGCCGCCAGTAGAGTGAGATACCTGTTGTTGATGTCAACCAAGTAAGCAAATATCCGAAGAATAGATGACAGCTTTATCATCCTGCGTAGGGATGTTTGGCACAAGACTGTGCCTCGGTACTAGTCGTTCTGAGGAGTGCCAAGCTCAAGTGAGGCACTGACGGTAGGTTAGGTTACGTTAGGTTAGGTAAAGTTTGGTTTGGTTAGGTAAGGTTAGGATAGGTTAGGCAATGTAAGGATAGGTTAGGTAAGGTAGTGTTAGGTTAGGTTAAGATAGGTTAGATAAGGTTTGCTTTGGTTTGGTTAGGTTAGGCAAGGTTTGGTTTGGTTAGGTTAGATATGGTTATGGTAGGTTAGGTTAAGTTAGGTTTGGTTTGGTTAGGTTAGGTAAGGCTTTGTTTGCCTGGGTTAGGTTAGGTTAGATTTGGTTATGTTAGGTTATTTATGGCTTGGTTAAGTCAGGTCAGGTTAGATTTGGTTATTTTTGTTTAGGTTAGGTAAGGTTTGGTTATGGTAGGTTAGGTTAGGTTAGGTAAGGTTTGTCAGGAAACAGGAGAAGTGTTTCCTGACGCGGGTCTTAGTCAGCTGATGACCCACAGGTTGAGCTTATGGTCATCTGACCGGGACCTTCCGCTCCACCCCTTATCGCTGCTGGTACTTTAATAACCTTTATACATGACCGATGTTGTGTTGCTGGGGTCACCTGGCATCCATGTTGCTGGGGTCACCTGTGTTGCTGGGGTCACCTGGCATCCATGTTGCTGGGGTCACCTGGCATCCATGTTGCTGGGGTCACCTGTGTTGCTGGGGTCACCTGGCATCCATGTTGCTGGGGTCACCTGGCATCCATGTTGCTTGGGTCACCTGGCATCCATGTTGCTGGGGTCACCTGGCATCCATGTTGCTGGAGTCACCTGGCATCCATGTTACTGGGGTCACCTGGCATCCATGTTAGTTGTGACCTCTCACACCCAAGACGATGCCAAGTTTGTCAAAGACTGGCCCTCAGGCCTTCTGTTAGTCATGTCACTAGCAACTCTGACGTTAATAAAGACTAACTTTATAGCAGGACAGTTATCTGGAGAAGTACTGTAAGTCTGAGTGCTTCTCGCAGGTAAGAGTCCTGAGAGTGAGAGTTGTATTTGGACTCTGAGTCTGTTGAGTACAATACTCTCAAGGATTTTGTGCATGTAGAATATTAATGATACGAGTATTGTGTGTTGCAAGAGTGTTTCTTGAATGAGCACTGTGTCTCCAGGTAGCAGGAAGGACGCCAGCCAGCAGGAAGGACGCCAGGTAGCAGGAAGGACGCCAGCCAGCAGGAAGGACGCCAGCCAGCAGGAAGGACGCCAGGTAGCAGGAAGGACGCCAGCCAGCAGGAAGGACGCCAGCCAGAAGGAAGGACGCCAGCCAGAAGGAAGGACGCCAGCCAGCAGGAAGGACGCCAGCCAGCAGGAAGGACGCCAGCCAGCAGGAAGGACGCCAGCCAGCAGGAAGGACACCAGCCAGCAGGAAAAACGCCAGCCAGCAGGAAAAACGCCAGCCAGCAGGAAGGACGCCAGTCAACAGAACGGACGCCAGCCATCAGGGACACCAGCCAGCAGGAAGGACGTCAGCCAGCAGGAAGGACGCCAGCCAGCAGAAAAACGCCAGCCAGCAGGAAAAACGCCAGCCAGCAGGAAGGACGCCAGTCAACAGAACGGACGCCAGCCATCAGGGACACCAGCCAGCAGGAAGGACGCCAACCAGCAGGAAAAACACCAGCCAGCAGGAAAAACGCCAGCCAGCAGGAAGGACGCCAGCCAACAGAACGGACGCCAGCCATCAGGAAGGACACCAGCCAGCAGGAAGGACGCCAGCCAGCAGGAAGGACGCCAGCCAACAGAACGGACGCCAGCCAACACGAAGGACACAGCCTGCAAGAAGGACGCCAGCCAGCAGGAAAAACGCCAGCCAGCAGGAAGGACGCCAGCCAACAGAACGGACGCCAGCCAACACGAAGGACACAGCCTGCAAGAAGGACGCCTGCCAGCATGAAGAACGCCAGTCAGCAGGAAGGACACGAACCAGCAGGAGGACGCCAGTCATCAGGAAGGACGCCAGCCAACAGGAAGGACACCAGCCTACAGGAAGGACGCCAGCCTGTAGGAAGGACGCCAGCCATCAGGAAGGTCGCAAGTCAGCAGAAAAGACACCAGTCAACAGGAAGGACGCCAGCAAGTAAGAAGGACATCAGCCATTAGGAAAAACGCCAGCCAGCAGGAAGGACGACAGCCAGCAGGAAGGACGACAGCCAGCAGGAAGGACACCAGCCAACAGGAAGGACGCCAGCCAGCAGGAAGGACACCAGCCAGTAAGATGGACACTAGTCAGCAGGAAGGACGCCAGCAAGTGAGTGTCTTACAGATGAGTGTCTTGCAGGTGTTGAGTGTCTTACAGGTGTTGAGTGTCTTACAGGTGTTGAGTGTCTTGCAGGTGTTGAGTGTCTAACCATACCACGGGTGGGGTTAGAACCCGCGATCAGAGAGTCTGAAAACACCAGACCGTCGCGGGTTCTAACCCCACCCGTGGATGGTATGGTTTGTTTGCAAACGTGTCATTACGATTTCGTGAGTCATGTTGAGTGTCTTACAGGTGTTGAGTGTCTTACAGGTGTTGAGTGTCTTACAGGTGTTGAGTGTCTTACAGGTGTTGAGTGTCTTACAGGTGTTGAGTGTCTTACAGGTGTTGAGTGTCTTACAGGTGTTGAGTGTCTTACAGGTGTTGAGTGTCTTACAGGTGTTGAGTGTCTTACAGGTGTTGAGTGTCTTACAGGTGTTGAGTGTCTTACAGGTGTTGAGTGCTTACAGGTAATTTCATCTACTACAGCTGAAGTGCTTACATACTGAATGGTTCAGATGATGTTATACAGTGGTGTCACCTACACCTGAGGGCTATCTAGTACTAAGGTTCACAATGATGTACTACACTGGTGTCACCTACACCTGGGTCACCTACATCTAGTGTCACATATACCTGGTCTCACCTACACCTGGTGTCACCTACACCTGTGTCACCTACACCTTTGTCACCTACACCTAGTGTCACATATACCTGGTCTCACCTACAGCTGGTGTCACCTACACCTAGTGTCACCTACACCTGGTGTCACCTACACCTAGTGTCACATATACCTGGTGTCACCAACAGCTGGTGTCACATATGCCTAGTGTCACCTATATGTGGTGTCACCTACACCTGGTGTCATGTATACCTGGTGTCACCTACACCTGTTGTCACCTACACCTGTTGTCACATACACCTAGTGTCACATATATTTGGTGTCACCTACACCTGGTGTAACCTACACCTGGTGTCACCTACACCTAGTGTCACGTATACCTGGTGTCACCTACAGCTGGTGTCACGTATATCTGTTGTCACCTACACCTGGTGTCACATATACTTGGTGTCACCTACACATGGTGTCATGTATACCAGGTGTCACCGACACCTGGTGTCACATATACCTGGTGTCACCTATACGTGGTGTCACGTATACCTGGTGTCACGTACACCTGGTGTCACCTATACGTGGTGTCACGTATACCTGGTGCCACACCTGGTGTCACCTACACCTGGTGTCACCTACACCTGGTGTCACCTACACCTGGTGTCACCTACACCTGGTGTCACCTACACCTGGTGTTACACCTGGTGTCACCTACACCTGGTGTTCACCTGTGTCTACACCTGGTGTCACCTACACCTGGTGTCACCTACACCTGGTGTCACCTACACCTGGTGTCCACCTGGTGTCACCTCACCTGGTGTCACCTACACCTGGTGTCACACCTGGTGTCACCTACACCTGGTGTCACCTACACCTGGTGTCACCTACACCTGGTGTCACCTACACCTGGTGCCACACCTGGTGTCACCTACACCTGGTGTCACCTACACCTGGTGTCACCTACACCTGGTGTCACCTACACCTGGTGTCACCTACACCTGGTGTCACCTACACCTGGTGTCACCTACACCTGGTGTCACCTACACCTGGTGTCACCTACACCTGGTGTCACCTTCACACAGAGTGTATCCACCTGTTGATAAGACTCTGTGTACAGGTATTCTGGTGTACCTGGTGTGAATCTTACATAGTCAAGATTGAATATTGGTCAAGGAGCATGTCTGCAGGAGTAAGCATGTCAGTGTGGGTGAACATGTCTGAAGGAGTAAGCATGTCAGTGTGGGTGAACATGTCTGAAGGAGTAAGCATGTCAGTGTGGGTGAACATGTCTGCAGGAGTAAGCATGTCAGTGTGGGTGAACATGTCTGCGGGAGTAGGCATGTCAGTGTGGGTGAACATGTCTGCGGGAGTAAGCATGTCAGTGTGGGTGAACATGTCTGCAGGAGTAAGCATGTCAGTGTGGGTGAACATGTCTGCAGGAGTAAGCATGTCAGTGTGGGTGAACATGTCTGCGGGAGTAAGCATGTCAGTGTGGGTGAACATGTATGCAGGAGTAAGCATGTCAGTGTGGGTGAACATGTCTGCAGGAGTAAGCATGTCAGTGTAGGTGAACATGTCTGCGGGAGTAAGCATGTCAGTGTGGGTGAACATGTCTGCAGGAGTAAGCATGTCAGTGTGGGTGAACATGTCTGCAGGAGTAAGCATGTCAGTGTGGGTGAACATGTCTGCAGGAGTAAGCATGTCAGTGTAGGTGAACATGTCTGCAGGAGTAAGTATGTCAGTGTGGGTGAACATGTTTGCAGGAGTAAGCATGTCAGTGTAGGTGAACATGTCTGCAGGAGTGAGCATGTCAGTGTGGGTGAACATGTCTGTGGGAGTAAGCATGTCAGTGTGGGTGAACATGTCTGCAGGAGTAAGCATGTCAGTGTAGGTGAACATGTCTGCGGAGTAAGCATGTCAGTGTGGGTGAACATGTCTGCAGGAGTAGCATGTCAGTGTGGGTGAACATGTCTGCAGGAGTAAGCATGTCAGTGTGGGTGAACATGTCTGCAGGAGTAAGCATGTCAGTGTGGGTGAACATGTCTGCAGGAGTAAGCATGTCAGTGTAGGTGAACATGTCTGCAGGAGTAAGTATGTCAGTGTGGGTGAACATGTTTGCAGGAGTAAGCATGTCAGTGTAGGTGAACATGTCTGCAGGAGTAGGCATGTCAGTGTGGGTGAACATGTCTGCGGGAGTAAGCATGTCAGTGTGGGTGAACATGTATGCAGCAGTAAGCATGTCAGTGTGGGTGAACATGTCTGCAGGAGTAAGCATGTCAGTGTGGGTGAACATGTCTGCAGGAGTAAGCATGTCAGTGTAGGTGAACATGTCTGCAGGAGTAAGCATATCAGTGTAGGTGAACATGTCTGCAGGAGTAAGCATGTCAGTTTGAGTGAACATGTCTACATGGGTGTGAGGTTCAATCAGGTCAGGCTGGATCCTTCAATCTTTCTCGACATTTAAGGTCATTTGTTAAGTAAGAGTGGCAGTGTGACTGATGACTCTTCTAAACACGGGTCTTACGACTGATCTTACAGTCACATGAACTCAAGGTGTGGTGTCAGCAACTGAGTGTGGTGTCAGCTGTCTTGAAATTTCTACCTACGTTCAGTGGTGCACCCTGCACCACTGTAAACAATACAGGGGTGCAGGGTGCCACCCTCACCCCTGTGAATAATGTCACCACTATTGGACAGTCAGTCTCCACTATCCTTCCGTCTCTTGAAGAGCTGCTGCAATGTCTCCGAAATAGAGGAAGGAGAGAAGGAAGGGAAAGGAAGGAGAGAAGGAATGGCAAGGAAGGAGAGAAGGAAGGGCAAGGAAGGAGTTGAGTGTCTCGTGACTCACAAAAACGTAATAAAATGATTAGAAATCCGTCACAGTACGGTCGACACTGGCTTGTCACGGCTTCGAATCCCACTAGGTCACCCGTTGCTCAGTGGTAGTGCCGTCTGTCTACAACTGACAGGTCAGAATTCAATCCCGGGGCAGGTGGAGAGGCAGGTTACCCAGTCTTCAGGTTGCTGGCCTGATAGACCAGATCAGGCCAGCACGTGGCCTGGTAGACCAGATCAGGCCAGCACGTGGCCTGGTAGACCAGATCAGGCCAGCACGTGGCCTGGTAGACCAGATCAGGCCAGCACGGCTGTAGACAGATCAGCTCCAGCACGTGGCCTGAGTAGACAATAGAGCCAGCACGGAGCTGAAGGAAGATCAGGCAGCACGTGGCCAGGAAGGGACCAGAAGAGGCCAGCACGTGGCCTGGTAGACCAGAATCAGGCCGCACGTGGCCTGATAGGCTCAATCAGGCAGCACGTGCCTGGTAGGCCTGTAATCAGGCAGCACGTGGCCGGTAGACAGATCAGGCCAGCTGTGGCCTGGTAGACCAGATCAGGCCAGCACGTGGCCTGGTAGACCAGATCAGGCCAGCACGTGGCCTGGTAGACCAGATCAGGCCAGCACGTGGCCTGGTAGGATAATTAGGCAGCACGTGGCCTGGAGACCAGATCGGCCAGCATGCCCTGGTAGACCAGATCAGGCCACTCTTGGCCTGGTAGACCAATCGGCCAGCACGTGGCCTGATGACCTGATCCGTGCACGTGGCCTGATAGACCACACACATCAACACTCCAGCTATCGATGACTAAGAACTGTAATCAAGTTTGCTTCTGGAGACAAGCTAAAGCTCCTGGTCCCATCTGTTACCCTGCAGAGTTTCTACACTCACCTTCATTCACTTAAGTCACTATCTTCCTACCTTCACTTCCCTCACTATCTTCCTACCTTCACTTCCCTCACTATCTTCCTTCCTTCACTTTCCTCACTATCTTCCTACCTTCACTTCCCTCACTATCTTCCTACCTTCACTTTCCTCACTATCTTCCTACCTTCACTTCCCTCACTATCTTCCTACCTTCACTTCCCTCACTATCTTCCTACCTTCACTTCCCTCACTATCTTCCTACCTTCACTTTCCTCACTATCTTCCTACCTTCACTTTCCTCACTATCTTCCTACCTTCACTTCCTCACTATCTTCCTACCTTCACTTTCCTCACTATCTTCCTACCTTCACTTTCCTCACTATCTTCCTCCATTTTCTTCCATCTCTGGATCTTTCTTAATTCAGTCACACTTTATCTGTGTTTACCTTCCTCCTTGCTTCTTACACCCTTCTTCAAGATTACACTCCCTCACTCTTCTCCCTCTCTCCTCTTTCTCTCTCTCTCCCTCACCCCTTCCTTCTCTCCTTCACCTCTTCCCTCTCTCCCTTACCTCTTCCCTCTCTCCCTCACCCCTTCCCTCTTTCCCTCACCCCTTCCCTCTCTCCCTCACATCTTCCCTCTCTCCCTCACCCTTTCCCTCTCTTCCTCACATCTTCTCTCTCTCTCCCTCACCCCTTCCTCTCTCCCTCACCCCTTATCTCTCTCCCTCACCCCTTCCCTCTCTCCCTCACATCTTCCCTCTCTCCCTCACCCCTTACCTCTCTCCCTCACCCTTTCCCTCTCTCCCTCACATCTTCTCTCTCCCTCACCCCTTCCTCTCTCCCTCTCCCCTTCCCTCTCTCCCTCACCCCTTCCCTCTCTCTCTCTCTTCCTATAATCCTCCTACTGATGTATGATGATCCCCGGGCCAGGAGCTGTACCAGTTACCACAGTCTTTGATCAGTGGCTGTTGTTGATGTAGAGTCAAGAGTATCAGTGACTGTTGATGTAGAGTCAAGAGTATCAGTGACTGTTGATGTAGAGTCAAGAGTATCAGTGACTGTTGATGTAGAGTCAAGAGTATCAGTGACTATTGATGTAGAGTCAAGAGTATCAGTGACTATTGATGTAGAGTCAAGATGTTGTGTGGGATTCTTGACGATGGATTTGGTAATAACACAAACGCAGATTGGTTGGTAACTTATATATTGGTGATAATGTGACGTCAACAAGAGATGGCATTACTAGTTTCAAATAGTCATTTTCCGACAAGGCGTCCCCTGTGGAGAAACTACTAGTACATACTTGAACTAGTAGACATTGCAGGGATAGGCTCAGCACTCAAGGTAGTCTGAGGTTCCTCAGACACCTGAGGCAACTAGACACTATCTTGCATGCCTGAAGTTGTAGGTGGAACACAGACAGGAGTGACAGGATTACCAGTGCCTGATCACTTGGGTACGCTACTGGAAAATGCGCTGGTCTGAAAGGACTTAATCCGAACTTCGTACTCTTTGGCTGTATGGCAGATCTCTGATCCAAGCTGGTAACCCCAAAATGGTACGATCAAGTCATCAATTTGTGCGTGCCATCGGTAAGGATCAAGCACAATGCGTAAATCTCTCATGGAAGCAAATCCCAGTAGATCACCAGGGAAACTAATCTGGTCGACATCAAGGAAGCAGTAAAATCTCTACCTTGGATAGAAAAGGTGAGGGAAGTCCGACCTCGGACACACAGACGAGAACCAGCCACACCACTAAGGGAGGACACATGAGTTGGTTCTACGAGAAGGACATGTCGTAACTGCTTATCCTTAAACAAACTAGACCTGATAATATTGACTTGCACACCACAGTCCATGAACACATGAACGGGCGCATTAAGAACACATGCTTGTATTAAGGGACCTATGGTTGCATTGGAATTTATGTGCAAACAAGAAGGAGAATTGTCATCAGAGAAGGTTTGTTCCACTTCATCCCCAAAAATCTCTTCGTCATAGATGTGTGAAGCAACATCATCGAGACATTCTTCTTCGAGACTGCTTAAGGCATTGAAGAAATTACTAACGGGGATGGAGTACTCGATATCACCCACTGTCACCACGATATCACCCACTGTCACCATGGGGTGGTTTGACTGGGGCGCTCGAATTCCCCCGAATTGGAAGAATGAGCCTGGTTCTGGTTACTAGCTAGAGAACCACGACCTCTATTTTCTCTCCTGGTTCTGCGTAGGAACGGCCACGGAAAGATCTAGAGGACCTAAGGTTGTAGAGAGCATTGCACTCAGATGTGTCATGTCCATGTATTCTATGATAAGTACATTACGGCAATTCTGATTGGTAGTCATCATCTGTACGACGCCTCTTAGGGTGACTATCAGGGCAATTAATTGCAATATGGCCATGGTAACCGCAGTTGTAACAAGTCCTCTGACTATGGGTACTGAATTTACTATAAACACTACGAGGGTTATACTGACTCAGTACACTGGTCTTGGGTGATCGCTGTGATTGTCTACTGTGATTGGGCGCTGTGGCACAAACGAGGGGTGGTACTGAATGAGGCAGAGTTGGGAAATTAGGTTTGATACATGGAAAAGTACCCTGGGGACACAAGGAACGTACATGATTAAGGACTGAAAGCAGTTCCATTTGCACAGTTGGAGGATTAAACTCATAAGTACACATGGAAGCAGACGGCAAAAGTTCTTTTATTGCTCCAAAAGCAGCTAATTTAGCAAAGGATGATGTGGATCCTTTATCCTGGTCAGGTACAAATTTTGAGGACTCGACAGCTTTGATAAATGATGATAAGGTATCTAATTAACCGAAATGCACTCAACTTACCGTCATGATGATACCAGTCATGGTGTTGCATTCACCAGTCATGAGTGTTGCATTCACCAGTCAATGAGTGTTCATTCTCATAGTGTTGTTCACAGTATGAGTGTCATCACCAGTCATGAGTGTTGCATTCACCAGTCATGAGTGTTGCATTCACCAGTCATGAGTGTTGCATTCACTCAGTCATGAGTGTTGCATTCACCAGTCATGAGTGTTGCATTCACCAGTCATGGTGCTTTCACCAGTCATGAGTGTTGCATTCACCAGTCATGAGTGTTGCATTCACCAGTCATGAGTGTTGCATTCACCAGTCATGAGTGTTGCATTCACCAGTCATGAGTGTTGCATTCACCAGTTCCCTAAGAACGACATAAGGATCAGCTGCTGGTGCTGGCACAAGAAAAGAACGAATCAATTCCTCATATTCTGACCACTTAGTAAGATTCCTGAAGTCTGGCATTGCAAGAAGATCGACAACGTGGACGCCAGCAGGCGATCCATGAAGAGATTCCTTCACAATTCTGATAAGGTTTTCCTCAGAGGGAGGACCTTCCATGAGGGCATAGGACCTTCCATGAGGGCATAGGCCCATGAACGAACGGCAGTAAACCATGCTTCAACATTATGTGCATGGCCATTGAACAAAGGAAAAGCATCAAGAGAATCACGATGCAAACTATAAGGTCTCTGTACCTGATATTGTCTAGCAGTCGAGGAACTATTAGGAATGTCTGCAAGGACAGCATTAGCCTGAGAGGCTTGATTAACGTCATTTACTACAGTACAACTCGAAGGTATGTGAGACACAATTGCAAATTTGTACAAAAATAATTAAGGCAAGAACAATGAATAATAAAAGATATAACACAAGTTAAAATTGAAATGAAAAATTTGTAAGTACGTAGTTTGCATAAGTAATTAAAATGTTTAAAGCACATTGCATGAAAAATGACAACTCACTGAAATGTACAAGATAAAGAAACACATTGAAAATGCAAGAAAAGGGAAATTTTACTGTAATCTGAGTTAATTGCAAAAATGAGCTGTCTTTACTCTTAATTCAAAAAAGAAATTTACTAATAAAATTGTAAATCAATGCAAAAAGTATAAAATAGAATCACTAAATTGTATGCAATTGGAAAATATGCTGGAAAAACAAATTTTCTAAAAAGAAAATGACACTAAAGAAATTAATATGCAATGAAAACAAAAGTAAGTGAATTGTAATATTTAAAAGATTGCACTGAATTATAAGTTTATCACTTGTTAGAAATAAACAATGATTAAAATAAAATAGAGCACAAAATACTAGTATATAAAAATTATTTGAGAAATTAATCACTGTAGAACAATAAATTTCACAATGCAAGTAAGGTGCAGAATTTAGGCAGTTTATCAATAAAAAAATTTGCACTGGTAACATGGAGGTTGAACACTTTAACTCTTAATTGCAATTTAAATAAAACAATTTACTCAAACAAAGCAATAATAACACTACTTTAAATATGAGCACTAAGAGTGAATTTGTTCAAAGAAATATTGATAAAATTAATAAAAATAATACAATGTACAAAATGAAGAAGTAAACCCTTAGGGGCAGCAGAACACAGAAACATCAAGGGATTACTCAAATAGATAATAAATATGATGGCAGGTGTGGCAAAATAAAATAATGTATCTTGACACACACGATGTGGCACTATGGTCTGTCTTGACACACAAGATGTGGCACTATGGTCTGTCTTGACACACAAGATGTGGCACTATGGTCTGTCTTGACACACAAGATGTGGCACTATGGTCTGTCTTGACACACAAGATGTGGCACTATGGTCTGTCTTGACACACAAGATGTGGCACTATGGTCTGTCTTGACACACAAGATGTGGCACTATGGTCTGTCTTGACACACAAGATGTGGCACTGTTGTCTGTGCAAAGTTAACACAGGTGAGACACTGGATATATAAACATAATGGAGCACAATGAGTGGCTCACACTTAATTAAATTGGTAATTTAGAACACTGGGGAATGAAGCACTGAATGAACTAATGCATAGAATTAGCATAAAAACACAAGGGAAATGCAATGAAATGAGGGAAAATACGTGAAAATAATAATACACAACACTGAAATATTGTGTAAAACACTACACTGAAATTTTGTGTAAAACACAAATGAAATATTGAAACTACACACCCTGAAATATGTGCACAACACTAAAATAAAAAATGAAATATTGAAAACTACACTGAAATATTGGTAAAACCCCTGAAATAGAACACTACACTGAAATATTGTGTAAAACACAACACTGAAATATTGTGTAAAACAACACTGAATATGAAAACTACACTGAAATTTTGTGTAAAACACAACACTGAAATATTGTGTAAAACACTACACTGAAATATTGTGTAAAACACTACACTGAAATATTGTGTAAAACACAACACTGAAATATTGTGTAAAACACTACACTGAAATATTGTGTAAAACACAACACTGAAATATTGTGTAAAACACAACACTGAAATATTGTGTAAAACACTACACTGAAATAACACAAAGTAAAAAAATAAGTAAGCACTTCACTGGATGACTGAAAAAAGAAATATTTAAAATAATTATAATGCACACAAGACACAATAAATTTGGACACAGGAAATGAATACTTCAGGTGTAGAGAATTAACACAAAAGAACATAGATATAAAATGAGACACGAAAATAAACGAAGACAATACTAGAGAAATATTACAATTAGAGAATAAATGAACACTAAGTCTGCAATTAAACCACAAGTCTCTGAATGTCGCTAAGAAATTCACTGAGTAAGTCTCACACACGTAAATGTCTTTAACAAAATATATATAATGGTGGAGTGAATCCTGGAGACACAGCAGACGGTGAGTGAGGGGAGGTGCAAGGGTGAGCGTCCACTGTACTCTAGCAGAATCTACGATGAAATTGCGCATAACTCGAAGACCCACACAGCTAGGCTTTTGTAACGATGGTCACAGGTACGAAGGAATGAAGGACTCTCTTGACCTGCTATGTGGGCGGTGAAATAAGGGCGATAGAACCCCAGTGAAGAAGACCACAGGTGGGTATGTCTTTGTGTGGGTGGGTGGTAGGTGGTGGGTGGCAGAGCACTGAGTGAAAGGCGGGTGGCTTGCACACTCCACACCGCTGGCACTTGAATATTCTAAGCTGGGCTAGCTTAAAAACCCACAAAATACCAGAGATGGTAAAACCACTCTTACCAGCGTCCAACTGATAGCACAAACCGATATTGGAGACAATACTTCAAAGAGGAACTGGCTTGGCTGAAGAAGCAGCTGGCTTAAGCCCTCGAGACTGGCTGACTTGAATGCTTGTAACGATGCACACAGCATGAAGGAGCAGGTTGGATGACTGAAGAGACAGGCTGGATGATAGGCTGAAGCAGCCTGGATACAATTGAGGCTCTCTCCCATTGACTGGCTTAACTGGCTGGCTTAAGTGCAAAACCCGGATCAACTCCTCGAAGGTATAACACACTAAGCCAGGGCTTGAGAGACGGCTGTACAAACTGGCTTGGACGGTTGGAGAAACCGGCTGAGTGGCTGGCTGGCTTGGGACGCCGCGACACTCACGACCCGGCTCTATCTTCTTAAATCTGCGTAAATACCCTAATCCATGCCCACAACGCTGCCACCAATTTGTCGTGTGGGATTCTTGACGATGGATTTGGTAATAACACAAACGCAGATTGGTTGGTAACTTATATATTTTTGATAATAATGGAAGAACACTCAGAGCCGTCGCCTTTGCTGTTACTCTCTCTGCTATCCTGACTTGAACTGGCGCTGGTGAGCGAGGAGCTCACGGCATTCAAAGGGTGACCTCTGACATGGCTTAGGTCAGCAGAAAGACTAGTAACGGTCAGCGATCACGTGAAAGGCTTGTGACTCACTAACAGTTGGTAAGATTACTACTACTGAACTACTACTGACAAAGAGTATCAGTGACTGTTGATGTAGAGTCAAGAGTATCAGTGACTGTTGATGTAGAGTCAAGAGTATCAGTGACTGTTGATGTAGAGTCAAGAGTATCAGTGACTGTTGATGTAGAGTCAAGAGTATCAGTGACTGTTGATGTAGAGTCAAGAGTATCAGTGACTGTTGATGTAGAGTCAAGAGTATCAGTGACTGCTGATCAAAACATCACCTGCCTCACAGCTCATACTTACCTACTTCTTAATGTTGCCTCAAGACTCTCAACCTTCCACTATCACTGATTGGAGCTCATCTGGAGCTCACTGCTGGAGCTCAGGCTCTTTGATGTGTTAATTTTACCACACTGTCTGAAACTTTGATGTTTTCTATATGATGAGATAATTTCTGAACCCCGTTATTATGTTGCTTCTTTGGCTGCCTCACACCCACCAGTGTGTGTGTATATATATATATATATATATATATATATATATATATATATATATATATATATATATATATATATATATATATATATATATATATATATATATATGCAAGAAAACCACTATGAAAAATAGATGTATATATATATATATATATATATATATATATATATATATATATATATATATATATATATATATATATATAATGCCGAATAGGTAAAACTGATCAATTAGCAAGAACTCATTTAAAATTAAGTTCTTTTCAAAATTTTCTCTTATACGTTTAGAGATACATTTTGTCATTTATGTTATTGTAAAAATTAATAATTTTGTACGAAAACAACCTTAGAAAACTTACCTAACATTATTTTAACAAGCGCAATTAATGTAGTCTATTCCAACTAAATATATTTTAGATAAGTTTACAAATATTTAATAATAAACAAGCACAATGAAATATATTTTCAGAATGATTTTTGCGAAATTATTGCATACACAAATTTTTGCTTCGCCTTATTCGGCAAGAAGAGCATTGCTATATAAGTCAAATTCGCAAGTTTTACCTATAATGCACGACATATATGTTGGAGTCCCACACAGCGGGAAATATACACAAGTTTTCTTATATACCCTTGTCGCCCCCTGTCTGGTTGAGAAACTTCAGTGTTATATACGTAACCATGATCAAAACTTGTCTCGACACCACCACATCTCGCCCAATACCACATCTCGCCCAACACCACATCTCGCCCAATACCACATCTCGCCCAACACCACATCTCGCCCAACACCACATCTCGCCCAATACCACATCTCGCCCAACACCACATCTCGCCCAATACCACATCTCGCCCAACACCACATCTCGCCCAACACCACATCTCGCCCAATACCACATCTCGCCCAATATCACATCTCGCCCAAAACCACATCTCGCCCAATACCACATCTCGCCCAACACCACATCTCGCTCAACACCACATCTCGCCCAATATCACATCTCGCCCAAAACCACATCTCGCCCAATACCACATCTCGCCCAACACCACATCTCGCCCAAAACCACATCTCGCCCAACACCACATCTCGCCCAACACCACATCTCGCCCAACACCACATCTCGCCCAACACCACATCTCGCCCAATACCACATCTCGCCCAACACCACATCTCGCCCAATACCACATCTCGCCCAACACCACATCTCGCCCAATACCACATCTCGCCCAACACCACATCTCGCTCAACACCACATCTCGCCCAACACCACATCTCGCTCAATACCACATCTCGCCCAACACCACATCTCGCCCAATACCACATCTCGTCCAACACCACATCTCGCCCAATACCACATCTCGCCCAATACCACATCTCGCCCAACACCACATCTCGCCCAACACCACATCTCGCCCAACACCACATCTCGCCCAACACCACATCTCGCCCAACACCACATCTCGCCCAACACCACATCCAGCCTCCCACCCCATAATTAACCAACTCCTCTTCCACCACCTCCCTCCCACACCTATCCCACCACCCCCACACCTAGCCCACCACCTCCCTACCACCCCCAACTAATATCCCACCACCTCCCTACCACCCCCCACTAATAACCCATCACCTCCCTACCACCCCCACATCTAACCCCCCACCTCCCTACCACCCCCCACACATTGCCCACCACCTCCCTACCACCCTCCCACACCTAACCTACCACCTCCCTACCACCCCCCCACTAATAACCCACCACCTCACAACCACCCCACAACTAACTCACCACCTCCCTACCACCGACCACACTTAACCCACCACCTTCCTACCACCAACACCTCCCACCACCCTATCATACCTCCCCCACCACCTCCCTACCACCCTCCCACACCTCACTACCACCCTCCCACACATCCCCCCACCAGTATTCAAGAGTAATTATCTACATATTGATCATTTTTGTCCTGGACACAGACACACACAACCTGCTCATTGAGGAGTTATCTGAAAAATACAAACTGACCATTGTGATGGTGTTTACAGCAACACAAGAGTGAGAGTGAGAGTGAGTGAGAGTGAGAGTGTTCTACATAATGGTGGCCGCCAGCCATCAGTTTTCGTATTGTATGGGGGGAGAGGGGAGGGGAGGGAGGGGGTTGAAGGGAGACGGGGAGACTCGGAGGAAATGTTGCAGAAAGTACCAGAGTTGTTGCAGCAAGTACCAGAGTTGTTGCAGCAAGTACCAGAGTTGTTGCAGCAATTACCAGAGTTGTTGCCAAAGATATAAAATAATGTCCAAATGAGCAGCAGCAGCAGCAGCAGCAGCAGTAGCAACAGCAGCCGCAGTAGCAGCAGCATCAACAGCAGCAGCAGCAGCAATAACAGCAGCAGTAGCAGCAACAGCAATAGCAGCAGCAGTAGCAACAACAGCAACAGCAGTAGCAACAGCAGTAGGAACAGCAAAATCAGCAAGAACAGCAGCAGCAGTTGCAACAGCACCAGTAGTAGCGGCAACAGCGGTAGCAGCAACAGCAGTAGTTGCAGCAGTAGAAGCAGCAACAGCAGTAGCAGTAGAAGCGGCAAGAGCAGTAGCAGCAACTGCAGTAGTAGCAACAGCAGTAGCAGCAGCAGTAGCAGCAACATAAGTAACAACAGCAACAGTAACAACAGCAGCAGTAGCAGCAACCTAAGTAACATCAGCAGCAACAACAGTAGTAACGGCAACAGCAGTAGCAGCAGCAACAGTACCAGCAACAGCAGTAACAGCAGCAACAGCAGTAGCAGCAACAGCAGTAACAGCAGCAGTAACAGCAGCAGTAGCAGCAACAGCAGCAGTAGCAGCAACAGCAGTAGCAGCAGCAGCAGCAGTAGTAGCAGCAGCAGCAGTAAAAATAGTAGCAGCAGCAGCAACAACAGCAGCAATAGCAGCAGCGCAGCAGCAGCAACAGCAGTAACAGCAGTAGCAGCAGCAGTAGTAGTAGTAGTAGCAGCAATAGCAGTAGCAGCAACAGCAGCAGTAGCAGCAGTAGAGCAACAACAACAGCAACAGCAGTAGCAACAGCAACAGCAACAGCAGTAGCAACATCAACAGTGACAGTCATCCTGGGTACTCGACCTAGGAATGGTACTCACCAACAGTGGCAGTCATCCTGGGTACTCGACCCTGGACTGGTACTCACCAACAGTGGCAATCATACTGGGTACTCGACCCTGGACTGGTACTCACCAACAGTGGCAATCATACTGGGTACTCGACCCTGGACTGGTACTCACCAACAGTTGCAGTCATCCTGGGTACTCGACCCAGGACTGGTACTCATTAACAGTGGCAGTCATCCTGGGTACTCGACCCTGGCCTGGTACTCACGAACAGTGACAGTCATCCTAGGTACCCGACCCAGGACTGGTACTCACCAACAGTGGCAGCCATCCTGGGTACTCGACCCATGAATGGTACTCATCAACAGTGGCAGTCATCCTGGGTACTCGACCCTGGCCTGGTACTCACGAACAGTGACAGTCATCCTGGGTACTCGACCCAGGAATGGTACTCGCCAACAGTGGCAGTCATCCTGGGTACTCGACCCAGGACTGGTACTCACCAACAGTGGCAGTCATCCTGGGTACTCGACCCAGGACTGGTACTCACCAACAGTGGCAGTCATCCTGGGTACTCGACCCAGGACTGGTACTCACCAACAGTGGCAGTCATCCTGGGTACTCGACCCAGGACTGGTACTCACCAACAGTGGCAGTCATCCTGGGTACTCGACCCAGGACTGGTACTCACCAACAGTGGCAGTCATCCTGGGTACTCGACCCAGGACTGGTACTCGCCAACAGTGGCAGTCATCCTGGGTACTCGACCCAGGACTGGTACTCATTAACAGTGGCAGTCATCCTGGGTACTCGACCCTGGCCTGGTACTCACGAACAGTGGCAGTCATCCTAGGTACCCGACTCAGGACTGGTACTCACGAACAGTAGCAGTCATCCTGGGTACTCGACCCTGGACTGGTACTCACCAACAGTGGCTGTCATCCTAGGTACCCGACCCAGGACTGGTACTCACCAACAGTGGCAGTCATCCTGGGTACTCGACCCTGGACTGGTACTCACCAACAGTGGCAATCATCCTGGGTACTCGACCCAGGACTGGTACTCACCAACAGTACTCGCCTAATTCACCTAATTGTGGTTGCAGGGGTCGAGACTCAGCTCCTGGCCCCGCCTCTTCGCTGTCCGCTACTGGGTCTCTGCTCTCCCTGCTCCATGAGCTTTATCATACCTCGTCTTAAAACTATGTATGGTTCCTGCCTCCACTATATCTTTCTCTAGACTATTCCACTTCCTGACTACTCTGTGGCTGAAGAAATGCTTCCTAACATCCCTTTGACTCATCTGAGTCTTCAGCTTCCAGTTGTGTCCCCTTGTTTCTGTGTTCCCTCTCTGGAACATCCTGTCCCTGTCTACCTTGTCGATTCCCCGCAGTATTTTGTATGTCGTTATCATGTCTCCTCTGACCCTTCTTTCCTCCAGTGTTGTTAGTCCTATTTCCCTCAACCTTTCTTCATAGGACAGACCCCTGAGTTGTGGAACTAGCCTTGTCGCAAACCTTTGTACTTTCTCTATTTTCTTTACGTGCTTGACCAGGTGTGGGTTCCAGACTGGTGCTGCATATTCTAGTATGGGCCTGACGTACACGGTGTACAGTGTCTTGAACGATTCCTTGTTTAGGTAACGGAACGCTAATCTTAGGTTTGCCAGTCGCCCATATGCTGCCGCAGTTATCTGGTTGATGTGTGCCTCCGGAGACGTACTTGGCGTTATACTCACCCCAAGGTCTTTCTCCTTTGCCGAGGTTTGTAGCCCTTGTCCACCTAGCCTGTACTCTGTCAGCGGTCTTCTTTGTCCTTCTCCGATCTTCATGACTTTGCATTTGGTGGGATTGAATTCGAGAAGCCAGTTGCTAGACCAGATGTCAAGCTTGTCCAGGTCTGTTTGAAGTCCTGCTTGGTCCTCTTCCGATGTGATTCTCCTCATTAATTTCACATCATCTGCGAACAGACACACTTCTGAGTCTATCCCATCCGTCATGTCGTTTACATATACCAAGAATAACACTGGTCCTAGGACTGACCCCTGCGGTACGCCGCTCGTCACAGGCGCCCACTGTGATACCTCATCACGCACCATGACCCGTTGTTGCCTCACTGTGAGGTATTCCCTGATCCATTCCAGTGCCCTTCCTGTTATACATGCTTGTTCTTCCAACTTCTTTACTAATCTCATTTGAGGAACTGTGTCGAAGGCCTTCCTGCAGTCCAGGAAAATGCAATCAACCCACCCTTCTCTCTCTTGCCTTACCTCTGTTACTTTATCATAGAACTCTAGGAGGTTTGTTACACAGGATTTGCCTTCCCGGAATCCGTGCTGTCTGGTGTTTATTATCCTGTTCAGCTCGAGTTGCTCCTCCATTCTTTTCCTGATGATTTTCTCCAGGACTCTGCACACTATACATGTAAGTGACACCGGTCTATAGTTTAGTGCCTCTTTTCTGTCTCCTTTTTTAAAAATGGGGACTACGTTGGCCTTCTTCCATACCTCAGGTATCTGCCCATTTTCAAGGGATGTGTTGAATATTATGGTAAGTGGCACACTCAGTACCTCAGCTCCTTCCCGAAGAACCCACGGGGAGATATTGTCCGGACCCATCGCCTGGTACTCGACCCTGGCCTGGTACTCACCAACAGTGGCAGTCATCCTGGGTACTCGACCCAGGACTGGTACTCACCATCAGTGACAGTCATCATGGGTACTCGACCCTGGCCTGGTACTTACCAACAGTGGCTGTCATCCTAGGTACCCGACCCAGGACTAGTACTCACCAACAGTGGCTGTCATCCTAGGTACCCGACCCAGGACTGGTACTCACCAACAGTGGCTGTCATCCTAGGTACCCGACCCAGGACTGGTACTCACCAACAGTGGCAGTCATCCTGGGTACCCGACCCAGGACTGGTACTCACCAACAGTGGCTGTCATCCTGGGTACTCGACCCAGGACTGGTACTCACTAACAGTGGCAGTCATCCTGGGTACTCGACCCAGGACTGGTACTCATCAACAGTGGCAGTCATCCTTTGTACTCGACCCAGGACTGGTACTCACTAACAGTGGCAGTCATCCTGGGTACTCGACCCAGGACTGGTACTCATCAACAGTGGCAGTCATCCTGGGTACTCGACCCAGGACTGGTACTCATCAACAGTGGCAGCCATCCTGGGTACTCGACCCTGGCCTGGTACTCACCAACAGTGGCAGTCATCCAGGGTACTCGACCCTGGACTGGTACTCACCAACAGTGGCAGTCATCCTGGGTACTCGACCCTGGACTGGTACTCACCAACAGTGGCAGTCATCCTGGTACTCGACCCTGGAATGGTACTCACCAACAGTGGCAGTCATCCTGGGTACTCGACCTGGACTGGTACTCACCAACAGTGGCAGTCATCCTGGTACTCGACCCTGGACTGGTACTCACCAACAGTGGCAGTCATCCTGGGTACTCGACCCAGGACTGGTACTCATCAACAGTGGCAGCCATCCTGGTACTCGACCCAGGACTGGTACTCATCAACAGTGGCAGTCATCCTGGTACTCGACCCTGGACTGGTACTCACCAACAGTGGCAGTCATCCTGGGTACTCGACCCTGGACTGGTACTCACTAACAGTGGCAGTCATCCTGGGTACTCGACCCAGGACTGGTACTCATCAACAGTGGCAGTCATCCTGGGTACTCGACCCAGGACTGGTACTCACTAACAGTGGCAGTCATCCTGGGTACTCGACCCAGGACTGGTACTCATCAACAGTGGCAGTCATCCTGGTACTCGACCCTGGACTGGTACTCACCAACAGTGGCAGTCATCCTGGGTACTCGACCCTGGACTGGTACTCACCAACAGTGGCAGTCATCCTGGGTACTCGACCCAGGACTGGTACTCATCAACAGTGGCAGTCATCCTGGGTACTCGACCCAGGACTGGTACTCACTAACAGTGGCAGTCATCCTGGGTACTCGACCCAGGACTGGTACTCATCAACAGTGGCAGTCATCCTGGGTACTCGACCCAGGACTGGTACTCATCAACAGTGGCAGCCATCCTGGTACTCGACTCTGGCCTGGTACTCACCAACAGTGTTGTCATATTACTGCGCATGACACTGGTAACTTGGGTGTCCCGAAGCTAGATCGCTAGCTCACTCAACTTACACACTGAGGTCCGACAATCGATCCCTGGTACGGCTGGAAACATTAAGACACCTGCTGTCCATGTTCATTCATCAGAAAAATAGGTACCTGGGTGTTAGTCGACTGGTGGGGGTCGCATCCTGGGAACAAAACTGACTTAATTTGCCCGAAATGCTCAGCATAACAAGGGACTTTCTATATAGTAGTATGTCATTGATGTCAGCTATGATCTGTATACCTTGTACTTGTAAAAGATGTTAACAGTACCAGTGTAACTCACCACCACTGTAATTCCCCACTATAACACACCTTCCCCTGCCCTCCATTTCCTGACGGTCAGCCTTCGAGAATCTTACATCCTCTCTTTATCAACTTTTTAAGTCGAATATGAAGAGTTAGAACATATCAACTGGTGAATATAAGACAACATGAAATTTATGGCATTTACTGGTGGGCGAGACGTCGTCTCGGCGAATGCCATCAATTTACTGGTGGGCGAGACGTCGTCTCGGTGAATGCCATCAATTTACTGGTGGGCGAGACGTCGTCTCGGCGAATGCCATCAATTTACTGGTGGGCGAGACGTCGTCTCGGTGAATGCCATCAATTTCGTTGTGTCTTATACTCTCCTTAAGTTGTTATATAACAACCTAAGAGTGAGTGAGAGAGAGAGAGAGAGAGAGAGAGAGAGAGAGAGAGAGAGAGAGAGTTAGAGTTGTACTGCAAGTTCTATGACTGGAAGACAACTTGACACTACCTCACAAAAGACTGGAAGAACAGCTCAAGAGCAGGCAGGCAGGCAGGCAGGCAGGCAGGCAGGCAGGGGTACCGGGGGAAGCACTACAGTGGACCAAGGAACACCTAACAGATAGGAAACGAGTGATTATCAGGGAAGTAGTGTCAGAATGGGCAAGGGCGATAAGTGGGGATCCACAAGTACCACTACTCAGACCTGTACTATTACTGGTATAGATGAAGGACATGCAGGAAAACTGATGTTTCCTTGTTCGATGTCAGACTGATGAGGGAAATAAAAACAAGAAAGGTCACAAAGTCTACAACCGGAGCTGGACACGCTGAAGTACTGGTCTAGCAAGTGGTTATTTGAGTTCAACTCCAACAGTGTGTGGCGCGCACAGAATGTTATATTCAACGTGCACCACACGTAATTACAATCCTGTATAACACCAATAACCAGACTCAAGGAGCACAAAAATAGTATTAGGCTTGCCGACACTAATAATGCTCTTTTCTGTCATGTCAGAGATCACAGTCATCCTATTGATTGGTCTTCTGCTAAAACTGTCTACCCTACGTCCAACTTTCATAGTCGCCGCCTGGTTGAATCCTCCCTTATACACAACTTTCCCTGTATGAATCTTAGCCCTGGCTTTGTCTCTGTTGATGCTTTCCTCTCCCATTACATTGTTAAATGCTCCAAACTTCAGAACACCCGTGACTTAACCTTATTGATTCCCCTTTCATCTCTTCCCCCTTCTCCTTTTTCCCCTATGGGTTTTCTTTTCTTTCTTTTATTTTGCCCTGTATTTGTCCTTCTTTATTTTATTCGTCTTTTCCTCCCTCTGTGTTCTCGTCCAACCCATGCGGGTCGCCAGCTTCTTTGCAGTGCTCCTTTCCTAGAATATGACTGTCTCCACTACTACTACTACCACTTCCACTACTACCTCCATTATTACCCCACTCTCTTGTACCCTCCCCCTGTCTGCCTGCCTATAAATACTCCTTCCACCTGTTCTGTGTGTTAGTGTGACTTTGTAAATGGTCCAAGTCGGGCCGAAACGTCGTCGTAAGCTCCTCTCTTTTTATATGTGCGGGTTGTGTGTGTACCAATAACCAGTTTTAAGTCTGCATTATTGTCTGTGCAACATTTGCATGTGGGGTAACAGCTATTAGTGCTGGAGGTGTGCCAGTCAGGGTGAGGAGAGGGGCCCCAGGGTAGATTACCTTGCATCTAGGGGACGCCCTGGTGTTCCAGTTCCTCACAAACCTCAGGATGGTTAACACTATAGTGTCTGTCTTTTGTATGCATGTTTGAAAGCTGTAGCTAGTGAGAGTCCCTCTCTCTCTCTCTCTCTCTCTCTCTCTCTCTCTCTCTCTCTCTCTCTCTCTTCTCTCTCTCTCACACACACACACACTTATTATGGTATTTGGTCAAGCTATTATGCACAGTGTACATATAAACAAGTCTGATGATGGTAATACTTATATGTTTACCCAAAACACCAACATATGGTGTGTACATTATTCTTCATTTTCTTTATTACTCTGTTTATTGCTCCTATGCTGGTATTCTTTCTTGGTGGCCAGGGACAACAGACCTGGCCACCAAGAAGCCAGGTCTGTTGTTTATAATTAAAGGAAACCTTATGAAAATTTAGTTAGACCAGCAACAGTACAGACTTTGGGACAAAAGCTGCAAACATCACTCCAGGACCTCGGGGTGAACACAGTACCGAGCATATCACCTGAGTCGCACATCAACCGAGTAACCTCTGCAACAAATGCGCGTCTGGCAAATCTAAAATTAGTTTTCAGTAATTTAGTCACTCATAACACTGTATATGACGAACATCAGTCACATCTTCGAGTGTGCAGCACCAGTGTGGAGCCTACACCTGATCTGGTATTTCAAAATACTGAGAAAAGAGCTCAGGAATACGAACTATGAGAGGCTAAAGGAGTTAACTTGATGACATTAGATACAAAAATCAGGGCAGACATGATAACGATATAAAAAATACTGAGGAGTTCATCGTGTAGACAGACAGGATGTTAGACAGACAGGAAGCAGGCACACGAGGTAATGGGAAATTAATAACACAGGCTATTATTATTATTATTATTATTATTATTACAATCTAAACTAAGCACTAAATATATGCGAAGCTTCAGAGTTGTCAGAGGCATACACAACAAAAAAAAAATTTTTTTTAGTTTGGTATGACACAGGAAGGTAGGAGGGAGTGAACCCGCTAGCGGTCAGACTGAAGAAGAGGGAGCCAGGAGATGAGGCTCGACCCTTGCAGCCATACATAGTTACTGCCAGTACAACTTGGAGAATAAGAACACAAGAGAGGATGAACGCATGTGCCTAGGACAAAATGGTAATTAACACTGCAGGAGGTCCACTGGCCCATACTAGGCACGTCCTTCTCTGTTGAAAATGGTATAAAATACACACAAGTTGAAGATTAAGACACATGTGCAACAGTTGGGTATCTTTATTGATGAAACATTTCACCTACACAGTAAACTTCTTCAGTCAAATACAAAGGCAGAAGTGGTAATGAGATGATGTAATCAGTCCCTCCAGGCTGAGGGACTGACCACCTCAAATACTTTTTCTCCAAGGTTGATGGACTGATTACATCATCTATATTTTATTACTACTTCTCCCTTTGTATTTGACTGAAGAAGCCTAGTGTGTAGGTGAAACGTCTCACGTCCTTCTCTCATTCCCCAGCGTGGTGGCAAGTGAGCATTATAATTGTTACCAAGCTGGAACTCTACCTACCCTGCCCTCTCCTCTCCCATCTCCCTCCCCCTCTCCCCGCCTCGCCCACTCTCTATATAACACGGAGGGAGGAAGGGGCCCCGGGGGCACTTAGGGAATCCTGTATTCCAGTGTCAGACACTGTCTTGTCAACTGTCCATGAGTCTTGTTCAAGATAGACAGTAACAGAGTTCATGTAGCACTTAAGGTACCACACAGACTTTATGTAGCACTTAAGGGACCACACAGACTTCATGTAGCACTTAAGGTACCACACAGACTTCATGTACCACTTAAGGTACCATACAGACTTCATGTACCACTTAAGGACCACCTCTTTGATTTAAATGTATCATTAGATACATTGTGTATTTAATGAACTGTTAGTGTCAGTCTTATCCACATAGTTGTTGTTCATAATAACAGAAACATATACCACATAAGTAGCCGCAACACACAGCAGTAGCAACACAAGTTACCAGCAGAAGTTGCAGCAGTAGCAACACAAGTTATCAGCAGAAGTTGCAGTAGTAGCAACACAAGTTACCAACAGAAGTTGCAGCAGTAGCAACATAAGTTACCAGCAGAAGTTGCAGCAGTAGCAACATAAGTTACCAACAGAAGTTGCAGCAGTAGCAACATAAGTTACCAGCAGAAGTTGCAGCAGTAGAAACATAAACTACCAGCAGAAGTTGCAGCAGTAGAAACATAAGTTACCAGCAGAAGTTGCAGCAGTAGAAACATAAGTTACCAGCAGAAGTTGCAGCAGTAGCAACACAGGTTACCAGCAGAAGTTGCAGCAGTAGCAACACAAGTTACCAGCAGAAGTTGCAGCAGTAGAAACATAAGTTACCAACAGAAGTTGCAGCAGTAGAAACATAAGTTACCAACAGAAGTTGCAGCAGTAGAAACATAAGTTACCAGCAGAGGTTGCAGCAGTAGCAACACAGGTTACCAGCAGAAGTTGCAGCAGTAGCAACATAAGTTACCAACAGAAGTTGCAGCAGTAGAAACACAGGTTACCAGCAGAAGTTGCAGCAGTAGCAACACAGGTTACCAGCAGAAGTTACAGCAGTAGCAACATAAGTTACCAGCAGAAGTTGCAGCAGTAGAAACATAAGTTACCAACAGATGTTGCAGCAGTAGAAACATAAGTTACCAGCAGAAGTTGCAGCAGTAGCAACATAAGTTACCAGCAGAAGTTGCAGCAGTAGAAACACAAGTTACCAGCAGAAGTTGCAGCAGAAGTTGCAGCAGTATCAACACAAGTTACCAGCAGAAGTTGCAGCAGTAGAAACATAAGTTACCAACAGATGTTGCAGCAGTAGCAACATAAGTTACCAGCAGAAGTTGCAGCAGTAGCAACACAGGTTACCAGCAGAAGTTGCAGCAGAAGTTGCAGCAGAAGTTGCAGCAGAAGTTGCAGCAGTATCAACACAAGTTACCAGCAGAAGTTGCAGCAGTAGCAACACAAGTTGCAGCAGTAGCAACACAAGTTACCAACAGAAGTTCCAGCAGTAGAAACACAAGTTACCAGCAGAAGTTGCAGCAGTAGCAACATAAGTTACCAACAGAAGTTGCAGCAGTAGCAACACAGGTTACCAGCAGATGTTGAAGCAGTAGAAACATAAGTTACCAGCAGAAGTTGAAGCAGTAGAAACATAAGTTACCAACAGAAGTTGCAGCAGTAGCAACACAGGTTACCAACAGAAGTTGCAGCAGTAGCAACACAGGTTACCAGCAGAAGTTGCAGCAGTAGCAACACAGGTTACCAACAGAAGTTGCAGCAGTAGCAACACAGGTTACCAACAGAAGTTGCAGCAGTAGCAACACAGGTTACCAGCAGAGGTTGCAGCAGTAGAAACATAAGTTACCAACAGAAGTTGCAGCAGTAGAAACATAAGTTACCAGCAGAAGTTGCAGCTGTAGCAACACAAGTTGCAGCAGTAGCAACACAAGTTGCAGCAGTAGCAACATAACTTACCAACAGAAGTTGCAGCAGTAGCAACACAGGTTACCAACACAGTCATACAGACACATGTGTGGTTACCTCTCACATCATGATAATAATGTTAACTATCTGATGTGTTAGGAAGCAGAACACACTCACCTGCACCTCCACTCATCTGCACCTCCACTCACCTGCACCTCCACTCACCTGCACCTCCACTCATCTGCACCTCCACTCACCTGCACCTCCACTCGCCTGCACCTCCACTCGCCTGCACCTCCACTCGCCTGCACCTCCACTTGCCTGCACCTCCACTCGCCTGCACCTCCACTCGCCTGCACCTCCACTCGCCTGCACCTCCACTCGCCTGCACCTCCACTCGCCTGCACCTCCACTCGCCTGCACCTCCACTCGCCTGCACCTCCACTCGCCTGCACCTCCACTCGCCTGCACCTCCACTCGCCTGCACCTCCACTCGCCTGCACCTCCACTCGCCTGCACCTCCACTCGCCTGCACCTCCACTCGCCTGCACCTCCACTCGCCTGCACCTCCACTCGCCTGCACCTCCACTCGCCTGCACCTCCACTCATCTGCACCTCCACTCATCTGCACCTCCATTCACCTGCACCTCCATTCACCTGCACCTCCATTCACCTGCACCTCCATTCATCTGCACCTCCATTCATCTGCACCTCCACTCACCTGCACCTCAATTCACCTGCACCTCAATTCACCTGCACCTCAATTCACCTGCACCTCCACTCGCCTGCACCTCCACTCATCTGCACCTCCACTCATCTGCACCTCCATTCACCTGCACCTCCATTCATCTGCACCTCCACTCACCTGCACCTTTACTTACCTGCACCTCAATTCACCTGCACCTCAATTCACCTGCACCTCAATTCACCTGCACCTCCACTCACCTGCACCTCAATTCACCTGCACCTCCACTCACCTGCACCTCCACTCACCTGCACCTCCACTCACTGACAATATTTACTATCTATTTTACAAGTGTTTTGACTACACAGTGTAGGTAACCCACTCACAGTACATGTAATAGTACTCAATATATGTAATGTGTCTTTAACAATCATGATATATATATATATATATATATATATATATATATATATATATATATATATATATATATATATATATAAACACATCGGCCGTTTCAAACCAAGGCAGGGTGGCCCAAAAAAAAAACTTTCATCATTCACTCCATCACTGTCTTGCCAGAGGCGTGCTTACACTCCTTCAGAGTGCAGACACTGTACTTCCCATCTCCAGGACTCAAGTCCGGCCTGCCAGTTTCCCTGAATCCCTTCATAAATGTTACCTTGCTCACACTCCAACAACACGTCATGTCCTAAAAACCATTTGTCTCCATTCACTTCTATCTAACACGCTCACGCATGCTCGCTGGAAGTCCAAGCCCCTCGCACACAAAACCTCCTTTACCCCCTCACTCCAACCTTTCCTAGGCCGACCCCTACCCCACCTTCCCTCCACTACAGATTTATACACACTCGAAGTCATTATATTTCGTTCCATTCTCTCTACATGTCCAAACCACCTCAACAACCCCTCCTCAGCTCTCTGGATAATAGTTTTGGTAATCCCACACCTCCTCCTAATCTCCAAACTACGGATTCTCTGCATTATATTCACACCACACATTGTTCTCCAGCCTTCTCATTGTTGCAACTTTCATCACCCATGCCTCACACCCATACAAGAGCGTTGGTATAACTATACTCTCATACATTCCCCTCTTTGGTTTCATGGATAAAGTTCTTTGTCTCCACAGACTCCTCAGTGCACCACTCACCTTCTTCCCTCGTCAATTCTATGATTCACCTCATCCTTCAAAGACCCATCTGCTGACACATCCACTTCCAAATATCTGAATACATTCACCTCCTCCATACTCTCTCTCTGCAATCTGATATCCAATCTTCCGTTACCTAATTTTATCCTCATCACCTTACCCTTTCATATACTCACTTTTAATTCCCTTCTTTTACATACCCTACCAAACTCATTAACCATCCTCTGTAACTTCTCTTCAGAATCCCTCAAAAGCACAGTGTCACCAGCAAAGAGCAACTGACAACTCCCACTTTGTGTTAGATTCTTTATCTTTTAACCCCACACCTCTTGCCACACCCGCGCATTCACTTCTCTTACAACTCCATCTATAAACATATTGAACAACCATGGTGACATCACACATCCCTGTCTAAGGCCTACTTTTACTGGGAAAAAATCCCCCTCTCGCCTACATACTCTAACCTGAGCCTCACTATCCTCATAAAAACTTTTCACCGCTTTCAATATCCTACCTCCTATTCCATACATTTGCAACATCTGCCACATTGATGCCCCCCTATCCACCCTATCATATTCCTTTTCCAAATCCATAAATGCTACAAATACCTCTTTACCCTTATCTAAATAATGTTGACCTATATGTTTCACTGCAAACACTTGGTCTACACCCCCTACCCTTCCTATATATATATATATATATATATATATATATATATATATATATATATATATATATATATATATATATATATATATATATATGTGTGTGTACTCACCTATTTGTGGTTGCAGGGGTCGATTCATAGCTCCTGGCCCTGCCTCTTCACTAATTGCTACTAGGTCCTCTCTCTCTCTGCTCCATGAGCTTTATCAAACCTCGTCTTAAAACTATGTATGGTTCCTGCCTCCACTTCGTCACTTTCTAGGCTATTCCACTTCCTGACAACTCTATGACTGAAGAAATACTTCCTAACATCTCTTTGACTCATAAGAGTCTTCAACTTCCAATTGTGACCCCTTGTTTCTGTGTCCCCTCTCTGGAACATGTGTGTGTGTGTGTGTGTGTGTGTGTGTGTGTGTGTGTGTGTGTACGTACTGCGGTATGCATGATGAAACAGAAGAATGTTGAAATTAATATTGAACTCTCCGATAGTCTCCTGTGAGACTTCATTATGCAGGAGACTGTTAAACACCCGTTAACGAATGTTTAACAGTCATTCAAGGTCAGTAATGGGTGGACAACAGTCATTCAAGGTCAATGTGGCCTATGTCACATACTCATGCTGCATGACCAGCAAACCAGGTGGTAAGGGTTTAACGAGAAGGGATCTCATCATTATACCAGTACTTTGCTTCAACCGGCCAATCACAAGGAAGCCCACCAAAACTGTGAAGCAATGTGGGATGCTCGTGAAGCAGCCTTGGCAGACTTACCTTCCCAGCTGATCGCTACGTTCTCACGCATTCGCCTCATAGTACATAGTTGTAAATACTGTACACAGGCTATATACACTGTAAATACCTGCTTATTTTTGGTGAAGGAAATACAATCACTTATTGTCTGATCCCTTTTTGCTCGATCCTAATTGGTTATCGTGCTGCGGCAAGGTGTGCAAGCCAACAGTCTACACTGTGCTCATAATATGGGAGCCTGTCCGGGAGCTGAACCCAGGACCTCTCGCAACTGAACTGCAAGTACTGTACTTCCCACCTTTAGAACTGTAGCATTCCCACCCATCCTTCAGAGTACAGGTACAATATGTCCCACCACCAGGTTTAAAGTTCCCTCTTCCCCACCAAGTTTAAAGTTCTCCTCCACCACCAAGCTTAAAGTTCCCCCTCCACCACCAAGCTCAAAAGTTCCTCCTCCCCAAAAAGCTTAAAGTGCCCCTCCATCAACAAGCTTAAAGTTCCCCCTCCCCCATCAAGCTTAAAGTTCCCCCTCCCCCATCAAGCTTAAAGTTCCCCCTCCCCCATCAAGCTTAAAGTTCCCCTACCCCATCAAGCTTAAAGTTCCCCTCCCCCATCAAGCTTAAAGTTCCCCCTCCCCCATCAAGCTTAAAGTCCCTCCTCCCCCACGAAGCTCAACAAAGCTTCCCTCCACCATTCTTTACAAAGAAGGGAAGGGGGAAGGCTGGACTGGAAAAAAACAAGGTCCTAAAATAAACTTACTGACATGAGCATAAAATAAAGTTGAGAGAGGGAGAAGGAGAGGAAGAGAGAGAGAGAGCACTACAGTGTCTCACTGCTTCTATAAGTGGGTTGGCTGCTAGATAAGTATTCTGTCTCAGGTTGTGGGACAATAAGGGGAGGGAGAGAGGAAGGTTAGAGGGCGGGAGATTACAGAGAGGGAGGTTAAAGGGAAAGAGGTTAGAGGGAGGGAGGTTAAAGGGAAGGAGGCTAGAGGGAGGGAGGTTAAAAGGAGGGAGGTTAAAGGGAAGGAAGTTAGAGGAGGGAGGGAGGTTAAAGGGAAGGAAGTTAGAGGAGGGAGGGAGGTTAAAGGGAAGGAGGTTAGAGGGAGGGAGAACTAATAATGTTACACCAGGTCACACTTGTTCGTTCATGACGTCATCAGCGGAACATCTATTGTGTGTGTTTTATCGCGCGCGCACACACACACACACACACACACACACACACACTCATACATACACACACACATATACACACACACTCATACATACACATTCACACACATATACACACACGCAGATAATTAGGCTGAGGCAGGAAAGAAGGGAGTTCACACGAAACGACCGCGAAGTATGTGAGGAACTCAACACGATATTCAAAGAAGTGTTCACCGAGGAGACAGAAGGGACTCCAGAAAGACAGAGAGGAGGGGTACACCATCAATTGTTGGACACAATAAATACAACCGAGGAAGAAGTGAAGAGGCTGCTAAGCGAGCTAGATACCTCAAATGCGATAGCGCCGAATAACATCTCTAAATGGGTCCTGAGAGAGGGAGCAGAGGCGCTATGTGTACCCCTAACAACAATCTTCAACACATCTATCGAAACAGGGCAACTACCTGAGGTATGGAAGACAGCAAATGTAGTCCCAATTTTTAAAAAAAGGAGACAGACACAAAGCATTAAACTACAGACCAGTGTCACTGACATATATAGTATGCAAAGTCATGGAGAAGATTATTAGGAGAAGAATGGTGAAGCGCCAAGAAAGGAACGAGCTTATCAATGACAGCCAGCACGGTTTCAGTGACGGGAAATTCTGCGTCACAAACCTACTGGAGTTCTATGATAGGGTGACAGCAGTAAGACAAGAAAGAAAGGGGTGGGTAGTTTGCATTTTCTTGGACTGTAAGAAGGCGTTTGACATAGTTCCACACATGAGATTAGTGCAAAAGCTGGAGGACCAGGCAGGGATAACAGAGAATGCACTGCAATGGATCATGGAATACCTGTCAGGAAGACAACAGCAAGTAATGGTATGCGGAGAGGTGTCAGAATGGGCACCTATGGCGAGCAGGGTTCCAAAGGGGTCAGTCCTAGGACCGGTGCTGTTTCTGGTATTTGTGAACGGCAGGACGGAAGGAATAGACTCAAAAGTGTCACTGTTTGCAGATGATTTGAAGTTGATGAGAAGAATTCAATCTAACGAGGACCAGGCAGAACCTCAAAGGGATCTGAACTTCGCCACGTACCATGACTCGCTGTTGTCTTCCTGACAAGTATTCCCTGATCCATTGCAGTGCCTTCCCTGTTATTCCTGCCTGGTCCTCCAGCTGTTTCACTAATCTCTTGTGTGGAACTGTGTCAAACGCCTTCTTACAGTCCAAGTAAATGCAAACTACCCATCCCTCTCTCTCTTGCCTTACTGATGTCACCCTGTCATAGAACTGCCTGGTCCAGCAAAGAAGACCACAGATGGAGTATAGTCTAGGGGGCCAGAGACTACAAAACTCATCTCAATAAGGAATCGTTCAGAATCCTGTACACTGTATAAGTTAGGCCCATATTGGAATATGCAGCACCAGTTTGGAACCCACACCTAGCCAAGCATGTAAGGAAACTAGAGAAAGTGCAAAGGTTTGCAACAAGACTAGTCCCAGAGTTATGGGTATGTCCTACGAGGAGAAATAAAGGAAAATTGACCTGACGACACTGGAAGACAGGAGAGATGGGGAAAAGATGATAACGACATATAAAATACTGAGAGGAATCGACAAGGTGGACAGAGACAGGATGTTCCAGAGATGGGACACAGCAACAAGGGGTCACAGTTAGACGTTGAAGACTCGAATGAATCAAAGAGATGTTAGGAAGTATTTCTTCATTCACAGAGTTGTCAGGAAGTGGAATAGTATGATAAGTGGTATGATAAATATCATGGAGCAGGGAGAGTGACCCAGTAGCGGCCAGTGAAGAGGCGGGGCCAGGAGCTATGAATCGACCCCTGCAACCACAACTAGGCGAGTACAACTAGGTGAATACACCTGGAAAGGAATGAGCTTATCAACGACAGCCAGCACGGTTTCAGGGACGGGAAATCCTGTGTCACAAACCTACTGGAGTTCTATGACAGGGTGACAGCAGTAAGGCAAGAGAGAGAGGGATGGGTAGTTTGCAATTTCTTGGACTGTAAGAAGGTGTTTGACACAGTTCCACACAAGAGATTAGTGAAAAAGCTGGAGGACCAGGCAGGAATAACAGAGAAGGCACTGCAATGGATCAGGGAATACCTGTCAGAAAGACAACAGCGAGTCATGGTAAGTGGCGAGGTGTCAGAGTGGGCGCCTGTGACGAGCGGGGTTCCACAGGGGTCAGTCCTAGGACCGGTGCTGTTCCTGGTATTTGTGAACGACATGACGGAAGGAATAGATTCAGAGGTGTCCCTGTTTGCAGATGATGAGAAGAATTCAATCGGACGAGGACCAGGCAGAACTACAATGAGATCTGGACAGGCTGCAGACCTGGTCCAGAAACTGGCTCCTGGAGTTCAACCCCACCAAGTACAAAGTCATGACGACTGGGGAAGAACAAAAAAGACCGCAGACGGAGTACAGTCTAGGGGGCCAGAGACTACAAACCTCACTCAAGGAAAACGATCTTGGGGTGAGTATAACACCAGGCACATCTCCTGAGGCGCACATCAACCAAATAACAGCTGCAGCATACGGGCGCCTAGCAAACCTAAGAACAGCATTCCGACATTTTAATAAGGAATCGTTCAGGACCCTGTACACTGTGTAAGTTAGGCCCATATTGGAGTATGCAGCACCAGTTTGGAACCCACACTTAGCCAAGCATGTAAGGAAACTTGAGAAAGTGCAAAGGTTTGCAACAAGACTAGTCCCAGAGCTAAGGGGTACGAGGAGAAATATAGGGAACTCGACCTGACGACACTGGAAGACAGGAGAGATGGGGAAGAGATGATAACGACATATAAAATACTGAGAGGAATCGACAAGGTGGACAGAGACAGGATGTTCCAGAGATGGGACACAACAACAAGGGGTCACAGTTGGAAGTTGAAGAGTCGGATGAGTCAAAGGGATGTTACGAAGTATTTCTTCAGTCACAGAGTTGTCGGGAAGTGGAATAGTCTGGGAAGTGATGTAGTGGAGGCAGGATCCATACATAGCTTTAAGAAGAGGTATGATAAAGCTCATGGAGCAGGAAGAGTGACGTAGTAACGACCAGTGAAGAGGCGGGGCCAGGAGCTGTGATTCGATCCCCTACAACCACAACTAGGCGAGTACAACTAGGTGAGTACACACACACACACACACACACACACACACACACACACACACACACACACACACACACGAAGACTGCAAACCTCACCCAAGGAAAAGGATCTTGGGGTGAGTATAATACCGAGCACATCTCCTGAGGCACACATCAATCAGATAACTGCTGCAGCATACGGGCGGC
Source organism: Cherax destructor (assembly GCA_009830355.1). Taxonomy (NCBI): domain Eukaryota; kingdom Metazoa; phylum Arthropoda; class Malacostraca; order Decapoda; family Parastacidae; genus Cherax; species Cherax destructor. Next base: position 168,418 of record WNWK01002735.1, read on the forward strand.
TGGCAAACCTAAGAATAGCGTTCCAATACCTCAGTAAGGAATCGTTCAAGACTCTGTACACCGTGTACGTCAGGCCCATATTGGATTATGCAGCACCAGTTTGGAACCCACACCTGGTCAAGCACGTTAATAAATTAGAGAAAGTGCAAAGGTTTGCAACAAGACTAGTCCCAGAGCTAAGGGGCATGTCCTACGAAGAAAGGTTAAGGGAAATCGGCATGACGGCATGATAACAATATATAAAATACTGCGAGGAATTGGCAAGGTGGACAGAGACAGGATGTTCCAGAGATGGGACACGGTAACAAGGTTTCACGATTTTAAGTTGAAGGATCGGATGAGTCAAAGGAATGTTAGGAAGTATTTCTTCAGTCACAGAGTTGTAAGGAAGTGGAATAGCCTAGAAAGTGACGTAGTGGAGGCAGGAACCATACATAGATTTAAGACGAGGTTTGATAAAGCTCATGGAGCAGGGAGAGAGAGGACCTAGTAGCAATCAGTGAAGAGGCTTGACCAGGAGCAATGACTCGATCCCTGCAACCACAAATAGGTGAGTACGCATACACACACACGCAAACACACACACACACACACACACACACACACACACACACACAGGGAGAGAAGGAAGAAAAAATCTATACAAACGTCTGGAAACGCTTGTTGACGACCGTGAGAGAGAGAGAGAGAGAGAGAGAGAGAGAGAGAGAGAGAGAGAGCGACCACGAAAAGGCAATTGGCCCAGATAAGTTGAGTCCAAGATTACTAAGCAGATGTAAAGACCAGCTAGCAGCACCTCTAACTCGCATCTATCAGCACTGCCTAGCACAGTGTACATGACCTTCTCTGTGGAAAGAGGCAAATGTAGTCCCTGTTAACATGAAGAAGAGAACAAAAATCATCAACTACAGACCAGTGTCACTCCTGTCAGTCATCAACTACAGACCAGTGTCACTCCTGTCAATCATCAACTACAGACCAGTGTCACTCCTGTCAATCATCAACTACAGACCAGTGCCACTCCTGTCAATCATCAACTACAGACCAGTGCCACTCCTGTCAATCATCAACTACAGACCAGTGTCACTCCTGTCAGTCATCAACTACAGACCAGTGCCACTCCTGTCAGTCATCAACTACAGACCAGTGCCACTCCTGTCAGTCATCAACTACAGATCAATGTCCCTCCTGTCAATCATCAACTACAGATCAGTGTCACTCCTGTCAATCATCAACTACAGATCAGTGTCACTCCTGTCAATCATCAACTACAGATCAGTGTCACTCCTGTCAATCATCAACTACAGATCAGTGTCACTCCTGTCAATCATCAACTACAGATCAGTGTCACTCCTGTCAATCATCAACTACAGATCAGTGTCACTCCTGTCAATCATCAACTACAGACCAGTGCCACTCCTGTCAATCATCAACTACAGATCAGTGTCACTCCTGTCAATCATCAACTACAGACCAATGCCACTCCTGTCAATCATCAACTACAGACCAGTGTCACTCCTGTCAATCATCAACTACAGATCAGTGTCACTCCTGTCAATCAACTACAGACCAGTGTCACTCCTGTCATTCATCAACTACAGATCAGTGTCACTCCTGTCAATCATCAACTACAGACCAGTGTCACTCCTGTCAATCATCAACTACAGACTAGTGTCATTCCTGTCAATCATCAACTACAGACCAGTGCCACTCCTGTCAATCATCAACTACAGACCAGTGTCACGCCTGTCAATCATCAACTACAGACCAGTGCCACTCCTGTCAATCATCAACTACAGACCAGTGTCATTCCTGTCATTCATCAACTACAGATCAGTGTCACTCCTGTCAATCATCAACTACAGACCAGTGTCACTCCTGTCAGTCATCAACTTCAGATCAATGTCACTCCTGTCAATTACTCGAGACAATAGTCCCACAACAAATGACAGTTTTTCGACTACCACTCACTACTTTGTGACCGTCAAATGGCTTCCAAAAAGGTGACTCTGCTGCTGATCTGTTTTTAAACCTCTCCTCTAGGTGGCACCAGTCACTGGACGAATCCAGTGTCAGCTATTTAGTAGCAATGGACATTGTTGGTGCTTTCCACCGAGTCTGGCACCAGGGACTCTTGGCAAAACTGCAAACACTGGGAATTGCAGGCTCTACACTATGTCTCCTCAGTGATTATCTTCAAGGTAGATCTCTATCTGTAGTTCTCAATGGGACAGAGTGTTCCACAGGAAAGCGTGCTTGGACCATTGTTATGGAATGCCTACTTCAATGACCTTCATGTCATCCCAGAATCCCATACATATGCAGACGACTGTACTCTGACATTTACTTATCCAAGACAGGAAATGCCAACTGCTGTAAGTTACATCAATCACCAGCTTAGAACTGTATCACCCTGGGGTAAACGGCGGGAGGTAATATTTGCTCCTGCGAAAACACGAATGATGATGGTCTTTAGGCACCATGATGGTAATGCTGGAGCAGTGGTAAGAATGAATGGGAGAGTGTTGGTACCTGGGAATGAAGTTGATATCCTTGTGGTGAAATTTGATTCTAAACTGACCATGAAGACTCACGTTATAGATCTTGCAGACAAGCCGTCAAGGAAGCTTACAACACTTCAAAGTATCTCGCATCTGCTCAACAATAGACGTTGTAAGATTCTGTAAGAGGCACAAGTATGCTCACACCCTGAGTATGCTTCATTTTCTTGGATTGCCTCCCCTCGTCTCATCTGCGGCTTCTTGACAGACTAGAGAACCCAGCCTGGATAGATCTGTCATTTCAGCAGAGCCTTCAACAGCGGAGAGATGCGAGTGGCCTTACTGTTATGTACAAGGCCAATACTGTTAAAGTACCACACTTGGCTCCACTCCGAGGACACCGAGAAGTGATTTACACCACAAGACGGGCAGCAAGCAGCAACTTCACTCTGTACCCTCCTCTTCAACATCGCTGCATCTGAGATCATTTATTCCTAGGATGACTCAAGTTTGGAACACGTTCGTACAGCATAATGATATCAGCTGGCCCACAGATGGCTCCAGCCTCTTCCTGTCTCATATCTGTAATTTTCTAATAAAAAGACTTTCAAATGCTCTGATATAGGTAACAGCTCTTAGCTTGTATATAAAGTTAGGAACCTTAACCTAACCTTGTAAAACCTTGTGTATAAAGACAGACAGACAGACAGAGAGTAAAGACAAGGAAATATATCCAGGGAATAAAGATTGGATATTACACTAACTGACACTCGCTTTCACGCCATAATATTCCTCATCCTCTTCCTCTTATATTTCTCTCCCTCCGTCTTACACTTGGCGTCCCACCATCCCCCTACTCTTCCTTCCCTGCCATCCTCCACCTCCTCCTTCCCTGCCATCCTCCACCTCCTCCTTCCCTGCCATCCTCCACCTCCTCCTTCCCTGCCATCCTCCACCTCCTCCTTCCCTGCCATCCTCCACCTCCTCCTTCCCTGCCATCCTCCACCTCCTTCCCTGCCATCCTCCACCCCTGCCATCCTCCACCTCCTCCTTCCCTGCCATCCTCCACCTCCTCCTTCCCTGCCATTCTCCTCCACCTCCTTCCCTGCCATCCTCCACCTCCTCCTTCTCTGCCATCCTCCACCTCCTCCTTCCCTGCCATCCTCCACCTCCTCCTTCTCTGCCATCCTCCACCTCCTCCTTCCCTGCCATCCTCCACCTCCTCCTTCCCTGCCATCCTCCACCTCCTCCTTCCCTGCCATCCTCCACCTCCTCCTTCCCTGCCATCCTCCACCTCCTTCCCTGCCATCCTCCACCTCCTCCACCCCTGCCATCCTCCACCTCCTCCTTCCCTGCCATCCTCCACCTCCTCCTTCCTGCCATTCTCCACCTCCTCCTTCCCTGCCATTCTCCACCTCCTTCCCTGCCATCCTCCACCTCCTCCTTCTCTGCCATCCTCCACCTCCTCCTTCCCTGCCATCCTCCACCTCCTCCTTTCCTGCCATCCTCCACCTCTCCTTCCCTGCCATCCTCCACCTCCTCCTTCCCTGCCATCCTCCACCTCCTTCCCTGCCATCCTCCACCTCCTTCCCTGCCATCCTCCACCTCCTCCTTCCCTGCCATCCTCCACCTCCTCCTTTCCTGCCATCCTCCACCTCCTCCTTCCCTGCCATCCTCCACCTCCTCCTTCCCTGCCATCCTCCACCTCCTTTCCTGCCATCCTCCACCTCCTCCTTCCCTGCCATCCTCCACCTCCTTTCCTGCCATCCTCCACCTCCTCCTTCCCTGCCATCCTCCACCTCCTCCTTCCCTGCCATCCTCCACCTCCTTTCCTGCCATCCTCCACCTCCTTCTTTCCTGCCATCCTCCACCTCCTCCTTCCCTGCCATCCTCCACCTCCTCCTTCCCTGCCATCCTCCACCTCCTCCTTCCCTGCCATCCTCCACCTCCTCCTTCCCTGCCATCCTCCACCTCCTCCTTCCCTGCCATCCTCCACCTCCTTTCATGCCATCCTCCACCTCCTCCTTCCCTGCCATCCTCCACCTCCTTTCCTGCCATCCTCCACCTCCTCCTTCCCTGCCATCCTCCACCTCCTCCTTCCCTGCAATCCTCCACCTCCTCCTTCCCTGCCATCCTAATTCCTCTCCTTACATTTCCTCTTCCTCTCTTACCGTCCTCATCTCCCCTTCCTGCTACTGCTGCTCCTCCTACTGCTTCTCCTCCTCCTCCTGCTGCTCCTGCTCTTCCAGCTGCTCCAACCTCCTCCTGCTCCTGCTCTTCCTGCTGCTCCAACCTCCTGCTGTTGCTGCTTCTCCTGCTCCTGCTCTTCCTGCTGCTCCTGCTGCTCCTCCTGCTGCTTCTCCTGCTGCTCCTCCTCCTGCTGTTCCTGCTGCTCCTGCTGCTGCTGCTTCTCCTGCTGCTGCTCCTGCTTCTGCTGCTCCTCCTCCTCCTGCTGTTCCTGCTGCTCCTCCTGCTGCTGCTGCTTCTCCTGCTGCTGCTCCTGCTGCTGCTCCTGCTTCTGCTGCTCCTGCTTCTGCTGTTCCTGCTGCTGCTCCTCCTGCTGCTGCTGTTCCTGCTGCTGCTGTTCCTGCTGCTGCTGCTTCTCCTGCTGCTGTTCCTGCTGTGAGGGTGGCAGCTGAGTCTCGGGGTCAGATAAGTCACGGACTGAGAGATGACCACAGCAATTTAAATTATTTAGAGATATCTGGCGCCGGAATGTGAATATTTCCCCTCCTCCTCCTCCTCCCCATCTTTATCCTCCTTCTCCTCTTTCCTCTCTCTTCTATCATACCCCTTCCCTCTATCAAACGCCTCCCCACTATCATAACCCCTCCCCCTTTACCATACCCCTCCCATCTATCAAACCCCTCCCCTCTATCATACCCCTCCCATCTATCAAACCCCTCCCCTCTATCATACCCCACCCATCTATCAAACCCTCCCTCTATCATACCCCACCCATCTATCAAACCCTCCCTCTATCATACCTCACCCATCTATCAAACCCTCCCCTCTATCATACCTCACCCATCTATCAAACCCCTCCCCTTCTATCAAATCCCTCCCCTCTATCATAACACCTTCCCCTTCTATCATACCCCTCCCTTCTGTTATGCCCCTCCCCTCAACCATACCCCTCCCCTTCTACCATACCCCTCAATAACCCATCAGAGTTAGTAACCCAGCAATGTCAGTAACCCAGCAGTCAGTAACCCATCAGTCAGTAACCCAGCAGTCGGTAACCCAGCAGTCAGTAACCCAGAAAAGCCAGTAACCCAGCAGTCAGTAACCCAGCAGTCGGTAACCCATCAGAGTTAGTAACCCAGCAGTGTCAGTAACCCAGCAGTCGGTCACCCAGCAGTCAGTAACCTAGCAAAGCCAGTAACGAAGTCAGTAACCCAGCTGTCATTAATCCAGCATTCAGTAACCCAGCAGAGTCAGTAACCCAGCAGAGTCAGTAACCCAGCAGTCAGTATCCCAGCAGTCAGTAACCCAGCAGAATCAGTAACCCAGAAAAGCCAGTAACCCAGCAGTCGGTAACCCAGCAGTCAGTAACCTAGCAGAGCCAGTAACGAAGAAGTCAGTAACCCAGAAAAGCCAGTAACCCAGCAGTCAGTAACCCAGCAGTCAGTAACCCAGCAGTCAGTAACCCAACAGTCAGTAACCCAGCAGTCAGTAACCCAGCAGTCAGTAACCCAGCAGTCAGTAACCCAGCAGTCAGTAACCAGCAGAGTCGGTAACCCAGCAGAGTCGGTAACCCAGCAGTCAGTAACCCAGCAGAGTCGGTAACCCAGCAGTCAGTAACCAGCAAAGTCAGTAACCCAGCAGAGTCAGTAACCCAGCAGAGTCGGTAACCCAGCAGTCAGCAACCCACCAGAGTCAGTAACCCAGCAGAGTCGGTAACCCAACAGTCAGTAACCAGCAGAGTCAGTAACCCAGCAGAGTCGGTAACCCAGCAGTCAGTAACCCAGCAGAGTCAGTAACCTGCAGTCAGTAACACAGCAGAGTCAGTAACCCAGCAAAGTCAGTAACCCAGCAGTCAGTAACCCAGCAGTCAGTAACCCAGCAGTGTCAGTAACCCAGCAGACAGTAACCCAGCAGTCAGTAACCCAGCAGTGTCAGTAACCCAGCAGACAGTAACCCAGCAGTCAGTAACCCAGCAGTGTCAGTAACCCAGCAGTCAGTAACCCAGCAGTCAGTAACCCAGCAGTCAGTAACCAGCAGAGTCAGTAACCCAGCAGAGTCGGTAACCCAGCAGTCAGTAACCAGCAGAGTCAGTAACCCAGCAGTCAGTAACCCAGCAGAGTCAGTAACCCAGCAGAGTCAGTAACCCAGCAGTCAGTAACCCAGCAGTCAGTAACCCAGCAGTCAGTAACCCAGGAGAATCGGTAACCCAGCAGTCAGTAACCAGCAGAGTCAGTAACCCAGCAGTCAGTAACCAGCAGAGTCAGTAACCAGCAGAGTCAGTAACCAGCAGAGTCAGTAACCCAGCAGTCAGTAACCCAGCAGTCAGTAACCCAGCAGAGTCGGTAACCCAGCAGTCAGTAACCAGCAGAGTCAGTAACCAGCAGAGTCAGTAACCAGCAGAGTCAGTAACCCAGCAGTCAGTAACCCAGCAGTCAGTAACCCAGCAGAGTCGGTAACCCAGCAGTCAGTAACCAGCAGAGTCAGTAACCCAGCAGAGTCGGTAACCCAGCACTCAGTAACCCACCAGATTCAGTAACCTGGAGTCAGTAACCCAGCAGTCAGTAACCCAGCAGAGTCAGTAACCCAACAGTCAGTAACCAGCAGAGTCGGTAACCAGCAGTCAGTAACCCAGCAGAGTCAGTAACCTGCAGTCAGTAACCCAGCAGTCAGTAACCCAGCAGAGTCAGTAACCCAGCAGAGTCAGTAACCCAGCAAAGTCAGTAACCCAGCAGTCAGTAACCTAGCAGTCAGTAACCCAGCAGTGTCAGTAACCCAGCAGTCAGTAACCCAGCAGTGTCAGTAACCCAGCAGTCAGTAACCCAGCAGTCAGTAACCAGCAGAGTCAGTAACCCAGCAGAGTCGGTAACCCAGCAGTCAATAACCAGCAGAGTCAGTAACCCAGCAGTCAGTAACCCAGCAGTCGGTAACCCAGCAGTCAGTAACCAGCAGAGTCAGTAACCCAGCAGAGTCAGTAACCTGCAGTCAGTAACCCAGCAGAGTCAGTAACCCAGCAGAGTCAGTAACCCAGCAAAGTCAGTAACCCAGCAGTCAGTAACCTAGCAGTGTCAGTAACCCAGCAGTCAGTAACCCAGCAGTCAGTAACCCAGCAGTCAGTAACCAGCAGAGTCAGTAACCCAGCAGAGTCGGTAACCCAGCAGTCAGTAACCAGCAGAGTCAGTAACCCAGCAGTCAGTAACCCACCAGAGTCAGTAACCTGCAGTCAGTAACCCAGCAGAGTCAGTAACCCAACAGTCAGTAACCAGTAGAGTCAGTAACCCAGCAGAGTCGGTAACCCAGCAGTCAGTAACCCAGCAGAGTCAGTAACCCAGCAAAGTCAGTAACCCAGCAGTCAGTAACCCAGCAGTCAGTAACCCAGCAGTGTCAGTAACCCAGCAGTCAGTAACCCAGCAGTCAGTAACCAAGCAGTGTCAGTAACCCAGCAGTCAGTAACCCAGCAGTGTCAGTAACCCAGCAGTCAGTAACCCAGCAGTGTCAGTAACCCAGCAGTCAGTAACCCAGCAGTCAGTAACCCAGCAGTCAATAACCCAACAGTGTCAGTAACCCAGCAGTGTCAGTAACCCAGCAGTCAGTAACCCAGCAGATTTAGTAACCCAGCAGATTTAGTAACCCAGCAGTCAGTAACCCAGGTAACCCAAGAAAACCCACCACTGGGGCATACAGCCGTCCGTGTCCTTCACTCATCTCCCCACGTACAACAAGTAACGTCCAGGTACGTGTTTACTTCTTGCTGCGTCCGTGGCTCCACGACCCTCTTGTATGTACTGCGTCCGTGGCTCCACGACCCTCTTGTACGTGCTGCGTCCGTGGCTCCACGACCCTCTTGTACATGCTGCGTCCGTGGCTCCACGACCCTCTTGTACGTGCTGCGTCCGTGGCTCCACGACCCTCTTGTACGTGCTGCGTCCGTGGCTCCACGACCCTCTTGTACGTGCTGCGTCCGTGGCTCCACGACCCTCTTGTACGTGCTGCGTCCGTGGCTCCACGACCCTCTTGTACGTGCTGCGTCCGTGGCTCCACGGCCACAAACCATTAGCCGACACTCTTATCAACACTCTCCTTCCTTCCCCCTCCCTCTCCCCCTACCCACCCATCCCTCTCCCCTTCCCTACCCATAACCTCCCTCTTCCCTTCACCTCCCACTCTTCCCATTCCGCTCCCGCCCCCCCTCGCCAGGGTAACTCTGGTAAATGTTTTGGTTCAGTAACTGGTGATAACACAGCTGGCTTATTATTAACTTGTTAATTCTCTCACTTAAACAAAAATATTTTTCTCTCTCACTTCATTTTTTTCTCTCTACTTCTCTCTCCCTTCATTCCTGTCTTTCGGTACCTCCATTTCTCCCTCTCACTTCATTCCTCTCTCTCTCCCTCTACCTCCCTCTCCATTCCTCTCATTCTGTACCTCACTCTTTCCCTATCTCCCTTCCTTACTCCCTCTCTACCCCGCCACCTCTCTCTCTCCTACGTTGTATTCAGTGTTTATCTTAAGCCTAAACATTTAACAACACTGTACCAGTACTCTCACTAGCCTAACATTATTCTAACAATTGTATTAACATCATTAGCAACTTCTTGCACCACTTACATTTATATTACCAATGATGCTTTAATTACAAAGTTGATGGGGGGGAGGGAGGGGGAGGTGAGGTGGTTAGGTGGGGGGAAAGTAGTCAGGTTTTATCTGGGGAGACTAAAATCGGCTTTAGTTGCGTCCATCAAGAGTGCTTCAGACAGAGATGAGTGGCAGCCCTCCAGTATTGTGTCAGTGATACCCTGGCAATGTTGTCTTCCCTAAGGGCCACTGAGGGCTTGTTTGCTTAGCAAGCCCTTTAAACAGTCCCTGCACTTAACATTATCAACGTGTTACAGTCATCATTAACCTGTTACAGGTCATCATCAACTTGTTACAGTCATCATCCACTTGTTACACTCATCACCATTCATATAACATCAAATCCTCATCACAAAGTCTGTGAGGGACAAGCCAGCAAATTGGATAATGGTGTTTCAGACTCCAAGAAACTGTTACAGTGTGTCGTGGCCAGCACTGCCATCTAGCAGGCTGAGACTGTTACAGTGTGTCGTGGCCAGCACTGCCATCTAGCAGGCTGAGACTGTTACAGTGTGTCGTGGCCAGCACTGCCATCTAGCAGGCTGAGACTGTTACAGTGTGTCGTGGCCAGCACTGCCATCTAGCAGGCTGAGACTGTTACAGTGTGTCGTGGCCAGCACTGCCATCTAGCAGGTTGAGACTGTTACAGTATGTCGTGGCCAGCACTGCCATCTAGCAGGTTGAGACTGTTACAGTGTGTCGTGGCTAGCACTGCCATCTAGCAAGCTGAGACTGTTACAGTGTGTCGTGGCTAGCACTGCCATCTAGCAGGTTGAGACTGTTACAGTGTGTCGTGGCCAGCACTGCCATCTAGCAGGCTGAGACTGTTACAGTGTGTCGTGGCCAGCACTGCCATCTAGCAGGTTGAGACTGTTACAGTGTGTCGTGGCCAGCACTGCCATCTAGCAGGTTGAGACTGTTACAGTGTGTTGTGGCCAGCACTGCCATCTAGCAGGCTGAGACTCTTACAGTGTGTTGTGGCCAGCACTGCCATCTAGCAGGCTGAGACTGTTACAGTGTGTTGTGGCCAGCACTGCCATCTAGCAGGTTGAGACTGTTACAGTGTGTCGTGGCCAGCACTGCCATCTAGCAGGTTGAGACTGTTACAGTGTGTTGTGGCCAGCACTGCCATCTAGCAGGCTGAGACTGTTACACTGTGTTGTGGCCAGCACTGCCATCTAGCAGGCTGAGACTGTTACAGTGTGTCGTGGCCAGCACTGCCATCTAGCAGGCTGAGACTGTTACAGTGTGTTGTGGCCAGCACTGCCATCTAGCAGGTTGAGACTGTTACAGTGTGTTGTGGCCAGCACTGCCATCTAGCAGGTTGAGACTGTTACAGTGTGTCGTGGCCAGCACTGCCATCTAGCAGGCTGAGACTGTTACAGTGTGTTGTGGCCAGCACTGCCATCTAGCAGGCTGAGACTGTTACAGTGTGTCGTGGCCAGCACTGCCATCTAGCAGGTTGAGACTGTTACAGTGTGTGTGGCCAGCACTGCCATCTAGCAGGCTGAGACTGTTACAGTGTGTGTGGCCAGCACTGCCATCTAGCAGGCTGAGACTGTTACAGTGTGTCGTGGCCAGCACTGCCATCTAGCAGGTTGAGACTGTTACAGTGTGTTGTGGCCAGCACTGCCATCTAGCAGGCTGAGACTGTTACAGTGTGTCGTGGCCAGCACTGCCATCTAGCAGGTTGAGACTGTTACAGTGTGTTGTGGCCAGCACTGCCATCTAGCAGGCTGAGACTGTTACAGTGTGTCGTGGCCAGCACTGCCATCTAGCAGGTTGAGACTGTTACAGTGTGTTGTGGCCAGCACTGCCATCTAGCAGGCTGAGACTGTTACATTGTGTCGTGGCCAGCACTGCCATCTAGCAGGCTGAGACTGTTACAGTGTGTTGTGGCTAGCACTGCCATCTAGCAGGCCGCTGTAAAACGCTAGATTTCTTCGGGTCTAAGTTTTTTTTTTTAGTTTCTACTCCTAGTAGACAGAGCAGCTGGGGCGTTGACCCCTGAAACCCTCTCCAGGTAGTAGTATTAACCTTACCTGGTGTGGGTGGGAGTTGGGGTGATCACTTCACCTGCACTCTTCTCCTGACCAGGTAAGATGATCTACCAAGAACATTGCTAAATGCTTTGTTTGACCTGGTTACCAGTAATGACACTCAAGTAAGTTATAACCCTTTGTCTTTCTTTCATGGCGTAACCAGTGTTTTTCTTGTCATTGCCAGCTGTGCTGCTGGCCTGGTCTTCCTGAAGCAGACGCTCGATAATCTGGGAGCTAGATCCCGGCGACGTGACTTAGTGGGACATGTCTATCCTCATCTCTCCCTCACAGTCTGAAGTGTGAGTCTACAGCAGCGTTGACCAAGGATAACATCGTATCAGCACACTTGAAGAAGACATCCTTCATTACAATATTATCCTGCCTTCAACTTCACTTCAACTTCAGACTTCTGGTTTTAATGACATTTAATTAAAAACTTTTTACACTTTTTCATTATTATTCTACCTTATTTATTATTTCTTGTTTCCATTCTTTTTCTCTCTCCCAGCACTGTATGACCCTTGTAGATTTAGCTCTTCTTTATTATAATAATAATCTTGTTCTCTCTGGGCTGGAATACTGCTGTACACTAACGGCCCCTCTCAAGGCAGGCGAACTTGCAGACCAGGAGAATGTACAGAGAACTTTCACGGCACGTATAAGTACGATAAAGCACCTAAATTACTTGGAATGGTTGAAGTCCCTTTATCTGTATTCCCTGGAATGCAGGCGAGAAAGATACATGATAATATACACTTGGAAAAATCCTAGAGGAACTAGTCCCAAATCTGAAGATAAGATAACATTTCGTTCGGATTTTTAACCCCGGAGGGTTAGCCACCCAGGATAATTCAAGAAACTCAGTGCGTCATCGAGGACTGTCTTATTTCCATTGGGGTCCTCAATCTTGTCCCCCAGGATGCGACCCACACCAGTCGACTAACACCCAGGTACCTATTTGTTGCTAGGTGAACAGGACAACAGGTGTAAGGAAACACGTCGAAACGTTTCCACCCCACCAGGAATCGAACCCGGGCCGTCTGTGTGTGAAGCGAGAGCTTTAGCCACCAGGCCACCGGGGCCCTAGCCACCAGGCCACCGGGGCTTCCTACGAAAACAGAGACTGGGCAGGAGATGCAACATCCCCCCCAATGAAAACAAGGGCCCCCTGAGTATCCTAAGAGATAACACAATAAGTGTCAAGGGCCCAAGACTGTTCAACTCCCTCCCAACATACATAAGGGGGATTACCAATAGACCCCTGGCTGTCTTAAAGAAGGCGCTGGACAGGCACCTAAAGTCAGTCAGTACCTGACCAGCCGGGCTGTGGTTCATACGTTAGTTTACGTGCGGCCAACAGCAACAGCCTGGTTGATCTGGTCCTGATCCACCATGAAGCCTGGTCACGGACCGGGCCGCGAGGGCGTTGACCCCCGAAACCTCCTCCAGGTACATACAGGGAGGGGAGGCGTTTTTCCTGACAAAGTCGAACAGTATTATAATTATATTTATGAACACTTCATAAATCAGGTCCGTGATTCTTACTATTTTACTGACCATAAGTCAGTGACACGGGTCTCTCTCTCCTCACACACAGACACGCCGCATAGACGCCACACAGACGCATAGACTCAACAGAAACACACACAGGCGCTCTCACACACTCGCACAGACACCTCGCAGACGCCTCACAGATGCCTAACAAACGCCTTGCACACACAAACGCTTCACAGACATACAGACGACACAGATGCCATAAACATACAGACGCCTCACACAGACACCTCACACAGATGCCTCACACAGCTATGAAGGTGACATCAAATTCAACTTTAACTGGGATCAGGTAAACTATGTTATAGATAAAACATGTTGGGAAGATATCTTAAATAACATGGATCCAAACCAGTACCTTGAAAGGATCACCTTGCCAGCTGAAGTATGTTCAATGTATATCCCCCTAAGAAAAAAGAAGAGTAGTAAACCGGAGAGACGCTCCCTCTACGGGAGAAGGCGAAGAATCACTGAGCTCCTCAAGAACATTAAATTATCTGAAATACGGGAGGAAGCGCTAACCAGGAAAGTGGAAAGTATTGAGCTTAAGTTAAAAGATTCATACAGAATCCAGGAGACGGGAGCAGCTAAAAGCAATTAGTGAAATTGAAAGAAATTCGAAATATTTTCATATGCAAAAACAAGGCAAAAACCACATCAGTAACGGGCCGCTGCTCAGACAAGATGGGACTTACACAGATTACAACAAAGAAATGAGTGAGATACTGAAATCTCAATACGACTCTGTGCTTAGCGAGCCACTAATCAGTCTAAAGATCGACAATCCAAATTATTTTTATCATGAATGAGCCTCAAAACCCTGTCAATGTATGCTAAATTTCTGACATAACCTTAACTCCACTATGATTAAGCCATTGACAACATACCCATGCAATCAGCCCCAGGACCAGACTCGTGGAACTCTGTGTTCATTAAGAACTGCAAGAAATCCCTTTTGCGTGCCCTAAGTATGCTATGGAGAAGGAGCATAGACATGGATTAGATTCCACAGTCTCTAAAAGCAACGGATATAGCCCCACTCCATAAAGGTGGCAGCAAAGCGATAGCTAAGAACTATAGATGTGGAGAAATTTCTCCAGGAGGGAGATGGTTCAGCCCCTTTCAGCCCTTTTCAACTGAGGGGCCCAGCCCTCTCAGAAAGAGGCAATGACGTCTTGTTTGCTGCCGCATCAAGTAATTGGACACAGATGTGCCAGACTAGACATGCCACTTCCTTGTAAGATACATCACGGCTGACCACTGTTGTAATTTGGATGGGTTAATGAGAGATGATCGATCTCTTACAGCAGTAGGAAAATTAAGAAAATCCTACACCCATTTTAATACCATGCTAAAGATAGCATACACAGTCGTCTAAGCCCAGACAGCAAGAAATCAAACATTCTGCATTGCTTCCTATAGAAGTTTGGCAAGCAAGAGAAACATGCTTGATCGACACTTCTTTTGTATGTCGAGATGACGCCCAGGACACGCTGGGCGAGAGAGGGGCGGGGATTAGATTGCTTTACACCCTACCAAAGGGAACATTAATGTCGGGATAACGGATAAAGAACTCTGTTCCGCGCATTTTGGTGCATAAAAGACAATCCACATTAGCAGTATATTACAGAGAAGTGTGCACAGCTTCCTGTAGTGACATTACTGTGAATACACAAATACTGAACAACGTAAGAGTGACATTGCGAGTGTAACAAAGTTCCAGACTAGGACGTGTGACATTCCTCAGTGATACTTCTTCAATAAGACACCAGATACCTGTCGAGGTGTATACAACACCTTACTCACGTTACAAAGAGCGAGGTAGGTTTGATCTTACTTGTCATGCAGGGGACTGCGCAGTTCTTGTGTCACAAGGGGTTCAAATCTACCTATAGTCGGCAGTGAGGTGTGGGCTTTTTAGCCCTACCAAGTTAGTACAGCATTATTCAGTATTCAGTTACTGGATGTATATTGCTATATGCTCCTCTGGGGCAATTATTCACATATTCACTTTATATTTACTTGTCCCTAACAGCTACGTGGCGGTAGAACACACTGGGTTATGTCGGGGGATCTTTCTGGCCGCAACTGCAGAAAGTTGACCCAGCAACAAAGTTAAGTACAGTGTTACCTGTGTTCCTGTACAAATTGTTGGTGTTCTACCAATGTTATTTTACCACAATAGACCAATACCTCTAGCATCCCACATCAAAATTTTTTTGAAAGAGTACTAAGAAGCAGGATTGCAAACCACTTAGATTCCCAACAATTGCACAATCCTGGGCAACATGGGCTCGAAGGAGATCGACCCTGCCTCTCGCAACTACTGGACCTCTATGATATGGTCTTGGATGCACTGGAAGACAAACAGAATGCAGGTGTAATATATACAATTTTTTTAAGAGCCTTTGACAAGTGCGATCATGGTGTAATCATGCACAAAATGCGTACTAAAGGGATAACTGGGAAAGTGGGCAGATGGATCTTCAACTTTCTAATCAATTAAAAAACAAAAAGTAGTGGTAAACAGAGTTAAATCGGAAGATGTCATAGTGAAGAGCTCTGTTCCACAAGGCACAGTACTCGCTCCCATCCTGTTTCTCATCCTCATATCAGACACATACAGAGATGTAAACCATAGCACCGTGTCATCTTTTGCAGACGATACTAGGATCTCCATGAGAGTGTCATCCAATGAGGACACGGTAAATCTCCAAGAAGATATAAACCAAGTTTTCCAATGGGCAACGGAGAACAATATGATGTTCAATGATGACAAATTCCAACTACTCCGTTATGGAAAACTGGAGGAAATAATAACTAGAAATAAGTATACTACAAACTCTTATCACACAATAGAGCGGAAAAGTAATGTGAAGGACCTGGAAGTGGTAATGTCTGAGGATCTCACCTTCAAGGATCACACCAGTGTCACTATCACATCTGCGAAGAAAATGATAGGATGGATAATGAGAACATTCAAAACAAGAGATGCCAAGCCAAAGATGATCCTTTTTAAATCACTTATTCTCTCTAGGCTGGAATACTACTGTATATTAACATCTCTATTCAAAGCAAGTGAGATCGCAGACTTGGAGAATGCACAGAGAACCTTTACTGCACATATAAGTTCCGTCAAACACCTTAATTACTGGGAAAGCTTGGAAGCACTTGACTAGTACTCGTTGGAGCGCAGGCGAAAGAGATACATCATAATCTACACCTGGAAAATCCTACAGGGACTGGTCCCTAATCTGCACACAAAAATCACTCCCTACGAAAGCAAAAGACTTGGCAGGCTATGCAACATACCCTCAATGAAAAGTAGGGGCGCCATTAGTACACTAAGAGAAAACACAATAAGTGTCCGAGGCCCAAGACTGTTCAACAGCCTCCCAACAAGCATAAGGGAATTACCAATAGACGTCAGGCCCGTTGACTGGTGCCAAAAGCTCTCGCTTCACACCCTGGATGTCCGGGTTCGATTCTCGGCAAGGGTAGAAACATTGGGCGTGTTTCCTTACACCGGTTGTCTATGTTCACTTATCAGTAAAATGGGTACCTGAGTGTTAGTGGACTGGTGTGGGTCGCATCCTGGGACAAAATTGACCTAATTTGCCCGAAATGCTCTGCATAACAAGCGGCTTTCTCTATAGTAGTATGTCAAGGCTTGTATCTCTTGTGCATGTACTTGTAGAAATAAAGATATTATTATTCAAGAGGGAGCTGGACCTAAAGTCAATGCCGGATCACCAGGGCTGTGGTTCGTAAGTTGGACTACGTGCGGCCAGCAGTAACAGCCTAATTGATCAGGCTATGATGCACCAGGAGTCATGGTCACGGACCGGGGCGCGGGGGCATTGACCCCGGAATACCCTTCAGGTAGACACACACACGGACTCCTCACACACAGACGCCACACACACACACACACCACACACACACACACACACACACACACACACACACACACACACACACACACACACACACAAGGTGGACAGAGAGGATGTTCCAGAGATGGGACACAGCAACAAGGGGTCACAATTGGAAGTCGAAGATTCAGATGAATCACAGGGATGTTAGGAATTATTTCTTCAGTCACAGAGTTGTCAGGAAGTGGAATAGTCTGGGAAGTGACGTAGTGGAGGCAGGATCCATACA
This sequence comes from Cherax destructor, assembly GCA_009830355.1. Lineage (NCBI taxonomy): Eukaryota > Metazoa > Arthropoda > Malacostraca > Decapoda > Parastacidae > Cherax > Cherax destructor. Next base: position 185,498 of record WNWK01002735.1, read on the forward strand.
TAGCTTTAAGAAGAGGTATGATAAAGCTCATGGAACAGGGAGAGTGACCTAGTAGCGACCAGTGAAGAGGCGGGGCCAGGAGCTGTGAATCGACGCCTGCAACCACAACTAGGTGAGTACACAGACGCCTCACACACACACAGACGCCTTACACAGACACCACACACAGACGCCTCACAGACAGAAAGACTCCTCACACAGACGCTTCACAGACACACAAAAGCCTCACACAGACGCATCACAGACACACACACGCCTCACAGACACACACACGCCTCACAGACACACAGACGCCTCACAGACACACAGACGCCAGGATGCTGGTCTAGAGAGCTATTAAGCAAGACTCATAAATCCTGCTGCTCCATCTCTGACGTCACCACAATACTGCTGCCACACTATCACCACTACTGTAGTGATCACCAACACCACCACTACTGTAGTGATCACCAACACCACTACTGTAGTGATCACCAACACCACCACTACTGTAGTGATCACCAACACCACCACTATTGTAGTGATCACCAACACCACCACTACTGTAGTGATCACCAACACCACCACTACTGTAGTGATCACCAACACCACCACTACTGTAGTGATCACCAACACCACCACTATTGTAGTGATCACCAACACCACCACTACTGTAGTGATCACCAACACCACCACTACTGTAGTGGTGATCAACACCACCACTACTGTAGTGATCACCAACACCACCACTACTGTAGTGGTGATCACCAACACCACCACTACTGTAGTGGTGATCACCAACACCACCACTACTGTAGTGATCACCAACACAACCACTACTGTAGTGATCACCAACACCACCACTACTGTAGTGGTGATCACCAACACCACCACTACTGTAGTGATCACCAATACCACCACTATTGTAGTGGTGATCACCAACACCACCACTACTGTGGTGATCAATACCACCACTACTGTAGTGATCACCAATACCACCACTATTGTAGTGGTGATCACCAACACCACCACTACTGTGGTGATCAACACCACCACTACTGTAGTGATCAACATCACCACTACTGAAGCGATCACCAACACCACCACTATTGTAGTAGTGATCACCAACACCACCACTATTGTAGTGATCACCAACACCACCACTATTGTAGTGGTGATCAACACCCCCACTATTGTAGTGGTGATCACCAACACCACTATTGTAGTGGTGATCACCAACACCACCACTATTGTAGTGGTGATCACCAACACCACCACTATTGTAGTGGTGATCACCAACACCACCACAATTGTAGTGGTGATCACCAACACCACCACTACTGTAGTGGTGATCACCAACACCACCACTACTGTAGTGATCACCAACACAACCACTACTGTAGTGATCATCAACACCACCACTACTGTAGTGGTGATCACCAACACCACCACTACTGTAGTGATCACCAATACCACCACTATTGTAGTGGTGATCACCAACACCACCACTACTGTGGTGATCAATACCACCACTACTGTAGTGATCAACACCACCACTACTGTAGTGATCAACATCACCACTACTGAAGCGATCACCAACACCACCACTATTGTAGTAGTGATCACCAACACCACCACTATTGTAGTGATCACCAACACCACCACTATTGTAGTGGTGATCAACACCCCACTATTGTAGTGTTGATCACCAACACCACCACTACTGTAGTGGTGATCACCAACACCACCACTACTGTAGTGGTGATCACCAACACCACCACTACTGTAGTGGTGATCACCAACACCACCACTACTGTAGTGGTGATCACCAACACCACCACTACTGTAGTGGTGATCACCAACACCACCACTACTGTAGTGGTGATCACCAACACCACCACTACTGTGATCAAAACCACCACTATTGTATTGGTGATCAACACCACCACTATTGTAGTGGTGATTACAAACACCACCACTACTGTAGTGATCACCAACACCACCACTACTGTAGTGATCACCAACACCACTACTGTAGTGATCAACACCATCACTACTGTAGTGATCAACACCATCACTACTGTAGTGATCAACACCATCACTACTGTAGTGATCAACACCATCACTACTGTAGTGATCAACACCATCACTACTGTAGTGATCAACACAACCACTATTGTAGTGATCAACACCACTATTGTAGTGGTGATCAACACAACCACTATTGTAGTGATCAACACTACCACTATTGTAGTAATCAACACTACCACTATTGTAGTGATCACCACTATTGTAGTGGTGATCAACACCACCACTACTGTAGTGGTGATCACCAACACCACCACTACTGTGATCAACACCACCACTACTGTAGTGATCAACACCACCACTATTGTATTGGTGATCAACACCACCACTATTGTATTGGTGATCAACACCACCACTATTGTAGTGGTGATTACAAACACCACCACTATTGTAGTGGTGATTACAAACACCACCACTACTGTAGTGATCACCAACACCACCACTACTGTAGTGATCACCAACACCACCACTACTGTAGTGATCACCAACACCACCACTACTGTAGTAATCACCAACACAACTACTGTAGTGATCTACACCATCACTACTGTAGTGATCAACACCACCACTACTGTAGTGATCAACACCACCACTACTGTAGTGATCAACACCAACACTATTGTAGTGATAAACACCACCACTATTGTAGTGGTGATCAACACCAACACTATTGTAGTGATAAACACCACCACTATTGTAGTGGTGATCAACACCACCACTATTGTAGTGGTGATCAACACCACCACTATTGTAGTGGTGATCAACACCACCAACACCACCACTACTGTAGTGATCACCAACACCACCACTACTGTAGTGATCACCAACACCACCACTACTGTAGTGGTGATCACCAATACCATCACTACTGTTGTGGAGATCACCAACACCATCACTACTGTAGTGATCACCAACACCACCACTACTGTAGTGATCAACACCACCACTATTGTAGTGGTGATCAACACAACCACTATAGTAGTGGTGATCAACACAACCACTATAGTAGTGGTGATCAACACCACCACTATTGTAGTGATCAACACCACTACTATTGTAGTGATCAACACCACTATTGTAGTGATCAACACCACTATTGTAGTGATCAACACCACCACTATTGTAGTGATCAACACCACCACTATTGTAGTGATCAACACCACCACTATTGTAGTGATCAACACCACCACTATTGTAGTGATCAACACCACCACTATTGTAGTGATCAACACCACCACTATTGTAGTGATCAACACCACCACTATTGTAGTGGTGATCAACACAACCACTATTGTAGTGGTGATCAACACCACCACTACTGTAGTGATCACAAACACCACCACTACTGTAGTGATCAACACCACCATTATTGTAGTGATCAACAAAACCACTATTGTACTGGTGATCAACACCACCACTATAGTGGTGATCAACACCACCACTATTGTAGTGATCAACACCACCACTATTGTAGTGGTGATCAACACCATCACTACAGTAGTGGTGATCAACACCACCACTTTTGTAGTTGTGATCAACACCACCACTATTGTGGTGATCACCACCACCACTACAGTAGTGGTGATCAACACCACCACTACAGTAGTAGTGATAAACACCACCACTACAGTAGTGGTGGTGTTAGTATTGGTGGAGATCAGGGGACTTGTAGTATTGTGGTGGTGGTTGTAGTGGTGGTAATGACCACCACCACTAGTGTAATGGTGGTAGCGAGATGGTGGTGGTATTTATGGAGGTGGATGTTGTAACTGTAGTAGTAGAATCATGGTTCTAATGCTAGTAGTAGTAGTCGTAATGGAAGTAGTCGTAGTAGCAGTAGTAACAGACTGGCAGAGTACCACTCCCTATTCATCCTCCTGCAACCCCAGACTTGCAGAGTACCACTCCCTCTTCATCCTCCTGCAACACCAGACTAGCAGAGTACCACTCCTCTTCATCCTCCTGCAACACCAGACTAGCAGAGTACCACTCCTCTTCATCCTCCTGCAACACCAGACTGGCAGAGTACCACTCCTCTTCATCCTCCTGCAACACCAGACTAGCAGAGTACCACTCCCTCTTCATCCTCCTGCAACACCAGACTGGCAGAGTACCACTCCCTCTTCATCCTCCTGCAACACCAGACTGGCAGAGTACCACTCCTCTTCATCCTCCTGCAACACCAGACTAGCAGAGTACCACTCCCTCTTCATCCTCCTGCAACACCAGACTGGCAGAGTACCACTCCCTCTTCATCCTCCTGCAACACCAGACTGGCAGAGTACCACTCCCTCTTCATCCTCCTGCAACACCAGACTGGCAGAGTACCACTCCCTCTTCATCCTCCTGCAACACCAGACTGGCAGAGTACCACTCCTCTTCATCCTCCTGCAACACCAGACTGGCAGAGTACCACTCCTCTTCAAGGCCATGCTAGAAAATAATCCTGAACCTTTTCCTGGAGGAAGCCCAGAGGAAGTCAACCTCACTTCCAGTCAGATTAGTTGAGCTGCCTCTCAGATTGCCTCGCCAGCCTTCTTATCTTTCTCCAATACATCCTATGAACTTTTGAAGGAAATTCTAGAACATTGTACGCAGTCTGGCAGGGGTGGATGACCCCCCCCCCGCACCAGCGAGTGGGACACCCTGTCAATAGAAACGTGACTTGCTGACACATTAGCTCACAAAGAGTCCAGGTGGGACAGCTCCATCTTGAAACAGGTTGCTCTAGCTATGTTAGGGGGGGAAAGCTCGACAAGCGAGAGCGTGCCTTTAGTTGTGAGTGCATCACTCTGATAACTTTCTCCCATCTCTGCGACTAGAACACATCTAGGCCTTAGGTACCACAGTACCTCTCCGTCTTTCTGCCTTTATTCACACTAAGTACAAGTGTATTTGAGGCAAAGTGGTAGTCGACCAGTACGGTCTGCAGGGTGTGAACTGTTCAAGTTCCAGAGGTTGACATGTTAGACATATTGAAGAATTAGACACATGTGCAACCTATTGGTATCTTTGTTGGTAGACGTTTCGCCATCCAGTGGCTTTATAAATACAATAGGACATAATGTGAAGAAGGTAAACTTATACACAAAAGATGAGGGACTGATTATCTTATCTTTTGGATATGTCTGCATTCTTCACATTATGTCCTTGATGTTTCACATGTGTTTAATTCTTCATCTTGCCGGTTCTGTATACCATTTGTGTACAACATGTTAGACACGATGAGGTCAAGTAGATCGTCAAGAGAAGCCTGGCTACAGCCCAGAGAAGCCTGGCTACAGCCCAGAGAAGCCTGGCTACAGCCCAGAGAAGCCTGGCTACAGCCCAGAGAAGCCTGGCTACAGCCCAGAGAAGCCTGGCTACAGCCCAGAGAAGCCTGGCTACAGCCCAGAGAAGTCTGGCTACAGCCCAGAGAAGTCTGGCTACAGCCCAGAGAAGCCTGGCTACAGCCCAGAGAAGTCTGGCTACAGCCCAGAGAAGTCTGGCTACAGCCCAGAGAAGCCTGGCTACAGCCCAGAGAAGTCTGGCTACAGCCCAGAGAAGCCTGGCTACAGCCCAGAGAAGTCTGGCTACAGCCCAGAGAAGTCTGGCTACAGCCCAGAGAAGTCTGGCTACAGCCCAGAGAAGCCTGGCTACAGCCCAGAGAAGCCTGGCTACAGCCCAGAGAAGTCTGGCTACAGCCCAGAGAAGCCTGGCTACAGCCCAGAGAAGTCTGGCTACAGCCCAGAGAAGTCTGGCTACAGCCCTGAGAAAACCTCGGTCCTGACTTCCCAACACCCGTGATAGACCAGCTAGAAGCTGTGATGGGGTCGTATTATATCCCTGGAAGAACGATAGACTGCTGGTCGTCCACAAGGTCTGGAAAGCCTTGGGAAGAGCATACCATGGGTTTCCTCAGAGAGCTGGAATACAAGCTTTTTTAACCCAGACATCCCCGGGATCTGCCAGCTGCCTCCAGCGCCCCGTGTGGAGATCCATAAGAACATAAGAACATAAGAAAGGAGGAACACTGCAGCAGGCCTGTTATCCCATACTAGGCAGGTCCTTCACATTCCATCCCACTAACAGAATATTTGTTCAACCCAATTTTCAATGCTACCCAAGAAATAAGCTTTGATAATTTTATTTACTCATGTACAATTCCCACTCAAATCCAACCCCTTTCACTCATGAATTTATCCAACCTAAATTTAAAACTACCCAAGGTCCTTGCTTCAATAACCCTACTAGGCAGACTGTTCCACTCATCAACTACCCTATTTCCAAACCAATACTTTCCTATATCCTTTCTAAATCTAAACTTATCTAACTTGAATCCATTATTGCGGGTTCTCTCTTGGAGAGATACCCTCAAGACCTTATTTATATCCCCTTTGTTAATACCCATTTTCCACTTGTATACCTCGATCATGTCTCCCCTCATTCTACGTCTTACAAGTGAATGTAATTTAAGGGTCTTCAATCTTTCTTCGTAAGGAAGATTTCTAATGCTATGTATTAATTTAGTCATTCTACGCTGAATGTTTTCTAACGAATTTATGTCCATTCTGTAATATGGAGACCAGAACTGAGCTGCGTAATCTAGGTGAGGCCTTACTAATGATGTATAAAGCTGTAATATAACCTCTGGACTTCTGTTGCTAACACTTCTTGATATAAATCCCAGTAATCTATTTGCCTTATTACGTACGCTTAGGCATTGCTGTCTTGGTTTAAGGTTGCTGCTTACCATCACCCCCAAGTCCTTCTCGCAATCTGTATGGCTAAGTTCTACGTTATTTAACTTATAAGTGCTTGGGTTATGGACACTCCCGAGCTTTAGAACTTTGCATTTATCTACATTGAACTGCATCTGCCATTTTTCTGACCAGGAATTGAGTTTGTCTAAATCCTCCTGAAGTTCCGTGACATCTACGTCTGAATCGATTATCCTACCTATCTTCGTGTCATCAGCGAATTTGCTCATATCACTAGTAATTCCCTCATCAAGGTCATTTATATATATTATAAACAACAACGGGCCCAAAACCGATCCCTGTGGAACGCCACTTGTTACAGATCCCCACTCAGATTTAACCCCATTAATGCACACCCTCTGCTTCCTATTGGTGAGCCATGACTCGATCCATGAAAACACTTTTCCTCCAATGCCGTGAGCAGCCACTTTCTTTAACAGTCTCTGATGTGGTACTCTATCAAAAGCCTTACTAAAATCCAAATAAACAATATCGAATTCTTTATCATGATCAACTGCCTCAAAAGCCTTACTGAAAAAAGTTAATAAATTAGTTAGGCAGGAACGGCCCCTGGTGAATCCATGTTGAGTATCATTAATCAAATTATGCCTATCGAGATGGCTTCTTATGTTATCAGCTATAATCGACTCTAATAATTTGCCTACAATTGATGTTAGACTTATTGGGCGGTAATTTGATGGTAACGACTTGTCCCCTGCTTTAAAAATAGGATGTAGATTAATGGTTCAGAGAACCGACAAGTTGTTAAATTAGACACATATGCAACACTTGGGTATCTTTATTGAGGAAACGTTTGCCACACAGTGGCTTCATCAGTCAATACAAAGTAGAAAGGTGTAGGAGAGGAGGAGTTTGAGGTTATCAGTCCTCGGCCTGGAGTCGATGTGTTCAGTCCATCAATCTTGTTAGAAGTGAGCAAAAGCCGTAGAGGTGGCTTATATGCTGTAATCAGGTGAGATGAAGCAGGAGGAGGCAGGTCATAGTGGTATCAACCACTAGTCGAAGTAAGTCCTTGCATATGTGTCTAATTTAACAACTTGTCGGTTCTCTGAACCATTAATCTACATCCTGTCTGACACAGCAACTTCTTGGGATCTTGATACAAAGGGGTTCTTCAACATTTGTCCAAACCTTTGGACAAGGACTTACTTCGACTAGTGGTTGATACCACTATGACCTGCCTCCTCCTGCTTCATCTCACCTGATTACAGCATATAAGCCACCTCTACGGCTTTGTGCTACACTTCAACAAGATTGATGGACTGAACACATCGACTCCAGGCCGAGGACTGATAACCTCAAACTCCTCCTCCTTACACCTTTCTACTTATGATTGATGAGCCACTGTGTGGCGAAACGTTTCCAATAAAGATACCCAAGTGTTGCATATGTGTCTAATTTATTGTGAACCAATATCTAACATTTTTAATTTATCTCTTCAAACAGGTGTAGTGTCTGATATGTGGAAGATGGCTAATGTAATTCCTATTTTTAAAGCAGGGGACAAGTCACTACCGTCAAACTACCGCCCAATAAGCCTGACCTCAATTGTAGGCAAATTACTAGAGTCAATTATAGCTGATATTATTAGAAGCCATCTAGATAACCATAATTTGATTAATGATACCAGCATGGATTCACGAGGGCCGTTCCTGCCTATCTAATTTATTAACCTTCTTCAGTAAAGCTTTGAGGCTGTTGATCACGATAAAGAATTCGATATTGTTTATTTAGACTTTAGTAAGGCTTTTGATAGAGTACCGCACCAGAGACTGTTAAAGAAAGTGGCAGCTCATGGCATTGGGGGAAAAGTGCTGTCATGGATCGAGTCATGGCTCACCAATAGGAAGCAGAGTGTGCATAAATGGGGTTAAATCCGAATGGGGACTTGAACAAGTGGTGTTCCACAGGGATCGTCTTAGGCCCATTGTTATTTATAATATATATCAATGACCTTGATGAGGGAATTACTAGTGATATGAGCAAATTCGCCGACACACGAAGATAGGTAGGATAATTGATTCAAACATAGATGTCATGAACTTCAGGAAGATTTAGACAAACTTAATTCGTGGTCAGAAAAGTGCAGATGCAGTTCAATGTAGATAAATGCAAGGTTCTGAAGCTCGGAGTGTCCATAACCCAAGCACTTATAAGTTAAATAACGTAGAACTTAGCCATACAGATTGCGAGAAGGACTTGGGGTGATGGTACAGCAACCTTAAACCAAGACAGCAATGCCTAAGCTACGTAATAAGGCAAATAGATTACTGGGATTTATATCAAGAAGTGTTAGCAACAGAAGTCCAGAGGTTATATTACAGCTTTATACATCATTAGTAAGGCCTCACCTAGATTACGCAGCTCAGTTCTGGCTCCATATTACAGAATGGACATAAATTCGTTAGAAAACATTCAGCGTAGAATGACTAAATTAATACATAGCATTAGAAATCTTCCTTACGAAGAAAGATTGAAGACCCTAAAATTACATTCACTTGTAAGACGTAGAATGAGGGAGACATGATCGAGGATAAGTGGAAAATGGGTATTAACAAAGGGGATATAAATAAGGTCTTGAGGATATTCTCAAGAGAGAACCCGCAATAATGGATTCAAGTTAGATAAGTTTAGATTTAGAAAGGATATAGGAAGTATTGGTTTGGAAATAGGTAGTTGATGAGTGGAACAGTCTGCCTAGTAGGGTTATTAAGCTAGGACCTTGGGTAGTTTAAATTTAGGTTGGATAAATTCATGAGTGAGAGGGTTGGATTTGAGTGGACTCGCGCATGAGTGGGTAGAATTGTCAAAGCTTATTTCTTGGGTAGCATTGAAAATTGGGTTGAGCAAATATTCTGTTAGTGGGACGGATTGTGCAGGACCTGCCTAGTATGGGCCAACAGGCCTGCTGCAGTGTTCCTCCTTTCTTATGTTCTTATGTTCTTACATTAGCCATCTTCCATGTATCCGGCACTACACCTGTTTGAAGAACAGGGAAAGCTCCACTAAATACATATACAAATAGGCAGATGTAGGTGAGGAGTATTATGTGGAGAAATAGTTGACGATCTTAGTAATAACAAACACGGGTAAATATCTGGAGTGATCCTCCACAAACATGTTTTAATATATATTTTGGTAGACTGCAGTCATCCAGTGATCCTGGAACTGCTATTGTTGGGGTCATTTTTGAGAGCGAGAATGGGAGTGTATTTCCCTGAGCAGGACCAGATTCCATGTATTGTATTTTTACGCTCAGTCAAACGATTGAATTTGCAACAGAATGTTGCATTAATAATGAATGTATTGTCGTGGTGATATTGTGAGCTCAGTGTAGGTTTGTGAGCATAATATAACCATAAGAACATAAGAAAGGAGGAACACTGCAGCAGGCCTGTTGGCCCATACTAGGCAGGTCCTTCACATTCCATCCCACTAACAGAATAATTGCCCAACCCAATTTTCAATGCTACCCAAGAAATAAGCTTTGACAATTCTACCCACTCATGCGGGGTCCCACTCAAATCCAACCCTCTCACTCATGAATTTATCCAACCTAAATTTGAAACTACCCAAGGTCCTAGCTTCAATAACCCTACTAGGCAGACTGTTCCACTCATCAACTACCCTATTTCCAAACCAATACTTTCCTATATCCTTTCTAAATCTAAACTTATCCAATTTGAATCAATTATTGCGGGTTCTCATAAGAACATAAGAACATAAGAATGGAGGAACACTGCAGAAGGCCTACTGGCCCATACAAGGCAGGTCCTTATCAAAACCACCACTACCTAAGAATTTACTCCTGTACTCACGACACTAATCAAACCCAGCCCCTCCCACTCATATATTTGTCCAATCTCTTTTAAAGCCACCCAAGGTCCTAGCCTCTATCACCCTACTCGGAAGATTGTTCCACGCATCTACAACTCTGTTCGAAAACCAGTACTTGCCTATGTCCTTTCACAAATCTAAATTTATCAATTTAAATCCGTTATTTCTCGTTCTTGCGGTTCGATATCCTCAGTATTTTATTAATACAATGTCCTTTGTTTATGCCCATCATCCACTTGTACACTTCGATGATATCTCCTCATTCTACGTCTCTCCAGAGGTGGAGATTCCGTGCTCTGGAATATATCTTCATACAGGAATTTCTTATACTGTAATCATTTTAGTCATTCTTTATTTGTATGTTCTAATGAATCTATA
>WNWK01002736.1:0-196519 GCA_009830355.1 Cherax destructor
TTATGAAAAAAAAATTGAATGTGGAAATTGGGAGAAGGTGTGGAGTTACAAAAAGTTTTTTCGAGGGCTGAAGAGGGGTTGTTGAGGTGGTTTGGTCATTTAGAGAAATGGATCAAAGTAGAATGATTTGGAGAGCGTAAAAACGTGGGGGAAGGAAGGGGGGGTGGGGGTCCTAGAAAGGTTGGGGGGAAGGGGAAAGGGGGTTTTTAGGGCGGGGGGTTGACTTCCAGCAAGCATGTGAGCGTGTTAGATGGGAGTGAATGGAGACGAATGGTTTTTGGGACATGACGATCTGTTGGAGTGTGAGCAGGGTAACATTGGGGAAGGGTTTCGGGGAAACCAGTTAATTGATTTAGTTGGACTCGAGTCCGGGAAAGGGGGAAGTACAATGCCTGCACTTTAAAGGAGGGGTCTGAGATAGTGACAGCGGGAGGGACTTTTCTCAGCTGTAGTATCTGAGCTCCCAAAGACAGTGATTATGTATGAGTGTGGTGAAAGTGTTGAATGATGATGGTTTTTTTTTTTTGGGGATTTTTTTTTTGGGTCACCCTGCCTCGGGGGGAGACGGCCACTTGTTAAAAAAAAAAAAAAAATCTAGTAGTTTTATTTTTATGAATATTTCAGCTGAAGACATGAAAATTTATAATACTTTTCAATGAACTACAGTACATTATATAAAGTGGTTCAAAAGAGAATAAAAATAGTCAAAAGGCAGGTTTATTGTACCCTATAAAAAATTAGCAAAAGAGTTTTCTTCAAATTATAATGTGCAGTATATTATTCCACTTTAAATATAGAGAATTTACATTCACACAGTTTTTATGCTTCTCACCAAATACAATGTACAGTTTTTTAATAGGGTTAACTTTTTTTGAAGTACTAAAGTTTTTAAATACAAAACCATAAATAAATATTATTAAATTTTTTACTTATTAAAGATTGGATTTGGGAAATTTTGAGTACCCAGAATTTTTTATCAACAAATTAAATTATGTATATTAAAAAGAATATTAAAGCCCCCTTTGGGATATGTACCCTTTTACATTATTCATATCAGATAATACAAGAAAAAGCAGTATTTGTTTTATGAACAGTATCATGTTAGAACAAAACACCCAAGACAAGCACCAGGCTAGCACTGAGCTTAGAACTACACACATATATATAGTGGAAACAAGACAATGGCAGCAGTTTTTAGCCATTCAATCAGTAGTATGGAACACCTCACACCCAAGAGTGTAATGTAGTTGAGATGAGCACAGCTACTGAGAGACCATAAACAAAATCCACATGTCATACTGTAGTGTAATACATACCTTAAAGGAATAAAACCTCATGATACAGTACATTTGAAACAGTCTAGGTTACTCACTCTTACACTGCAGCACAGCCCTCAAGAGAAGTTCTTTGATGTTTGTGAGGGGCTAATGATCCAAGGAATTAGACTCCACATTCCTTTCCTCAGATCAAACCTAACAGCCTTGCATTCTCCAGGTGCTGTATGACCCCTATGTGTTTAGTACTGCTCTCTAAATATAACAATCCTCAGCAAACCAAATGAGTGCTTATGTAGCCCTGAATCCTGCTTCTCCCTGCTAGAAAAAAAAGTAGGGAGGAGGTGTATGTATTGTATATTTGTAAGAGACTCAGCCTAGATAGCTAACCACTATGCCACATCACTGAAGCGACAATCTCTCCCCCAGCAAGATGTGTTCTTTGTGGGTTGGGAAATGTGGAAACACACTCGATTGTGCTATTTATGTAATTTGCAGTGTCCACTCAAGCTGTATTATGTTTTACAAAGACACAGTAAAATAATCTCTGGGGGTGAGATGTAGCAGCCTAGCAGTAATAGCTGGGCTATGCCCATTAGCTAAGCTTCAATACAAATATATCCTCACTTTTCATTTCCTTTCATATTGAACAACCCTTGGAGATTTTCCATGCACCTTTAAGTAAGAAGTATTAACTTCTCATCTGTTAGTGCTAAGTAAAAAAGAGGTTAAAAAGTTGTTTTTGCAGTCAGTTGAAGCAGCACCAAGATGACTTTACTCAGTGCCAAACTCTCAGAGGTCTGTATGAGTGATTATTGTATGGCAATGTCCGTGATTGTGGTGGTGGTTCTGATACTTACCCATGTTCACTTAACTGATAATATTTAATCATACCCTACTCTACATACTTGTGTCTACTGACTGGGTTTATGGGATGGATAGTTGCACAAGTTTTCTAAGTTGCTCAACCAATAAGCTCTCTGTTAGCAGTCAATTATTTGAAGCTTAATCTATATTTCTGTTATGTGGATGATACATAACTATATTTTTAAGTGAAAGTTTTTATTTCTGACCAGCCCCGTTACATAACATCCATTATTAATTAATCTTCTGCAATGTGTGTGTTGGTAACTATATTTGTAATAAGCCATTGTTTATACTGTATCAGGAGGAAAGTTGTGTAGACAGAGTATTCACCTCTTGTAGCTTCCTTGTAAGGAGCACCAGGTAAGACATGCAGTATATTTAAGGTAACCATGTTTGGCACATAAGCTCTCTCAATGATAAATTGTCAAAAGACATCTACCTTATGTGGTATTTTGTGTATACTTGTCCACTGTTGTGAACAATCAATTAAGCTCAAGATTATCACTAAAATCCTTTTTGTTACATTATAATGGTCCCTGTTATCCAGTCTTGGGAACTGGTCTGACACATTCCCTGTGCATTAGGTCAGAAATATATTCTCTACCTTACATTTTAACAACTAAATATTCTTGCCCTCTCTACCAATTCACACCAAGTAAAATATTCAGAAATTTCCTTGTGCAAGCTGAGTTGTAAAGATTCTCTTGCTTGTAAGAGTAGCACAATATTTTGCCTTCTGGTATTATTCCTCGTCATCTTTGTCGTCATACTCGTAATCTTCATCGTCCACTTTATGAATCACTCCTTTGTGCGGTGCAAACTGCTTAGTGTGTTGATGCTGCTGGTCTGTGTCCTCATTCAGGGAAGGAGAGCTAACAGTGTCCTGAAACACAATACACATAATACTGTAAAAGTAAGTTTCAAAAATATTATTTTATACAGGGAAATAACAGGATGGAAAAGGAAAAGCTGACTAAGCCAAGAGTTTGTATAAATCTGAATGCTGAAGAAGCTGCCAACATTATCTTTTAATCATCAAATCTGGGAAGGATAAAAGTACAGGTATGGGGTGGAGTCATAATGGCTGGAGGGAGGAGGGACAGAGGGGGGGTAAAAGAGGTTTTGTGTGGTAGGGGTTAGAACATCCAGCTGTTGTGTGTTTGAAGGCAAGATCAATGTGACTGGAGACTAATAGGTTATGGGACTTGACATGCTGCTGAAGTGTAAACAAGGTAACAATTATGAAAGGAGTCAGTCAGTTTGGTTAGCCAGACTTGTGTCCTGGAAGTTGTGGCCCGAATTCTAGGGATGTTTCAGGTTGGAGGGTCACCAAACTCTTAAGTTTATGTACTTCTGGCATGACACCTATGGAATAAATGTGAAGAATGTTTCCTTCCTTGCCTCACCTTAATTAAATTGGTAGTTAATGACCAATGTGGTACATATATATAAAAAATATACCATTAAGTGTCAGATATAAAAATCTCATTGGTAAAGAGTTAAGAAAGAAATGTAAAAGCTCATACGAGTAGTTTTATTTCTTCACATTTAAAAATTTAATTTTACTGCATACTTAACTACAGTGGCCCCCCGGTTTTGGATTTTTTTTTCCCAGAATGCTGTTCAAGTGCCATTACCAAACGAATTTATTCCCAAAAGGGAATAATGAAAAGTAACCCAGTTTTAGCCCCCCAAAAATACACTTACAAAAGCATTTAAAAAAAATACACTTACATAAAAGGGCGATTTTGGGACAGGACGAACAAGGGGTCCACTGTTTTTTTTTCCATATACGAAATATTTGATTATCAGTAAATAGTAAGTAAAGTATTACAATAACCTATTATTAAGTGGTCGAAAATGTAACCCCAATTCAGCAATTCCCTGGATCACATTTACTATTAAATTTTTTTGGGCTTTTTATTTTCCCAAAACAAGTGCTTCATAAATTTATGGTTGTGATTAAAGAAAAAAAACCAGTACTGTATACAATAAAAGGGCAACTTGCCCTAATCCAGAAATTGGAGATAAATATTAGATAAACATCAAGACTTGGTCTTGTTTGTGGGATACTTTAATTTAAAGTACTAATTCAATGACAATAACCTGACAATTTAATAAGTTCAATGTAGTGTATATACAGAGTTAAATTTTAAATGACAACTTGTAAGAACTAGTGTGTGAGCAGTTACCTGAAAATCTTCAAATTTGTGGTCAAGGGGAAGAGTCCCAGCTCACCCAGCATGTTGAAGCAGCGGGCAGAAAAGCGGGGGTCCCCACACCTAAAGATAATTCGCAGGTCGGGGGTTTTCCGAGGTACAGTGTCACGGGACTGGGACGGGGGAAAAATATTATCTTATACAATATAAAGAACTAATGCATCCAGACATTAAGAAAATAATGTATTAGTACTCTAACACTGTATATGAAGGGGGCCCCCCTTATATGGTGGGCTAGGTTCCGGCTACCGCCGTGGGGAATTACCCTTTTTTTTTTAAATTTTAAATTTAAAAATTCCCCAAAAAGTTTGAATTTTAAAAAATTTTTAAAAAAACAAAAACTTTTAAAAAAAATAAGAAATAAAATTATTTAAATTTTACTTAAAATATTTTTAAAAAAAGGGTTTGGGGGAAAAGAATTTTGAAAATTTTAAAATTTTAAAAGGGAAATAAATGGGGTACCTGTTTTATTTTTCCCCAATTTTTTTAAAGTTCTTTGAAAAAAAGACTATAAATTTTGGAAAAGGGGGTATTTCCCCTTTTATTTTAACTAAAAAAAAATTTTTTTTGAGGGGGAATTTAAATTTTTTTAAATTTTTAAAAAATTAAAAAGAAATTTTTGAAAAATTTAAAAAAACCCCACTAAAATTTTATTTTTAAAAATTTAAAACCCAAAATTTTCCCTTTTCACTAAATTTTTTAAAACTTTTAAAAATTTTTATTTTTAAAGTGGGGAAAAAATTTTTCCCCTTTTTTTTCCCAAAAGGTGTACAAAAAGGGGGTTTTTGTAAAAAAGGAAGAAAAGGGGGAAAAAAAAACATTTTAAAAAAACCCCGACCGGTTTTAAATTGGGGGTTTTAAAACCCCCTTCACCCCGTTCAAAAAATTTTTTTAAAATTTTTGCAACTTTTGGGGGAAGGGGTTTTACAGGGGGAAAAACCTTCTTGAAAAATTTAATTTTTTTAAAAAGGGAAATTCAAAAAATTTAAAAGAAAAAAATTTTAAAAAAAATTTAAAAAAAGCAAAGGGGAAATTTTTTAAGTTACCCCAAATAAATTGTTTTAAAATTTTTTTGGGGTTTTTTGGGTTTTAAAAGGGAATTCCCTTCAAATTTTTTGGGGGAAGGTCCCATTTAAAAAATTTAAAAAAATTTGCAAAAAAGGGATTTTTTTGGGGTTTAAAAATTAATTTTTGGGGTTTTTTATAAAAAGAAAAAAAATAAAAGGATTTTTAAAAAATGTAAAACAGGTTCCTAAAAAAGGGGGTTTTTCTGTTTAAAGACGCCCCCGGGGGCCTTTTTTAGGGGGTTTTCTAAAGGGGCCCAAGAAAATTTTTTTCCTAGAAAACATTTTTGGGGGGTTTGTTTTCCCCTGGGGGGATATTTTCCCCCCAGGGTTATGTTGTCCTAAAACCCCCCTCCCCTGATTATGTTTAAAACATTTTGCTTTTTCCGGGGAAATGCCCTGAATCTTTTGGGGTAAAAAAATTTTAAAAGGTGGTAAAAAGGGGGCAAAAAAAGGGAAAAATTAAAAACTAAAAAACCAAAAAAACCCCTTAAAATTTTAAAAATCCTTTTTAAAAAAAACTTTTAAAAAAATGAAAAAAAAATAAAACCCCCCAATTTTTCCCGGGTTTAACTATGAAAAAATTTAAAATTTTTCAAAAAAGGGAAAAGGGAAAGGTAAATAAAATTTAACCCCAAAACCCCCAAAAGAGGGGTTTTTTTGCCCCAAAGGGAAAGGGAAAAAAAACTGGCAAAAACGAAATCGCCCCAAAAATGAATCACTTCTGGAGGGGAAACCCCCAAAATCAATGACCTCCCCAAAAAAAAAATATTAGTGCCAGGAAAAAAACCCCCCTTTAAAACCACCAACCCAAAAGACATTCATCTTTGCAAAAAAAAGGGTCTAAAGCCAGCAACAGACAACAAGATACCTTACATCCGTGGACTGCTTACAGAGTCAAATGCAATGTTTGCAGCTTTCACATAGACCCACATAAAGGATCACTTGGACAATGAAATATGGATCCCTGGCTACAACCTATACAGATGTGACAGAGTGAACAGGCAAAAGGGAAGGGGGGTTGGCCTGTATATCACAGAGTCACTTATATGCTCAGAACTACTAAATGCCTCAAATGATGTAGTTGAAGTTTTAGCAGTAAAGATCGAGAATCAAAACCTGGTCATCGTGGTTGTATACAAGCTTCCGGATGCAACGTCCCAACAATTCCAGGAACAGCTTCTGAAAATTGACCAATGTCTGGAAAACCTTCCAGCCCCTGCCCCCAACATCTTGCTCCTGGGGACTTCCAACCTAAGGCACCTAAAATGGAGGAATATTGCAAATAATGTGGTAGCAGAGATAACACCAGGAGGCAGCTCAGATGAAAACTCGCACACACACACGAGCTTTTAAATCTGCACCAAATTCACCTTAAACCAGCAAATAATAGAGCCTACAAGATTGGAGAATACACTGGACCTCATCTTCACTAACAATGATGATCTGATACGAAATGTCATCATATAAAAAACGATATACTCAGATCACAACATAATAAAGAGGTCCAGACATGCATGAGGGGCTCCAGATCGACAAAATGTGATCAGTCGCGAGCCTTCTCCAATTTCAACTTCAATAACAAAAACATAAGGTGGGACCAAGTAAACCAAATCCTAAATGATATAAACTGGGAAGATAGCCTAAGCATCACGGATCCTAACCTATGTCTAGAACAAATTAACTCTGTGGTACTTGAGGTTTGCTCAAGGCAAATTCCCTTAAGGAAGAGGAGACGATGTAAACTAGAAAGAGAGAGGCGCTCCCTATACAGGCGAAGGCAAAGAATAACAGAGCGGCTACAAGAGGCCAATATATCTGAAATACGTAGGGAGGCACTGGTCAGAGAAATAGCAAACATTGAATTAAAACTAAAGGAATCTTACAGGAATCAAGAAACGCAGGAAGAACTAAAAGCCATAAATGAAATTGAAAGAAACCCAAAGTATTTCTTTTCTTATGCCAAAACAAAGTCGAGAACAACATCCAGTATTGGGCCCCTACTAAAACGAGATGGGTTTTACACAGATGACAGCAAGGATATGAGTGAGTTACTAACGTCCCAGTATGACTCGGCTTTTAGTGAACCGCTAACCAGACTAAAAGTTGAAGACCTAAATGAATTTTTTATGAGTGACACAGAACCTGGTAGACGCAAGCCTATCTGACATTACCCTGACGCCACATGACTTTGAAAAGGCGATAAATGACTTGCCCATGCACTCCGCTCCAGGCCCTGACTCATGGAACTCAGTGTTCAAGAACTGCAGAAGCCCCTATCACATGCTTTTAACATCCAATGGAGAGGGAGCATGGACACTGGGGTCGTCCCGCAGTTACTAAAAACAACAGACATAGCCCCACTCCACAAAGGCGGCAGTAAAGCAATGGCAAAGAACTACAGACCAATAGCGCTAACGTCCAATATCTAAAAATCTTTGAAAGGGTTCTAAGAAGCAAGATCGCCACTCATCTAGATAACCATCAATTGCACAACCCAGGGCAGCATGGGTTTAGAGCAGGTTGCTCCTGTCTGTCCCAACTACTGGACCACTATGACAAGGTCCTGGATGCTCTAGAGGACAAACAGAATGCAGATGTTATATACACAGACTTTGCAAAAGCCTTTGATAAGTGTGACCATGGTGTGATAGCACACAAAATGCGTGATAAAGGAATAACAGGAAAAGTTGGTAGATGGATCTATAATTTCCTAACAAGTAGAACACAAAGAGTAGTAGTCAACAGAGTAAAGTCTGAGGCAGCTAATGTGAATAGCTCTGTTCCACAAGGCACAGTACTCGCTCCCATCCTGTTCCTCATCCTCATATTGGACATAGACACTGCAAGACTCCAAGCAGACATAAACCAAATCTTTAAATGGGCTGCAGAAAACAATATGAAGTTCAATGATGAGAAATTTCAATTACTCAGATACGGAAAATGTGAGGAAATTAAAACCTCATCGAGTACAAAACTAATTCCAACCACACAATGAGCAAAAAACTAATGTCAAAGACCTGGGAGTGATCATGTCGGAGGATCTCACCTTCAAGGACCATAACACCGTAGCAACGCATCTGCTAGAAAAATGACAGGATGGATAATGAGAACCTTCAAAACCAGGGATGCAAAGCCCATGTTGACACTTTACAAATTGCTTGTTCTATCTAGGCTGGAATATTGCTGCACACTAACTGCATCTTTCAAGGCAGGTGAAATTGCTGACCTTGAAAATGTGCAGAGAACCTTCACGGCACGCATAACTGCGATAAACCACCTCAATTACTGGAACGCTTGAAGTTTCTAAACCTGTACTCCCTAGAACGCAGGCGGGAGAGATACATTGTTATATACACATGGAAAATTCTCGAGGATTAGTACCAAACTTGCACACGAAAATCACTCCTACGAAAGCAAAAGACTCGGCAGGCGATGTAACATCCCCCAATGAAAAGCAAGGGTGCCACTAGCACGTTGAGGGACAACACAATAAGTGTCAGGGGCCCAAGATTGTTCAACTGCCTCCCAGCATACATAAGGGGGATTACCAACAAACCCTGGCTGTCTTCAAGCAGGCACTGGACAGGCACCTAAAGTCGGTACCTGACCAGCCAGGCTGTGGTTCGTACGTTGGACTGCGTGCGGCCACCAGTAACAGCCTGGTTGATCAGGCTCTGGTCCAACATGAGGCCTGGTCACAAACCGGGCCGCGGGGGCGTTGACCCCTGGAATTCTCTCCAGGTAAACTCCAGGTACTTTTTTAACATGATAGTTTCCCGCCAAGGCAGGGCGACCAATCAAAGGACATTAACCATCACTCATTCTCTAGTTGACTTTCCAGAAGTATACAGTTATTACAATTCAAATGACCTTCCAAACTGCAATATCCCCACCCATCTAATGTTATGGAAAGGCAATATGACAAAACTTAGAGGCCTTATCTTCATACAGTACAGTACTGCAGGCAGTCATTGTTACCTGCACACTATACAAACCATCCAAGATGATGATTAGGTCTATTTTAGGAAAACATTTGCAGTGATCAAGTTATTAGTGTCTCTCAATTTAAGTAATGTCAGATGCAATTCCTGGCTATCAACACAGGAAAGACCATGTTGTATAATGCACACACAACACTTAAAAATTTTATATCTCATTACAGATATGACTATTACAAACCCAAATTCACATGATACAATTGTGTGTGTACTTTTCTCTGTGAATAGCCTACATTATTCTCAGTATTGTCCTGGTGAACATTGTGTGTACTGGTGAGCACAAGTAAACATTACACAGAAAAATAACCTAATATTTCACTCAATGTTCTCACTGGCTTTCCAATGCCAAAATCTTTCTTCTTTCTTGTGAGTGTTACATTACCCAAGATTATTATGGTATAATATTAGTATAGAACATCGATCCTCCAACATTGCTGTATTCTAAATTTGCTTTACTAGTGCTGTATATTACTGTGCCAATTCATTCCTTCAGTAAATGAAGAACCTGAACAAGTGCTTCACTTGACAGGAAGTAAACAGCAGAGTGACCCTTGACAGTGATACCTCAGGCTGTTGTCATTCTTAAACATACAAATACAGAACTGTTAACCCTAGCCCAGGATGGATGCTAACTCTTATTCTACCAATGCCATCTGTATTGGGTTCAAACTAGCTATTTACCTTTTCCACCCACTTTCTGTGCTCTTCTAAGTTAAAAGCTCCCAAGAGGATGATGATCTTGTATCCTTCCCGGTCCTCGTGGTACTGTTCAACCTTACGCCCATAACAAAATTCGTACTTCCACCATCCAGAGCCCTGGTATAAGTCAGATGAAAAAGTAATGATTAATGGTCATGTATGATCAAGTTATCATATGCCATTTTATTTTTTAACATGCTCCCCCCCCCACACACACGCTACATATTTAAATTTACTATTTAACTCCAATCTCCCTGTACTGTACTGAAACTTTCACCATGGATGTTAGGCGACGATGCGAACTATTTAGAGTTTGCTCAGATGTATGATATTGTACTAATCCTGCTTCCCTTTAGAAAGGCACTACAGCTGTAACAGTTATGTACAGCAGTTTGATTCTTTTGAAGGAAAAAAGTGCTACAATAAGGACAAATATCTTTATATCTTTATTTACTACAAGTACATGTACAAGGTATACAGGCCTAGCTGCCAGAAGGCCACGGGGCTTCGTGGTATTTAACTTTGATAGAAGAGTCAGAAAAAATATATTGCTTAAAGTATTTGGCAACACTGTTTATTAGTTAAATACTGTACTGTGTTGTGCAAGGAAAAAAATCTAGAAAATAAGATTTTTGAAGACTACCATACGTACTTCAAAACTGTAGGGACACCCTGCCTCCCACCGAGGCAGGGTGGCCCAAAAAGAAAAACAAAAAGTTTCTTTTTAAATTTAGTAATATATACAGGAGAAGGGGTTACTAGCCCCTTGCTCCTGGCATTTTAGTCCCCTCTTATGACACGCATGGCTTACAGAGGAATTCTGTTCCACTTCCCCATGGTGATAAGAGGAAATGAACAAGAACAAGTAAGAAAATAGAAGAAAACCCAGAGTGGTGTGTATATATAGGCTTGTACATGTATGTGTAGTGTGACCTAAGTGTAAGTAAAAGTAGCAAGAGTACCTGAAATCTTGCATGTTGATGAGACAGAAAAGACACCAGCAATCCTACCATCATGTAAAACAATTACAGGCTTTTATTTTACACTCACTTGGTAGGACGGTACCTCCCTGGGCGGTTGCTGTCTACCACCCTACTACCTAGGACATCTAAGATACCATGTCTAAAAATCATGCAATTAGCATGCTAAACAAGATTTTTTTTTTAAATACACCAACCATCTCCCACCAAAGCAGGGTGACTCAAAAAGAAGAAACACTTTCATCACCACTCACTTCATCACTGTCTTGACAGAGACACTGCAACATATCAACACCCCTCCTCCTTCAGAGTGCAGGTATTGTACTTCCCACCTCTAGGACTTAAGTCCAGCTAACCGGTTTACCTGAATTCCTTCATAAATGTTACATTCCTCATACTCCAACAGCACATCAAGTTATAAAACTATTTGCCTTCACTCACTCCTACCTAACATGATCAAGCACGCTTCCTGAAGTCCAGGCCCCTTACACACAAAACCTCCTTTACCCCCTCCCTCCAACCTTTCCTAGGCCAACCTCTACCCCACCTTCATTCCACTACAGATTTATACACCATCCAAGTTACTATTTCATTCCATCCTTTCTAAATGTATGAACCACCTCAACACCCCTTCTTCACCCCTCTTAGATAATACTTTTAGAAGCCCCACACCTTCAATCTCCAAGTTACACATTCTCTGCATAATATTCACACTGCACATTGACAACATCACCACTGCCTCCAGCCTTCTCCTTGTTGCAACATTCACCACCCATGCTTCACACCGATATAAGAGCATTGGTATCACTATACTCTCATACATTCCTTTCCCTTTCCTTCCATGGATAATATTCTTTGTCTCCACAGGCTCCTCAGTGTACCACTCACCTTTTTCCTCTCATCAATCCTATGATTCACCTTGTCTTTCATAGACCTATCTGCTGACAAAATTACTCCCAAATACAGTGGTACCTCGACTTACGATGGTCCCCAAACACACCCTTTTATGTAAGTTTATTTTTTTAAATGCTTTTGTAAGTGTACTTTTAGGGGTCTAAACAGACTAGTCTATTTTACATTATTTCTTAAGGAGATAAATTCGTTTGGTAATGGCACTTGAACAGCATTCTGGAATGAAAAAATATCGTAAGTCGAGGTACCACTGTATCTGAATACATTCACTTCCTCCAAACCCTCTCCCTCCAATCTGATATCTAATCTTTCATTACCTAGATTTTTTATTATCTTCATCACCTTGCTCTTTCCTATGTTCACTTTTAATTTCCTTCTGTTACATACCCTTTGAAACTCATCCACCAGCCTCTGCAACTTCTCTTTAGAATCTCCCAAAAGCACAGTGTCATCAGCAAAAAGTAACTGACAACTCCCACTTTGTGCTAGATTCTTTATCTCTTAATCCCACACCTCTTCCCAACACTCGAGCATTCACTTCTCTTACAACTCCATCTATAAATATATTGAACAACCATGGTGACATCATGCATCCTTGTCTAAGGCCTACTTTTACTGGGAAATAATCTCCCTTCCTCCTACATACTGTAACCTGTGCCTCACTATCCTCATAACCTACCCCCTAATCCATACACTTGCAACATGAGCCACATTGCTCCCCTATCCACCCTACCATATGCCTTTTCCAAATCCATAAATGCAACTAAAACCTCTTTATCCTTATCTAAATACTGTTTGCCTATATACTTCACTGTAAACACTTGGTCTACACACCCCCTACTCTTTCTAAATCCTCTTTGTTCATCTGCAATCCTGCTCTCCATCTTGCTCTTAATTCTTTCAATAATAACTCTACCATAGACCTTACCAAGTATACACTCAACAGGCTTATTCCCCTATAATTTTTACACTCGCACTCTAATCTTTCATTACCTTTTTTTTTTTTATTTCTCTCATCGCCTTGCTCTTTCCTACTTTCACGTTTAATTTCCTCTTTTTACATGCAGAGACAACAGAATTTAAAGTTGAAATTTTGCATTCTGCAAAAAAAATTGCAAATTTATTTGTTGCAGACAGAAGGGTGCAGCTCACCATAGTGGCAATATCCAACACTATTTATTGATAAATATAGAATGGTAAAAATAAAAATGATAATTATTATTATTACAACAGTATTATGGGAAAGCACTAAACCTGCACAAGTCATACAGTGCCTTGGAATAGACGGTGCTTAGTTTCTGATTAGCATGGAGGTGGGAAGTACAGTGCCTACACTCTAAAGGAGGGGTTCGGGATATTTACTGTTTGGAGGGACATCTTTAATGTCGTATCTGCTCACCTCTGGCAAGAGTGAACGATGGTGAAAGTGTTTCTTTTTCAGGTCATCCTGCCTCGGTGGGAAACGGCCAGCACATTAAAAAATGATAAAAAGAAAATTATCCAGTAATAAACACAAAATTACACTCACACCATGGAGGCAATATTCTCCACTGAGAAAGTCTTCTACAAGTTTATGATCAATGGCCGGCTGGGGCGGGAAGAGCGATAATTTGGGCCGAGGCTCCGGGGTAGTAGAGGTACCTGAGGGAGTATCAGCGTCCTCGACAACTTCCAGTTTGACTGAACCACTCGAAGTGTCTCCAGCAAGCTAAAACAATGATCCATGCTAATATTTTCTGTAGTATTAAAATAAATATGTAATTCAGTAATGTTGGCATAAATAATAGAGGAAACAAAACAGTAGTTTAACAGACTATAACCGAGATGCAATTTAACGATCTTCAGAGCAAATACATACAACACTAAACTTAGTAACAATCTCAGAAACCTAAGCAACAAACAAGCTCAACTTGGGCATAAAATTAAAAATGTGTATGCCATGTTTGGCTTCCTTGACTGTTTGCCTAAAATTCACATCAACATAAGCGAATTCCTGATACAATTAGCATAACTCATTTAAATATTTGTTAGCTTAAGAGTCATCAAAAACACTGTTCATATAAGAAGCTTCACAAGAATATTGTGTACCAATTTTGATATAGTACGAGGTGAATATGTAATGCATTTACAGTACTGTAAAAAACAGGTAATTTGAATAAGCACACCAAAAAGACATTTCCAATGTTAAAGTTTCTTATTAGCAAACTTAACTACAGTAATGTCACTTTCACCAAGTGTTATTTTACAGTGCCTACATTAGATGGCATTCTTCACAGTAATTAAGAGTGTCCAAACTAAAATGCTACAATGTCTATTCCTATACATGTCAGAGTGACTTTACAAATATGTCACTCGTTTTTAATATACAGTAAACCCCCCGTATCCACAGATTTGGTATCTGCTGTTTCAGTTATCGATGGTTTACTGTGACCCAAAAATAACCCTTAATTTTCCTTAATAATGACCCCAAGTGCAAAAGTAGTGATGCTGGCATTCTTCAAAGCCTAAGAAAAACCATGAAATTCTTCCTATCAGTGAAAAAGTGCTAATTCTAGACTTATTTTGCATAATTTATGAATTAAACTTTATCATACATACATATGTAAACGAAAAATGACATAATATATAGGGTTCAGTACTATTCATGGTTTCAGGTATCCATGGTAAGGCTTGGAACGTATCCCCGCAGATACGGGGAGACTTCTGTATATAGCAACAAATAGGTACAGTAATGATAATGGCCATATGAGGAAAGCTCAGACTGCACCTAAAGAAATGCTCATATGGCTCAGCAATATTTTACAGAATTCATAATACAGTACCATAACATGAAGAAAGATGACAAATATTAAGATATGATATATTAGTGTAGGATATGCAGAATATGTAGTGATCAAATTAATAAGATATCACAAGTTTCTTCTCCAAGCTTCAGTCACTTGGACAATGAAAACACTTACCACAGCCCCGTTAGAACGCAACTTCAGGCTTTCTGCTTCGATCCGGAGAAGATTACGTGGTCTTTTTGGGCTGTCATTCATGGGCACACAGTGGAGACTAGTTTGTGGCAAATCTTGAGGTCTATCAGCAAAAAAGCAAAAAAATTAAAAAAGTATAAATTCATTTGGCTTATGAGTGACCCTGGTTATCACAGTTATAGCCTCTACTCCAAGTGTCAGTGCTATTTACCTCTCTGCTGCTAGTACAGTACTGTATGTACTTTACTAACAAACTTTCCTCCTTTTGTAAGATCATCATTACTGTAACTACAAAGCATTACTATTTTTTTTAACTATTACAGTAATACTATTTCAGTTCATTAATTACATTAGCACTGATTTTATAAGAAACTTATGTATATAGTATACATTACAA
Source organism: Cherax destructor (assembly GCA_009830355.1). NCBI lineage: Eukaryota > Metazoa > Arthropoda > Malacostraca > Decapoda > Parastacidae > Cherax > Cherax destructor. The sequence goes on from WNWK01002736.1 coordinate 15,392, forward strand.
TATTAGTGTTACAATATCGGTACTATCTAGAAATTCAAAATTTATAAATGTCTGATATCCAATATTCCTTACATTGTAGAATTCTACTTTTTCATATTATTTATTACTGTACTTACAAAGACTGTTGCAGTACTAGCACTCCTAAAGTGGCCAATTTTAGAATTTTACTAAAGCTGCAGAGCTAATCACTAGGTACAACTAGATAATTTTCTCCAGACTAAAAGACGTGCCAGATACATCCAATGCTAGTAAATCAGTGTTGTATCTGTACTACTGTGACCTAATAACACACAAAATATTTACCAACAGTACAATACTACAGTACTATCTTATTCCACACTATTAATGAGAAAATTGCAGACCTGTATGATGGGTGCTGACAAAGGTATGGTGACAGCACAATTATTTCATATTCACATGTGTAAGTCTCCTTTATGCTGTAGATTTCGTGGTGTCCCTCCTCGTAGCACACAAACAAAATATGGCTGAGGCGAGGCCTTCCTGTCAAGTCACAGATGGTGCCACCAGTATAGTTCACCATGAAGTATGGCATGTTCAGGCCTTCTATCTTTGTGGTTGGAATGTTGGAGGGAAGGCTTTCAGCATCATGTTTTTCCACTGTAAATAAAAAATTATTTAACCATTTTTTGCCTCTTAAACTGTATACAGACATGATCTAACACCTATATGGTGAAGTTTTTTTCTTTAGAAATAATGAATACATGTACAGTGGTACCTCGGTATATGTCCGCTTTGGAATAAGTCCAACTTGGTATATGCCCTGTTTGGACACAATTTTTGCTTGGTATACGACCTGTTTGGAATACGACTCGCGTGCTAGAACTTGTATGGGTCAAAATGAGTCACGACACTGCGCGCGCTACCCTTATTTACCTCCCTCTCATTGACAAAGCCTGGCAGGAAGTTTCATACAGAACAATGAACTCTGCTTGGAGGAATTTGTGGCCAGAAGCAGTGGCTGAAAGGGACTGAGGGCTTTGAGGCTGTGTCTATAGTGGAGGATATAGTCTCTCTGGGCAGGTCCATGGGTCTGGATATGAGTGATGGTGATGTAGAGAAGTTAGTGGAGGGGCAAAGGAAAGAGCTGACCACTGAGGAGCTGCAGGAACTTGAGAAGGAGAAGCACAAGACTAAGATCGATGCACTCTCTTCAGGCTTGGAAGAGGAGATAGAGGAAGCCCTACTTCATTAATCAAGGAAATCTTTGCCAAATGGATGGATGTGAAAACTTTGCAGAGAAGTACCACCCCAACAAAGCCCAAACAAGTCATAATAGCATTATCTGGAATGACCAGACAATGTCACATTTCTGAAACATCCTGAGAAGGCAGGAGCAAAGTTCTTTGGACAGATTTTTAGTAAAAGTCAAACCTGGTGAGCTTCAACCAGGTCCAAATAATAAAAAAGAGACAGAAAAGAGATGGGGACTCTCCTTCCAAACAATAACATTTCCTCCTCCTCCCTTCTCAGCACTATCCTAGTAGGCACTCGACTCTTTTCAGCAAAGTAAAGTGAGGTTAAATTTGCATTTACTATTTCATCTAATTCTTTTGTATTTATATATGTACAGTGGACCCTCGGTTTTCATTGAAAATTCTCTCCAGAATGCTGTTTGAGTGCCATTACCGAACGAATTTATTCCCATAAGGACAAATGTAAATTAGGTTAGTAATTTCAGACCCCCAAAAAATACACTTACAAAAGCACTTACGAAAATACACTTACATACAAATTTCCAAGAAAATCTCACAGTAGGCATATTATCAAAGATACGCTATTATGTGCCACAATCAGCTCTCCTTGCACTATATCATTCACTTATCTACCCTTATCTCACCTATGGAATCTGTGCATGGGGCTCAACAACACTAAATCCCCTTAGACCACTCATAACCCAGCAAAAGGTTGCAGTCAGGATGATAACAAATTCCCACTCTAGACAGCATACTCCACCAATATTCAAAACTCTAAAACTACTCACCGTAGAAAACATTCATACCTATTCATGTGCCTACTACATACACAAAACTCTACATGCTAATCTCAACCCTCCACTCAAAATTCTCAACAACTTTAATAGGTCCCACGGCCACAACACAAGACACAGATCACTTTTTGACATACCCAGAGTCCATACCAACCAATGTAAAAATTCTATGCACATAAAGGGTCCCAGAATCTGGAATTCATTACCAGTAAATATTAAGTTAACCTTGTCTGAAAATCAATTTAAGACTCTTCTCAAAAATCACCTACTCACCCTAAACTAAATACTCATACTGTAAACTACTTTAAAAAATGCTCAATGTTATTTTCCTTAAGATAATCTCAATTTTATATTATCATCCGCCTAAACACTTGCTACAATTTAATATCATAATGTCATTTCAAGAGTATAATATCATCATATTGTAATTTGAAATAAACTATATAACTAGAATAAACTCAATCAATTTCTCTAGTATTATGTACATAGTATATAAGTCATTAGATTAAGCTGCCCCTAATGCCATGGCATGTCAGTGGCTCTCCTTGCATTTCAGTTTTATGATTGTAACTACCAATATATATGTATAATTGCAAAGAAATAAAAAAATTATTTTATTTTATTTATTTTATAATTGTTCGAATTTGGAGATGCACGAAAACCGAGGGTCCACTGTATTTTAGTATTAAGCAGTGTTTAAATTATTTTATACGATCCCATCAATGTATAATATGCCAATAACAATAGGATTTTTTTTTCATGGAAACGGATTAATCGTTTTCCAAGGTCCTGGAACAGATTAAGGACATATACCGAGGTACCACTGTACTTACCTTTCTATGGTGTGTTGAACTTTGACTAATTGATGCCTAGTCATTCCTGATGGAAAAATAATGGCACAGCACTAAATAGTTTTTGCACTAATCTTCTTATCTAATTTGTTCAATTTTGTTTTTCATAATATTTATGAATTTACATTACTGTACTGTGTTTACAAGAAACCATTACAGCAGCTACTTGCTGTGGAGGGCTGGGGCTGTTAGCATCTTTTCAAGTTTTTGTCTAATGGCAGCTAGAGACTATAGAGATTTATGCATAACAAAATGGCATTGGCAGAATGTTGGTTATGGATTGTGTTATTCTAAAGATCAATCTGCTGTTCTATCATTCAAGTCACTATAATATTCCTGTAAATATGTATCAGTTTGAGACATTTATCTGCTTCATGATCTTGTGGTGCAGGTGCTCAGAGGGCAACAGTAGATGAAGACAACTATTGGTGTAATTTTTTAATACTGTACCATTTGTTGATGTTCTAGTGCTACCCAATATTTCAAAATCTCTTCCACCATCACTAAATGGATTCCTGAATGAGTATTAATTTTATCCCTTTTTCCCAGAGAACTATCATTTTTGGTAAAAGTGAAATGTGGACAGCCTGCCAAGTTGTACATGCTTACATTTCCTATTAGAATATTTTGAACCATAATCACCAGAATCTGCATGTTCTAGGTGATAGTTATTCATCCTCACTTCTCTCATTTTTACTATTACAGTCACTATCATGACATACTATAAATACCTTCCATTGTGGATTAACAGACCTACTAGCGCACAATGTTAAGAGGCCATCTATATCTTCTTATTTCATTGCTTGGGGTTTCATCATTACTCTCAAATAATTCTGTATTTCAGTAAAATCCTCAAGTCTTTTTCACTTCAACTTTTATCACTGTTACCAGTATCACTATTTCTGAGAATCCTCAGAGTAAACTCACTCAAACTGTCATCTCATCATCATAGTGCCAAACTTGGTACTGGATTCATGCTTCAGATGATGCACCATGCGAGCCACAATTTTTTTTTTTCTATGACTAGGTTGCATCCAACCCCAAAAGTTGTTGGAAGTCTTAAAAATAGCATATTGCAGGAATTTTGAGATAAAGATTTTTGTGTATACTTTTTATTCACTGCACCCAGATGGCCGCTCGGCAAAATAAGTGTGTTGATAAAAATCACTGCAGTCTTCTTTGTTTTCACTAACCAGCTCCTGAACCTCAAGTCTTCACGACTGTACTGTATTTATAAACACTCGGCACAACAAGTCTCATGCTCCACTATTACAGCAGTGAAAGCTTGTTATCTTCAATGTACCGACACCATTACCATATAATATCAAAACTTCATAAATAGTTTCAGAGTTTTATAAACTATAAATTTTCTAACATTGAAACACAGTTAAATTATAGACAATACGTTCACCAACACCAGAACTATTGTACTGTCAACATACTCAGCTCAGGAAAACTCTCTAGCGAGAACATGCCCAGAGTGTACTCGTGAAGGCGTGCTGTCTTGCCCTCTCGCTCTTCTCTGTACTGTTTAAGGTGGAGGCCGTGGCACAGTTCATACGTCCAATACGAGTCCAGCTGTACAAAAAAAAGTACGTACAATATTGTATAACCAAGAGTTTCTTCAGACAACGGAAGATATTCTAAAGAAGTTCTTAGAGTCAGTAACCCTTTTGGAGTTTATTTGTTTCCAAGGAGAAAACTTGTGACTTCAGAAATACAGTAGAATGATACTCTATCAACTTCACATTCTCCATAGAGAACTGTTCTGTAACATGAACACTGACACGTGCTATGCTGCCTCCTCCTGTGTAGTATGACAGTGACTTTTACAATTTTCTGACAACTTTTACAGATTTTCCCACTATAAAAAATTTACATCTTCACTCAACAGCCTTGGCAAGGTTCACTTCACAAAGATAATAGTTCCTCAATTTTCAAAACTTCTTGCTTTTAAATTTTGATTTAAATCCAAGTTTAAAGCAGAAGAAAATTACAGAAGAGAACGAGATAGGTATCGACCTTCTAATGCTAAAATATTAGTAAAGTCTACAACTTTTCTATTTCTGGTGCAAGTGTGAGGATCCATAGCCTGAGAAAGGTAAATAAAATAGCTTCAAGAAAAATACAAAGCTTTCTCCATAAGGCTATTTGAATACTATTTTACTTCTACCACCCCATTTTTTGTACATGTGCATATATACACTACATACACAGTATATACTTTATTATGTAATTTGATACACAAGATTTAAAAGATACATTGACAGTTTTATATTTAAAACACACAGTATTATTGTATAAACACCTTTAAACATACCAGTTTCTAAAGAATATGGAGCAATTAAACAAATTTTGATAAAAAAAATTAACTCCATTAAACTAACATGAATGTACATATATCTAAACAGTACTTTACTATATACATAAAACGGATTAAAGATCTCCCTTAGATGACAATTGTGAACAATACAACAGGACAATTTCTCCCCTGGCTTTTATTAATGATAATTCTTAACAGTGCTCCACAGATTGTAATCTGATGCTAAATGCTGCTTAACAGCTCTGTACAGTAATGCTTCTTTAGCAGGATTCCATATTCTGATTTGATCCATTGTTCTTTACAGATACAGTGGACCCCCGGATTTCGTACTGCTCCCAACTTGAACAATTATGTAAATGTATGTTTGCAAGTGCTTTTGTAAGTGTATTTTTGGGGGTCTGAAACGGACTAATCTAATTTACATTCGTCCTTATGGGAACAAATTCATTCGGTAACGGCACTCTGGAAAGAATTATTGACGAAATCTGGGGTCCACTGTATACAGTGGACCCTCGGTTAACGAATACCCCGGAAATCGTGCAATTATGTAAGTATAATTTTGTAAGTTCTTGTGGAAGTGTATTTTTGGGGGTCTGAAATAGACTAACCTACGTGAAATTTTTCCTTAAGGGAGTAAATTCGTTCGGTAATGGCACTTGAGCAGACTTCAGGAGTGAAGTTTTTACGAAACTCGGGGGTCCACTGTATTCTTATTACATTAATGCCATAAACTGTGAATGTTGTAGACAAATGAGGTTTCAGTGGTGTAGTGCATCTATGTCAAGAGTGAATCTGTATTTTGGTTTATTCCTGACAGGGTTTTAATTTATTTTGATAATTTCTCAAAAGAAAAACATATGGTGATCCAAGTTTTCATTTATCAAAATAAAGTATCTACATAAAACACTCATAAAAGAAATAATGTCAATGCAAAGTATTACCTCTCCATTCACTAAGGCAGGTTGTCCACATTGTCACACACGAGCAGTCTGATAATGACTTTAAACACTTTACCACATCTAATGCACTGGGCATAAAAAAATATTTATGATCTCTGACAAAACTACTTTCAGAAGTTTATTAACAAGTTACACCGAGCAATATTTGATAAGTAGATGCGACTCACCCGCAAGACACACAACTGTTTCCTGAAGAGTGGCAGGAGCAGAGTGAAGGCACTGGGTCCAGTGTATGTCTCAGATGACTCCTGTCAGGAAAACAACTCTACCTTCACATTTACATTATAAACAATATATACTGTGAAAAATGGTATAGTGATACTGACAAAATGTGGAAAAAGACACTTATGTACAGTTCAGGACATTTATTAAAGGAAATATTGCACCACTAGTGGCTTCTTCAGTCCTGAAGAAGACAATACTGGCAAAATGTTTCCTCTAATTAATGTCCTGAACTGTACATAAGTGTCATTTTCCACAATATATACTGTACCTATATAATACATTTTATTGACATAGTTAATGGGAATAATGCAATGGTAGTACTGTACATATATTTTTACCGACGTAGCTAATGGGAGCATCATAGCAGCAGTACTTACATCTTTATTACCGTAGTTAATAGGAACAAGACACTGGTACTGCTCATTATTGGAGGTCATCATTACCAGCTTCTCATAGTCGGGCGATTCCTGCAGGAAAAATGACGCACTTTTGAGAACTCTCAAAAAACATTTTAAAAAGAACATATATTTTGTAAATCCAGAGCCTTCCTTGATATAAAAACATTGACTGTGTATATACTGTGCAAGTTGCAGAATGCAATGCTGCATGCAGATCTAAAGTAAATCTCTTCAAGATACTGTATAGTGTGACCAGTAGTGAAGCTTGTGTGGTGACCGAGTCAGCAAGCAACACCCGCCAAGAGGCTGGCGTCAGCACCCGGGGCACCACTCGCCAAGAGGCTGGCGTCAGCACCCGGGGCACCACTCGCCAAGAGGCTGGCGTCAGCACCCGGGGCACCACTCGCCAAGAGGCTGGCGTCAGCACCCGGGCACCACTCGCCAAGAGGCTGGCGTCAGCACCCGGGGCACCACTCGCCAAGAGGCTGGCGTCAGCACCCGGGGCACCACTCGCCAAGAGGCTGGCGTCAGCACCCGGGGCACCACTCGCCAAGAGGCTGGCGTCAGCACCCGGGGCACCACTCGCCAAGAGGCTGGCGTCAGCACCCGGGCACCACTCGCCAAGAGGCTGGCGTCCAGCACCCTGGGGCACCACTCGCCAAGAGGCTGGCGTCAGCACCCGGGCACCACTCGCCAAGAGGCTGGCGTCAGCACCCGGGCACCACTCGCCAAGAGGCTGGCGTCAGCACCCGGGGCACCACTCGCCAAGAGGCTGGCGTCAGCACCCGGGGCACCACTCGCCAAGAGGCTGGCGTCAGCACCCGGGCACCACTCGAGAGGCTGGCGTCAGCACCGGCACCACTCGCCAGAGGCTGGCGTCAGCACCCGGGCACCACTGCCAGAGGCTGGCGTCAGCACCGGGGCACCACTCGCCAAGAGGCTGGCGTCAGCACCCGGGGCACCACTCGCCAAGAGGCTGGCGTCAGCACCCGGGGCACCACTCGCCAAGAGGCTGGCGTCAGCACCCGGGCACCACTCGCCAAGAGGCTGGCGTCAGCACCCGGGCACCACTCGCCAAGAGGCTGGCGTCAGCACCCGGGGCACCACTCGCCAAGAGGCTGGCGTCAGCACCCGGGGCACCACTCGCCAAGAGGCTGGCGTCAGCACCCGGGGCACCACTCGCCAAGAGGCTGGCGTCAGCACCCGGGCACCACTCGCCAAGAGGCTGGCGTCAGCACCCGGGCACCACTCGCCAAGAGGCTGGCGTCAGCACCCGGGGCACCACTCGCCAAGAGGCTGGCGTCAGCACCCGGGGCACCACTCGCCAAGAGGCTGGCGTCAGCACCCGGGGCACCACTCGCCAAGAGGCTGGCGTCAGCACCCGGGGCACCACTCGCCAAGAGGCTGGCGTCAGCACCCGGGCACCACTCGCCAAGAGGCTGGCGTCAGCACCCGGGGCACCACTCGCCAAGAGGCTGGCGTCAGCACCCGGGGCACCACTCGCCAAGAGGCTGGCGCTCAGCACCCTGGGGCACCACTCGCCAAGAGGCTGGCGTCAGCACCCGGGGCACCACTCGCCAAGAGGCTGGCGTCAGCACCCGGGGCACCACTCGCCAAGAGGCTGGCGTCAGCACCCGGGCACCACTCGCCAAGAGGCTGGCGTCAGCACCCGGGGCACCACTCGCCAAGAGGCTGGCGTCAGCACCCGGGGCACCACTCGCCAAGAGGCTGGCGTCAGCACCCGGGCACCACTCGCCAAGAGGCTGGCGTCAGCACCCGGGGCACCACTCGCCAAGAGGCTGGCGTCAGCACCCGGGGCACCACTCGCCAAGAGGCTGGCGTCAGCACCCGGGGCACCACTCGCCAAGAGGCTGGCGTCAGCACCCGGGCACCACTCGCCAAGAGGCTGGCGTCAGCACCCGGGGCACCACTCGCCAAGAGGCTGGCGTCAGCACCGGGGCACCACTCGCCAAGAGGCTGGCGTCAGCACCCGGGGCACCACTCGCCAAGAGGCTGGCGTCAGCACCCGGGGCACCACTCGCCAAGAGGCTGGCGTCAGCACCCGGGGCACCACTCGCCAAGAGGCTGGCGTCAGCACCCGGGCACCACTCGCCAAGAGGCTGGCGTCAGCACCCGGGGCACCACTCGCCAAGAGGCTGGCGTCAGCACCCGGGGCACCACTCGCCAAGAGGCTGGCGTCAGCACCCGGGCACCACTCGCCAAGAGGCTGGCGTCAGCACCCGGGGCACCACTCGCCAAGAGGCTGGCGTCAGCACCGGGCACCACTCGCCAAGAGGCTGGCGTCAGCACCCGGGCACCACTCGCCAAGAGGCTGGCGTCAGCACCCGGGGCACCACTCGCCAAGAGGCTGGCGTCAGCACCCGGGCACCACTCGCCAAGAGGCTGGCGTCAGCACCCGGGGCACCACTCGCCAAGAGGCTGGCGTCAGCACCCGGGCACCACTCGCCAAGAGGCTGGCGTCAGCACCCGGGGCACCACTCGCCAAGAGGCTGGCGTCAGCACCCGGGGGACCACTCGCCAAGAGGCTGGCGTCAGCACCCGGGGCACCACTCGCCAAGAGGCTGGCGTCAGCACCCGGGCACCACTCGCCAAGAGGCTGGCGTCAGCACCCGGGGCACCACTCGCCAAGAGGCTGGCGTCAGCACCCGGGGCACCACTCGCCAAGAGGCTGGCGTCAGCACCCGGGGCACCACTCGCCAAGAGGCTGGCGTCAGCACCCGGGGCACCACTCGCCAAGAGGCTGGCGTCAGCACCGGGCACCACTCGCCAAGAGGCTGGCGTCAGCACCCGGGCACCACTCGCCAAGAGGCTGGCGTCAGCACCCGGGGCACCACTCGCCAAGAGGCTGGCGTCAGCACCCGGGCACCACTCGCCAAGAGGCTGGCGTCAGCACCCGGGGCACCACTCGCCAAGAGGCTGGCGTCAGCACCCGGGGCACCACTCGCCAAGAGGCTGGCGTCAGCACCCGGGGCACCACTCGCCAAGAGGCTGGCGTCAGCACCCGGGCACCACTCGCCAAGAGGCTGGCGTCAGCACCCGGGGCACCACTCGCCAAGAGGCTGGCGTCAGCACCCGGGGCACCACTCGCCAAGAGGCTGGCGTCAGCACCCGGGGCACCACTCGCCAAGAGGCTGGCGTCAGCACCCGGGGCACCACTCGCCAAGAGGCTGGCGTCAGCACCCGGGGCACCACTCGCCAAGAGGCTGGCGTCAGCACCCGGGGCACCACTCACCAAGAGGCTGGCGTCAGCACCCGGGCACCACTCACCAAGAGGCTGGCGTCAGCACCCGGGCACCACTCACCAAGAGGCTGGCGTCAGCACCCGGGGCACCACTCACCAAGAGGCTGGCGTCAGCACCCGGGACACCACTCACCAAGAGGCTGACGTCAGCACCCGGGACACCACTCACCAAGAGGCTGACGTCAGCACCCGGGGCACCACTCACCAAGAGGCTGGCGTCAGCACCCGGGGCACCACTCACCAAGAGGCTGGCGTCAGCACCCGGGACACCACTCACCAAGAGGCTGACGTCAGCACCCACGGCACCACTCACCAAGAGGCTGGTGTCAGCACCCGGCCAGTGCATCAGGAATAATATAGCGTCGTCTAGTCCCTTTATCTGATTAGCAGCGAGGGTGAGGAGAGGAGATATGACAACCATCAGGAGGGTGAGGGCGGCCATGGCTGCGAGCAGAGGGCCAGGAGTGTCAGCAGGGCCTGGAATACGTCAGCACGCTCAGGAATATGTCAGCAAGGCCAGGAATATGACAGCGTGGCCTGAAATATCTCAACGGGACTATAAGTATGCGAGATCATGAGGAGTGTCAGCCAGTAGGGTGTCAGCAGGGTCTCAGCAGCAGCAGGGTGTCAGCAGCAGACAGGAGGGTGTCAGCAGCTGATCTTTGTTTACGTTGTTGCCTCCACTTGTTGACACGACACCCGTGATGTCACTAGGGGGGCGGGGCCTCAACACCCGCCAAACTTAAATGTCAAACTACCAGTCACATACTTTAATAATATAATATAATATCTTTATTTCTACAAGTACATGTACAAGGTATACAGGCCTAGCTGACATCAATGACATACTTCTGTATAGATAGTTCCTTGTTATGCAGAGCATTTCGAGCAAATTAGGTTAAAGGACCCCACTGGAAATATGTCACTTTGTCTGACTTGTTTGGGTTATCCTAGGTTCTCTACGCATATGCTGGAATGTATGATAATCTATGTAACTGTATTTGCGTATACCTGAATTAACTTACTTACTAATTTTGTCCCCAGGATACTATCCACACCAGTCGACTAACACCCAGATACCTATTTTACTGCTAGGTGAACAGGGACAGCAGGTGTCTTAAAAAAACACACCATATGTTTCCACTCGTGCCGGAGATCGAACTACTGACACTCGATATACGAACTAAATGCGCTACCAACCTAGTGACGGGACAGTCAAGGGCATGCATAACACAATCATACTCGTCTCATCTCAACGGGAATAAAAAAAAAAGCATTGGCATAGTCAGGTAACGAGTGAACACAACAAATGGATCACTGATGATGAGCGGGGTTCCACAAGGGTCAGTCCTAGTGCCGGTGCTATTTCTGGTATATGTGAATGACATGACGGAATGGACAGATTCAGAAATATATCTTGTCTACCATGTATCATTGTACCATGTCACAATAAAGTATTATTATTATTATTATTATTATTATTATTATTATTATTATAGAGGTGTCACTGTTTTGCAGACGATGTGAGGCTAATGCGAAAAATTCAATCGGTTGAGGATCAGGCAGGACTACAAAGGGATCTGGACAGGCTGCAAGCCTGTTCCAACAAATGGCTCCTGGAGTTCAACCCCACCAAGTGCAAAGTCATGAAGATTGGGTAAGTTCAAAGAAGTCCGCAGACATAGTACAGTCTAGGGGGACAAAAACTGCAAACCTCACACAAAGAAAATGATCTTGGGTTGAGTATAATACCGAGCACATCTCCTGAGGCGCACATCAACCAAATAACTGCTACAGCATATGGGCGCCTGGCAAACCTAAGAATAGCGTTGCGACACCTGAGTAAGGAATCGTTCTAAAGACTGTACACCGTGTATGTTAGGCCCATATTGGAGTATGCAGCATCAGTATGAAACCCACACCTGGTCAAGCACTTCACGAAATTTGAGAAAGTGCAAAGGTTTGCAACAAGACTAGTTCCGGAGCTAAGGGGTATGTTCTATGAGGAGAGGTTAAAGAAAATCGATCTGACGACACTGGAAGACAGGAGGGATAGGGGGGGAATGATAACAGCATATACAATACTGAGAGGAATTGACAAGGTGGATAGGGACAGAATGTTTCAGAGATATGACACAGCAACAAGGGGTCACAACTGGAAGTTGAAGACTTGAGATGAGTCACAGGGATGTTAGGAAGTATTTCTTCAGTCATAGAGTTGTCAGGAAGTGGAACAAATTAGAAAGTGATGTAGTGGAGGCAGGATCCATACAAAGCTTTAAGAAGAGATACGATAAAGCTCATGGAGCAGGGAGAAAGTGGACCTAGTAGCAACCAGCGAAGAAGCGGGGCCGGGAGCTGTGAATCGACCCCTGCAACCACAAATAGGCAAGTACACATAGCTATGTGAGTACAGGTTCAGCAGACATCACAGGTTCAGCAGCCATCACAGGTTCAGCAGGCATCACAGGTTCAGCAGACATCACAGGTTCAGCAGCCATCACAGGTTCAACAGACATTAGAGGTTCAGCAGACATTACAGGTTCAGCAGACATCACAGGCTCAGCAGACATCACAGGTTCAGTAGACATTACATTACAGGTTCAGCAGACATCACAGGTTCAGCAGACATTACAGGTTCAGCAGACATCACAGGCTCAGCAGACATCACAGGTTCAGCAGACATTACAGGTTCAGCAGACATCACAGGTTAAGCAGACATTACAGGTTCAGCAGACATCACAGGTTCAGCAGACATCACAGGTTCAGCAAACATCACAGGTTCAGCAGACATCACAGGTTCAGCAGACATCACAGGTTCAGCAGACAGTATAGTTTTAGCCAGATATTACAGGTTCAACAGTTGCTACAGGTTCAAAAAAAGTCAGACAAAGTGAACCCAGTGGAACTAAGGTTCAACTGGGTTCCTCGAAATTGAATGTAACGAGACTGGAGGACAGAAGGACCAGGAGAGACACAATAACAACATATAAAATACTCAGAGGAATTGATAGGTTTGATAGGTTGTTTGAGAGACGAGAAACATGTACTCAGGGGTAGGTAGGTAGTAGATTCGCCGGTATAATCGCCTGGCCCGGGCCTTTTCCAAGAGGTGGCTCGGCCTTGGTTCCCTGTCGTGGGAGTGTCTCAGACCAATGTCTGTCATGGGAGGAGGTACAAGTACCTCCTCATATTCTGGGACTAGCTGTCCCCAGGCTTAACCCCATTCCCCGCCCCCACGGGGCTCGGAGGGAGAAGCTAGGCACCTTGGGCTGCCATAGCAGCTGCATAGCAGCAGACGATGTCAGGAGGTGCAAAGGCAGCAAGCACTACAGGATCCTTTTGGAGCCACACCCCAGCTTTGGGGATTAAGCCCGAGCGCTGGGGAAGTTCAAGAATGCCTCTTGCTGTGTGTTGCTGCTACTACGTCACCTGTCCGTTGTACAGCCAGACGTTATAAGACAGATGAGCCACAGGGATGTCAAGAAGTATTTCTTCAGCCTCAGAGTGGTCAAGAAGTGGAATGATCTCAGCTTAGTGGTAGAGACAGATTTTTATATATAATTTTAAAAGCAGGTACCATAGGGCCCAGGAGAACGACTGGCAACCAGCAAGTAGAGAGCGGGGCCAGGAGCTAAGACTCAACCCCTGCAGGAAAATGTAAATTAATACACTTGGGTGAGTAAGTTTATTTAAGTACAGGTACACATAAATACAGTTACACAAATTATCATACATAGTAACATATAAATTACTTAAGTTTACCCCCCAAAAAAGTCAAAGTGATTTATTTCCATTGTGAAAGTTGGATTTATTCCTTGAAACATATAAATAATCCTAACAGAGATATAGTGAACACTGGATAACAACCATGGTGATATAGTGAACACTGGATAACAACCATGGTGATATAGTGAACACTGGATAACAACCATGGTGATATAGTGAACACTGGATAACAACCATGGTGATATAGTGAACACTGGATAACAACCATGGTGATATACTGAACACTGGATAACAACCATGTTGATATAGTGAACACTGGATAGCAACCATGTTGATATAGTGAACACTGGATAACAACCATGGTGATATAGTGAACAATGGATAACAACCATGGTGATATAGTGAACACTGGATAACAACCATGGTGATATAGTGAACACAGGATGATAACTACCATGGTGATATAGTGAACACTGGATGATAACTACCATGGTGATATAGTGAACACTGGATGATAACTATCATGGTGATATAGTGAACACTGGATGATAACTATCATGGTGATATAGTGAACACTGGATAACTATAATAGTGATATAGTGAACACTGGATGATAACTACCATGGTGATATAGTGAACACTGGATGATAACTACCATGGTGATATAGTGAACACTGGATGATGGAATTATTATTTAGTCTAGTGGAACACTTTAATATGTCACTAGTAACTTGATGAGTCTGCCTCTGGCCACACCATCATCTTAGCATCAAGTAAATCATCATAAACTCCCTCATCATGATAAATATATGTAATAATATAAAGGTTACTTCTTGCAGCCTCTTATAAGATGGTAGAATATTCGCCATTTTACATTTATCAGTTTTCTCCTCTATCGAAGCAAGATTTTGTGAATGTGTGAATATTTAGCCAGTAGTATTACAAGCCACGAACTTTAGGTAAATTATTTGTATTTGTTATTGTAATGTAGTGAAGGTAATGGTTATGTAAAGATCATTAATTAATGTAGTGGTGAGATGTGTCCTGCCATACAACACTCTTCTACACTTTAATGTTCCTTACACACACTTAAACTGTCGCTAATTTACTTTATATAATAAGTATTTTGTATGTCTGCGGGTTAAATTAGACATCAGTTAGGTGAATGTGAAGTGTTGCTTAAAGTTATGATGCAGTTTGATGGTGTTATAAAGGTGTATATAAGTAGTAACAGTGTTGGATGAGGCTGGAGGCACAAGAAGCCACATTTGGCGCGCAACTTGTGGCGGCTCACCTCACACTCACACTAAAAATTTACAGTCAATTTTTAGGTTTTGTAGTGAGTTTTGGGTGAGTGAGGAGCTTGGTGTGGCGTGTACATCAGCTGCTGGTGGGTGCCTGAGTGTAAGTGCTGGCCTCCCTGGCCGCCATAACTCACTATTCACATCTTCACTTACTCAACCAAGTTGTTGTTGTTGTTGCTGAATAATAACTCGAGGTGTTCTCTCAAAACTATTAAAAAGAAGCATTGAGCTAGGTGAGGTGTCTTCTTATATGTTACTCTCTTTAATATGCATGAGCTGCTACTGGGGTTGAGATTGATGGTAGAGATCAGACTAACTACACTACACAAGCTATCACTAATTATATATCTTAAGCTGCTAATAAAAACTAACGCCATTTTCACTTTAAATATTTAAAAATAATTTAATCTTGGTTCATACAACTTTACTTAATGCAAAGATTTTTTTTTAACTTCAAGGGGTAGATATCGCCTCTTGATCCGAGGAATTGGATCTACCCCATATTTAACACTAAATCCTTAGGGGCTCTGTAAAGCCCCTAAGGATTTAGTGTTCCCTTGAAATAATGAAAACTTAATTTCCCAAGAAGATACGTATATTAGTTACAATAATAAGTTAGTGTATAATTCTAAAAAAAAAACTATTATCATTTTGGTCAGTTTTAAGCTAGGATTAAAACTAAGGTCATTGTTTACTTTTTCCTGTGACAAATGTTATATATTGTAATAACATCCATGCTGACTCTTACTTGGCAAAATAAATATTTTCTGTGAAAATTATTTAGAGGATGATAGGCAAAATAATATAAATATTTTTTATGTAAATTCTTTTTTTATTATCTTTTGTAATGGAAACAGTTATGTATATGTATTTTTGATGATAAGAAAGAAGCATTTTGATAAGTTAATTTTATAATGCAAAAAAACCTAGCCTAACTTCCCTAGACCAGCTTTAACATTGTCAGTTTAGTTAGGTTGGGTAACATTAAGTTATAAACAAACAAATCTTTAACCTAGGCACTAAATATATACATCTCCTTGCAAAATGCACTTAATAATTGAGAATGTACAAAAAAATGTTATACATATACAGTGGTACCCCGACTTACGATATTAATCCGTCAGAGAGGGCATATTTTAAAGCGAAACAATCGTAAAACGAATCAATTTTCCCCATAAGAAATAATGGAAATAAATTTAATCCGTCCAAGACTTCCAAAAGTAGTTAAATAAAATATTTTTTAGAACTTTTTGACATTAAATAATAAATAATTTAATAAAGAATACCTAAATACACATGCAAATATTGAACAATAACATGTCACTTACATTAATTGAAGAGTTGTTGATGTGTGGAGGAGGGAGAAGGTGGAGTAGTATGCTAGTGTTTGGAAGGGAATCCCTTCCATTAACACTGCAGGTACCAAGTTCTTTTCTGGGGTTACTGGCCTTTTTCTTTGAATGCTACACTCCCTGCATGAATGCTACACTCCCTGCATCTTTGCTTCACTCCCTGCATGAATGCTACACTCCCTGCATGCCTACTACACTCCCTGCATCCTTGCTACACTCCCTGCATCCTTGCTACACTCCCTGCATCCCTGCTACACTCCCTGCATCCTTGCTACACTCCCTGCATCCTTGCTACACTCCCTGCATCCTTGCTACACTCCCTGCATCTTTGCTTCACTCCCTGCATGAATGCTACACTCCCTGCATGCCTACTACACTCCCTGCATCCTTGCTACACTCCCTGCATCCCTGCTACACTCCCTGCATCCCTGCTACACTCCCTGCATCCTTGCTACACTCCCTGCATCCTTGCTACACTCCCTGCATCCTTGCTACACTCCCTGCATCCTTGCTACACTCCCTGCATCTTTGCTTCACTCCCTGCATGCCTACTACACTCCCTGCATCCTTGCTACACTCCCTGCATCCCTGCTACACTCCCTGCATCCTTGCTACACTCCCTGCATCCTTGCTACACTCCCTGCATCCTTGCTACACTCCCTGCATGCCTGCTACACTCCCTGCATAAATGCTACACTCCCTGCATAAATGCTTCACTCCCAGCACATTCTTTACCACAGGCTTAGCACTAGGATCTTTCCTTGGACCCATGGTAGCTTATTTAGCAGTTGCAAGCACTAAAAACAGTGGAATAATGACAATATACTGGTATGAATGCGTGGGTGTGGGTGGGTGGTCGCTCTCGCTTGTAAACAATAGCACTGACGCTCCTGGAGTGCGGCTCAGCTGGCGCCTAGCGGACACGTCCGGTACGAATGTCGGTAAACGAAGCAAACATCGTAAGTCACAAACAAATTTCTTACGTTATAAATATCGGTTACCGAAAATAACGTAAGATGATAACATCGTAAGCCGGGGTTCCACTGTACTGATTTTAATATGTGGCAATTCTTTACCCCTGAATGATCTAAAACTTGTGTATAGCATATAGTGAGTGGTAGGTGAAGATAATACTCAAACACTGGGAAGAATCCTCAGTTTTCCCTCAAGTACATATATTCTCTTCTCTGAGGATGAGGGCCCCCAGTCCAGTTCTAGACTAGGGTGATGGTGAAAGTGTTGAATGATGATGAAAGTTTTTTCTTTCTTTTTGGGGTTATAATTTTGGGTCACCCTGCCTCGGTGGGAAACAGCCGACGTGTTAAATATAGTAGTATATATATACGTATATATATAATTTATTTATTTTACAACAGATATTAGTGCCAGGAAAAAAAGACCCCCCCATACCACCAATACCACCAATCCAACGACATTCATCTTTGCAAATATACAGGGTCTAAAGCCAGCAACGAACAACAAGATACCTTACATCCGTGGACTGCTTACAGAGTCGAATGCTATGTTTGCGGCTTTCACAGAGATCCACATAAGAGATCACTTGAACAATGAAATATGGATCCTGGGCTACAACTTATATAGATGTGACAGAGTGAACAGGCAAAAAGGGGGGGTTGGCCTGTATATCACAGTCACTTATATGTTCAGAACTACTAAATGTCTCAAATGATGTAGTTGACGTATTAGCAATAAAGATTGAGAATCAAAACCTGGTCATCGTGGTTGTATACAAGCCTCCAGATGCAACGTCCCAACAATTCCAGGAACAGCTTCTGAAAATTGACCACTGGAAAATCTTCCAGCTCCTGCCCCCAACATCTTGCTCCTGGGGGATTTCAAACTAAGGCACCTAAAATGGAGGAATATTGCAAACAATGTGGTAGCAGAGATAACACCAGGAGGCAGCTCAGATGAAAACTCGCACACACATGAACTTTTAAATCTCTGCACCAAATTCACCTTTTACCAGCAAATAGTAGAGCCTACAAGATTAGAGAATACGCTGGACCTCATCTTCAACAATGATGATCTGATACGAAATGTCATCATATCAAAAACAATATACTCAGATCATAACATAATAGTGGTCCAGACATGTATGCAGGGAGCCCCAGATCGACAAACTGTGATCAGTCGCGAGGGAGCCTTCTCCAAATTCAACTTCAATAACAAAAACGTAAGGTGGGACCAAGTAAACCAAGTCCTAAATGATATAAACTGGGAAGATAGCCTAAGCATCACGGATCCTAACCTATGTCTTGAACAAATTAACTCTGTGGCACTTGAGGTTTGCTCTAGGCAAATTCCCTTAAGGAAAAGGAGATGTAAACTAGAAAGAGAGAGGCGCTCCCTATACAGGCGAAGGCAAAGAATAACGGAGCGGCTACAAGAAGCCAATATATCTGAAATACATAGGGAGACACTGGTCAGAGAAATAGCAAACATCGAATTAAAACTAAAAG
The DNA here is from genome assembly GCA_009830355.1 of Cherax destructor. Taxonomy (NCBI): domain Eukaryota; kingdom Metazoa; phylum Arthropoda; class Malacostraca; order Decapoda; family Parastacidae; genus Cherax; species Cherax destructor. Next base: position 34,286 of record WNWK01002736.1, read on the forward strand.
AATCTTACAGGAATCAAGAAACGTGGGAAGAACTAAAAGCCGTAAATGAAATTGAAATAAACCCAATTTCTTTTCTTATGCCAAATCAAAGCAGAGAACAACATCCAGTATTGGGCCCCTACTTAAACGGGATGAGTCCTACACAGATGACAGCAAGGAAATGAGTGAGTTACTAAAGTCACAGTATGACTCAGTTTTTAGCAAGCCTCTAACCAGACTGAAAGTCGAAGACCTAAATGAATTTTTTATGAGAGTGCCACAGAACTTGGCAGACGCATGCCTATCTGACATTACCCTGACGCCAAATGACTTCGAAAAGGCAATAAATGACATGCCCATGCACTCTGCTCCAGGCCCAGACTCATGGAACTCTGTGTTCATCAAGAACTGCAAGAAGCCCCTATCACGTGCTTTAAACATCCTATGGAGAGGGAGCATGGACACTGGTGTCGTCCCGCAGTTACTAAAAACAACAGGCATAGCCCCACTCTACAAAGGGGGCAGTAAAGCAATAGCAAAGAACTACAGACCAATAGCGCTAACGTCCCATATCATAAAAATCTTTGAAAGGGTTCTAAGAAGCAAGATCGCCACTCATCTAGATAACCATCAATTACACAACCCAGGGCAGCATGGGTTTAGAGCAGGTCGCTCCTGTCTGTCCCAACTACTTGACCACTACGGCAAGGTTCTGGATGCTCTAGAAGACAAACAGAATGCAGATGTTATATACACAGACTTTGCAAAAGCCTTTGACAAGTGTGACCATGGTGTAATAGCACACAAAATGCATGATAAAGGAATAACAGGAAAAGTTGGTAGATGGATCTATAATTTCTTAACAAGTAGAACACAAAGAGTAGTAGTCAACAGAGTAAAGTCTGAGGCGGCTACAGTGAAAAGCTCTGTTCCACAAGGCACAGTACTCGCTCCCATCCTGTTCCTCATCCTCATATTGGACATAGACAGGGATATAAGCCACAGTGCCGTGTCTTCCTTGGCAGATGACACCCGAATCTGTATGACAGTGTCCACCGTTGAAGACACTGCAAGACTCCAAGCAGACATAAACCAAATCTTTAAATGGGCTGCAGAAAACAATATGAAGTTCAATGATGAGAAATTTCAATTACTCAGATATGGAAAACGTGAGGAAATTAAAATCTCATCGGAGTACAAAACAAATTCCAACCACTCAATAGAGCGAAAAATTAATGTCAAAGACCTGGGAGTGATCATGTCAGAGGATCTCACCTTCAAGGACCATAACACCGTAGCAATCACATCTTTCAATAATAACCCTGCCATACACTTTACCTGGTATACTTAGTAAACTTATTCCCCTATAATTCTTACTCTCTCTTTTATCCCCCTTTCCTTTATATAAAGGAACTATACATGCTCTCTGCCAATCCCTAGGTACCTTCCCCTCTTTCTTACATTTATTAAACAAAAATACCAATCACTCCAACACTATATCCCCCCCTGCTTTTAACATTTCTGTCATGATCCCGTTAGTTCCAGCTGCTTTACCCCCTTTCATTCTACGTAATGCCTCTCGCACCTTCCCCACAGTCACATCCTGCTCTTCTTCACTCCTAAACGATGTTGTACCTCCCTGGCCAGTACATGAAATTACTGCCTCCCTTTTTTCATTGACTTTTAAAAGTTCTTCAAAATATTCCCACCATCTACCCAATATCTCCAGCTCCCCATCTACTAACTCCCCTACTCTGTTTTTAACTGACAAATCCATTCGTTCCCTAGGCTTTCTTACCTTGTTTATCTCGCTCCAAATTTTTTTCTTGTTTTCAGCAAAATTTCTTGACAGAGCCTCTCCCATTCTTTCATCTGCTCTTCTTTTGCACTCTCTTCACCTTTCTTTTACTCTCCATATACTCTGCTCTTCTATTAACACTTCTGTTTTGTAAGAACCTCTCATAAGCTACCTTTTTCTCTTTTATCACACCCTTTACTTCTTTATTCCACCACTCACTCCTCTTTCCTACTGCACCCACCCTCCTATAGCCACAAACTTCTGCCCCACATTCTAATACTGCATTTTTAAAACTATCCCAACTCTCTTCAACCACCCCACTAATACTTGCACTATCCCACCTTTCTGCCAATAGTTGCTTATATCTCACCCTAACTTCCTCCTCCCTTTATATAAAGGGACTATTCACTTTCTCTGTCAATCCCTAGGTACACTTATACAGTGGTACCCCGAGTTTCGTACAAAATTCGTTCCAGAAGGCTGTCCGAGTGCCGTTACCGAACGAATTTGTTCCCATAAGGAATAATGTAAATTAGATTAGTCCATTTCAAACCCCCAAAAATGCACTTACAAAAGCATTTATAATAATACACTTACATAGTTTTGAACAGTACGAAACTCGGGGTACCACTGTATTTATGTATGTACTATATAATTCAAAATCACTTTCACCTCCCATGTAGTCAGGAGGATAATGGATTTTTTATACAGTATTTGGTTAAATAGTCTGCAAGGTATTAGTGTTATGAGTTGGTTTTTATTTTACATGTTTGTATAATATAGGCCATATATATCTTAAAAAATATTTTCATTGTTTAAAGTTTAAATAATACGAATGGTGGGTGGAAACATTGTGTGCCAATTGTCGGTAGATGAGTGCAGATGAAGCGCAGCCGAGACTTAAGAATGATAAGAAGAAAATTGCTGTTTCCATGAGTGTGTCTTCCCCAGGATAACCAAATCATCGAGATCTTTTATAACCAACCGCAGTACATTGTTACAGGTAAGTATACTATACTAACTAATGTGAGAGGTAAAAAAAAAATCACTCGTATATTTACATGATGTTTCTAGGTAACCTTGTGCTTTTGAAAATGGAATTTGTAAATATTAGCTTGCCACTTCTTTTCTATAGTTGCGAGTGACTAGTCGATGACTGGTGCTTGAGTTGTAGTGTATATTCCAGCAGAGGAGGGATGCACAACCTGAGGGCTCTTTTGTGGGTTATGTAAAAGGAAATCAATTGCCACTGACTTGTGATGCTGAATATCTTCTGTTGGTTTTACTTATTTTATAAATTGTGTGCTACATACCTCATTTTCAGATGTTAATAATTTGTGACGGAAAAGGCTGTGCATCCCTGCAGCAGAGCATCACTAAGCCAGCAATCCATTTTATGGAAAATTTTATGAAAATTTGATTGATCCAAAACCAGAAAAATTGTTCAGGCCTTCTGACACCTCATCAAACAAGTGAATAATGTTTACCTTGGTATATTTTACTACAGAAGTTAGACAAGTAGGATTATTTGTTAAATGAAACATATATTATTTTAATATTGTTTTGTATAGTTATGCTGTACTGTGATGCTCCTACATGTACTGTCCATGCTAATACTGTATTATGAATGGACAGCTGCAGCATTTAATAACCCTAATCATTATTAACTCATAGTTTTTGTGACAGAATCTTCAGTGATGACTGCCACAGCTTTGGAGGAAAGTTAGAAAAAATTACATTTTTCAGTTTATGTATTGATGGCATTAATTGTTTTTTCTTTACTTACAGATACCCGTGAACAAGTTACATATAGTAAATAAAGACAGTAAAGCTATCAAAATTTGCTCTGACGTGGAGAAGGGCACAGATGGTGAAAGACATAAGAACAGCTGTAAAGAGAATTTAAATTCTGAAGCACAAATTGCAAAAGCAGTGCACATAGAGCCAGAAGATAAATTACAGGAAGAGAAAAGAATGATGTCTCTTGATGTAAGTGATGATGAGATGGCTTCTGCAGTTGAAAGCAAGGGAAAGGAAGAGGGCAGCAAAAAAGATGTAGTCACTGTGCCAGGAAAAAAGCCACAGGCTCGTGCAACTGCTGAGGACATTGAAAACATCCTGAATGATGACTCTGATGATGGATCAAATAACTCTGACAAAGCACCCTTACTAGACGGTGAACATCCTGCATCAAATGACAAAGAGAGCAAATTACAGAAAGTGAATGGTAAAGAAAAGGCAAAACCCAATTTTAAAGGAAGTCCTGTTGATTCAGAGTCAAAACCTTCTGCAAAGGAAAAGAGTAGGTCTCCCAATAAACCTCTGGCAGATAAAAAAGGAAAACCAAAGAAAAATGAAGTGGAAAGTGAGGCGTCTAATAATTCTAGTGATTCGGATGACGAACCTCTTAGCATGAAGAAAGAGAAGAATTCAAAATCTCCAGTGGTAAAGAAAAATCAGTCTCTGAAGGTTGGAAAGAAGAAAGCAGAGTCTAGCACAAGTGAATCTGACAGTGAAGAAGACAAGAAGACAAAATCTGGAAGAAATCAGAGAGAAAGAGAAGATCCAGAAAGTCTTAGTGACTCTGATTATGAACCATTTGCTAAAAAGAAAGGAAAAAATTCAGCAAAATCTAAGAAATATGAAGAAAATTCAGAAGATTCAAGTGATGCAGATTATAAACCATCAAAAAAAAAGAGAGAAAGGACAGTTAGAGGAGGTGCAAGGAGAGGGAACCCAAAGAAAGGGAGAAAAGTGGTTAACAAAAAAGCTAGCAGTACAGATGATTCAGATGATGAACCAACACAAGAGATGTCAGCCTCAGATTCTGAATATGAAATACAAAAGGTAAGCAAATCCAGGCCTAAGAGAAATACAAAGGCTTCCAAGAAGAAGGTGACTTCTGATGACTCTAGTGATTCTGACTCCAGCACCCAGGCTAGTAGGAGGTGCCGAAGTACACCCAAGAATAAGAAGCAAGAATCTCATTCAAGCGAATCAGAGATAGAGGATACAAAAACGCGGAAAGGAAGAGGAGGAAAATGGAACAAGGCAATGATGAAGGAGGATGGATCGGATTCAGATTACGAACCTCAAGTGAAGACAAAAGGAAGGCCACGTAGAGTGACTCCAAAGAAGAAGAAGGAAGAGTCAGAGACTGGTGATTCAGAATCTGAATCTGAGCCCTTGACTAAAAAGAAAGCAAATTCAAAATCAGCTGCAGCAAAACAAAAAAGTAACAAGATCAAGAGGTCACGCGATCCTCAGAGTTCCAGTGAGTCTGATAATAAGCCCCTCTCCAAAAAGAGCAAGAAAACTACATCTCAAAACAGTAAAAAGGAAGACTCATCAGGAGAAAGTGATGCTGAAGTCTTGCCTAAAAATGACAAGCTCAAAATAGTTACAAATAAAAAAGAAGTAAAAGATAATAGCAATTCAGAAAGTGATGCAGACAAGGAACATGATTCTGACAAGGACTCTGAGCCAATTGCAAAAATAAAAACAAAAGATGCTCAAAAAAAGAAAAGGGAAACTGCAGTTACAGAGCCAGACAATGAAGCCAATTCCATGTTGAATCCAAAGAAAAAAAATTTAGACTCCAAGGCATACATGAAAGCTAAGGCAAAGCCACCTTTAAAAAATGATAATTCTGATTCTGAGACAGATGTGAAAATTAGGGCCAAATCCCCCCAAAAAGCTGGTTCAGATTCTGAGGCAGACATGGAAGTGGATGAGAAATTACCTCCAAAGAAGATGAGTAACAAAGCCAACAAAGGCTCGGTTTCTTCTGATACATCGCTTGGTTCCGACAGTGAAGATCAGAAGGAAAGTGCAAAATCAAGAGAGAAAACCAAGAGCAGTAAATCCCAAGGTGCTGGCAAGCAAGAAAAGGTAAGATGTCTCAATACTGTAAATGTTTCCTTGGTTACAGTCCATAATTGTGCTGGGCTTATTACTGGCATTCAGTTATCAGAACTTGTTACTGTACTGTTTATAATAATGTGAAGTTCTCCAGATATTCCTCTTGTATTTATTCCATGGCTCATCTACAACATGCTTCAGATCATCCCTCTGAGACACTTGTCTATTTTCATAGAATCCCTCTGAAACACAAGCTTATCATAGTACTCCACAGCGTCTTTAGATTGAAATGTTTATGAAAAATCTTAAATTGGCCTTAACTTCAGGTTAGTGAATGTCAGAGAAAAGGTCCTTAAGCCCTGTAAAATGGCACTCCAATGGAGGCATGAGTGACCTGGCAAAGTCCATTATACATCATGTAGTACAGTATTTGGAAAACATTTCTCTTTAATTTTCTCACTTTCTAATGCACATGCACACACCACACACACACACACCACACACACACACACCACACACACACACCACCACACACACACACCACACACACACACCACACACACACACCACACACACACACCACACACACACCACCACACACACCACACACACACACCACACCACACACACACACCACACACACACACCACCACACACACACCACACCACACACACACACCACACACACACACACACACCCCCACACACACACACACACCACACACACACACACACACACACACCACACACACACACCACACACACCACACACACCACACACACCACACACACACACCACACACCACACCACACACACCACACCACACACACACCACACACACCACACCACACACACACCACCACACACCACACCACACACACACACACCACACACACACACACACACACCACACACACACCACACACACCCACACACACATCCACACACACACCACACACACACCACACACCACACCACACCACACACCACACACACACCACACACACACACACACACCACCACACACACCACACACACACACACACACCACCACACACACACACCACACACACCACACACACACACCACACACACCCCCACACACACACACCACACACACACACCACCACACACCACACACACACACACACACACACACACCACACACACACCACACACACACCAACACACACACACACCACACACCACACCACACCACACACACACACACCACACACACACACACACACACACACACACACACACCACACACACACCACACACACACACACACACACACACCACACAACCACACACACACACCACACACACACACACACACACCACACACACACCACACACACACCACACACACACCACACACCACACACACACCACACACACCACACACACACCACACACACACCACACACACCACACACTAGTACTTTAATCAGTTAAAGCAGTGTAAAAATTTTGACTTTATTTTCATTCTTGATTAGTTCTGCCTCTGTCCATTTTATATGGTGGTTATAAGTGTCTCAGTATATAACACAAGTGCTGCTGGTATTTTGTGTGAGGCATGTATGTATATTGTATGTTACTTGATGCATGTCTAAGTTCCTCGAGGTTTCCTCGACATATATCTTGTTAGAACCATTGCATAGGCTGGGGTATACACCAGGATTTTTTTTCATTTCTGGTTAGTTAATTTTTGATATTGTTATTTTATTGTGGTATTGGTTAAAACAGCATTTAAAGCTGGCACATTACAAGCTACGTACATTAAAAATTAAAGTTAAAAAAAAAATATTTTTTTACAATCATAAGTACAGTGAGAAATTGTAAATAAAGAATTGGTAAATTACACTGAAAGTACATCAGTTCAATGACCTGCATTTTATGGAGTGGTTGAATTGAGGTGGTGAAATCAAGACATGAGAATTTGCAGAGTTAATGAATATAACATTTATGTGATTTTAATAGTGTTTTTTAACACTAGTAAAATGTTGGCAGATGTGAAATTTTTGGCATTTTCCACCAGAGTTCTAGGGCTTGTATTTGCATAGTTTTTGAACAGGTTTAGTTGTACACCTGGAATGTCAAGAGATACTTGTTCATTGTATTGTGTCCATGTGTTGGGTCCATATGTTGTGTAGATATAGTGTGAAGAAGTGAGGGAAGGGGGATATATGTTGTCTGGAACCTGAATTGGTAATTATTCTGAGAACTGACTTTTGTTGAGTAACAACAGGTTTAATTAAGGTGATCAGTTGTTGATTCCCTGCACAGATACCATAGGTGAGGTGTGGATAGATTAGAGTAGTACAAGTGAGCAGAGATGTCTGGGGGAGCATAATAGCATATTTTTGAATGTCCACTGTTTTGGATTTTTTTTTTAATGTTCCAGATGTGTTAACCCTTTCAGGGTCCAAGCCGTAGATCTACGCATTGTCCACAGGGTCCAAACCGTAGATCTATGCCATGAGCTCAGCTCACTCAGATAAGCTGTGATCGGTAAATTTGGGCCTAGATATGAGAGAATGCATCTATGTGGTAAGTGCACCATATAAAGTAAATCCTGAAGCACACAGTGCATAATGAGAAAAAAAACTGTGACTGTGTTTTTTTATTAAAACAGTAACTTTGTGGTGTATTTTCATGTGGTTTTTACGGTTGTATTCACGGTTTCTTGGTCTCATTTGATAGAATGGAAGATACATTACAGAAATAGAGATGATTTTGATTGGTTTTAGTACTGAAAATAGCTTCTAATTGAGCTCAAAATAGCAGAAGTGTTTGATTTTTGCTGATTTTCAAGAGTAAACAAATCACATCACGCGACCAATACACGTCAACTGGTGGGTCTAATATATGTTTTTAAATGCACTGATAGTGTTTATATAATTATTACAATATTGCATAAGAGTAATTCATCTATTTTTTGGTGTGAATAAAAATTATGTAAATAAAAAATAAAAATGTAATTCATCTGTAAAGCCTAGAAACATAACTAATAAACAGAGGAAATGTTATTTTAGTGCCAGGAATGCCTGCATTGTTTATTCTGGACGCTGTTTTGAAATTGGAATATTTTGAACTTTGTGTGAAATTGGCGAAATTACCAATTTCTGATCACTTTATTGGCTACTTGAAAAAGTTGATTGGGCAGTTTCTTGTGCTCAATCAATAAAATAGAAGTTATACTAACGAAATAGCTAAGAATTTGGTCAACTGGAATAATGTAATTGGCGTAAAATAGGAGTCAAAGTAGGCAAAATTGCCGAAATGTAAATATCACTGACACAAGTCAAATTTGCGATAGTGTAATTTCGTCAGTTTTCCACCAAATTTTGTACTTTTTGTTTTATTACCTTTAGAAAAAGATTCTTAACCATTTCATAAGAAAAAATTTTTTTTTTTTTTTTTTTTAAATTCTTGGACCCTGTGGACAATGCGTAGATCTACGGCTTGGACCCTGAAAGGGTTAAACTTGAGTTTCTTCCCAGGTGTATTCCCAAGAATTTACCTTCATTCTGCCCAGCAGTTGGTGTATTGTTTCTGTTCAAATTAACTTTTTTGCTTTGTCACCACAGTTCAGACCTGGTGGTAGTGACTAGTTCGTGGCCTTTTATCATTTATGAGCTATTTAGCATAACAAACACTTAAAACAACTGGTGTTTTTTGTGGCCTCGAAAACTGGACTAGCAGACGTCAGTCCAATGTTTTATGCACCAGGCTATTCCAACCTAAAAGATTACTCTCAACCCTGCTACACATTAGCTATGGAATTTGTGTTGATTGCCAGCTGCAATCTGACTACATTTTTACAGATGTTGGTTGCTTGCTGTAAAAACAGTTGAATTTCATTTGATAACTACAAATTCCATAACTACAGTAGGTAGCAAGTTTGAGAACAATCTTTTTTATGGCAGGATAGCCTGGTGTGTAGCATGTCAGACCAACAATTGACACATCAGTATTCAAAGCACAGAGAAACGCCTTGAATTTTTAAAAGCATTCATTAGGATTTTAGTAAGTGCAGATTGTGACCTGGTGAAAATAATGTTGAGGATATTACAGCTGAATTAGATAGAAATGTTACTGAATGTGTGAAGTGAGGCATCAACAAGGGGCTCTGCTCAGTGCTCATACAATAAGAATAATGCCCTATTCTACTTAAAAATTGTGAGAGGGAAGGAAAACCTTCACAACAGTGCATGTCAAGTGCTCCAAACTTTCATGTCTATGAGCAACGACTACATGTTAAGACGAGATCAACTAGTAAATTGTACCTAGTATAATATTTGAAAAAAAAAAAATGGCAAATTTAGAGGTGTCTGGAAGATAAGACTATTCTTCACTTCGCATATTGCTCATTTCCATGATGTGCCAATTTTCAGGAACACATACCACACATTACGAGAGGGGTTTACTGTAAAGCTAACAGTGGGATTGCCATTTCAGTCTCTAACCCCAGAAAAAAATGACCTGATCCAAAAATAACCATCCAGAAATGGAACAAGTTGGTATAGGCATACTCCGCCCCATGCAGTAGTTGTGACTAAAATGTATATCGGAGAAACCTCATGAACTTGGCGCACACAGAAACATAAATGTGTGCTGCATCCATAACACCAGCACCACTTGTCATACTTATAAGTAACCACAACCATCTTACAAAATGGACAGAAGTGGAATTAATCAAGGAGGGAGATAAATATGCAAGAAAATGATTACTATTGCTTTAGTCAGTATATCTAACAGTATTATGCAAAACGACGGACGTTTCAAATTACAGAACAGGTGAGGTTTGAACCCATGGCAGGCAAGTCCAAAAACTCTCACAGCAGTGTTCTAACCTGTTTTGTGACTTGTTTGCAACAGTGTTATTACAATTTTGCGAGTCCAGAGAAGTTTCCAAAACCGTTGGCACACTTATTACCCCAGAAACACTCCACTTGTGATCTGTTGGGTCCAATCTTCTGCACTTTACTAGTGACATACTCTTACTTCTTATTCTCTCCACAATATAAAGTCTGTATCCCACATTGTTTACTGATCTGAAAAGCTTTTATACCAAATGAAATGTAATATAGTAGTATACAGTACAAGGTTTCAACTTTAAATACTTCCAGTATCTCCTTTTATTATGCACTGCCGATGAACGTTTCCATGGGTTTGACACTACGAATATTAATTTCCAACATGTACGTTAAACCTGTCCACAAGTATAAACTTGAATTTTTTTTCTGTTTTGTGTAACTTTCCCCCAGAGTCACAGCAACGATGTACTTGCTCGCCAGAAAAAATACCTCCGCTTGATTGGTATTAATATCAGAAACTACGAAGTTTTGCTGAAAGGCTGCAAGAGCATCAAGAGCAAGAAGGCGAAGCTCCTTGAGGTGATGCAGGAACATGGGCTGAAAGGTGAGACCTGAGCCATCCACAGCCGTAGCTGCACATGCCCATCACTGACCTAGTATTCATAAGTTTTGGGGAGATGGGATACAGCCCAAGTATTTGTCACAAGTAATGGGATACTTTGTGCACACTCCTCTTACCATGTTTAGGTGTGCCTTCCACCTTTGTGAAACATGCAAGAAAGTAGACAATACTGCCTATTGGGAGATGCTCTCCATAGCAAATAAAACTGGAACTGAATAAAAGTTGGTGTCACCAACTAGAATTCTAAGTGTTTTTATCTAATGTACAAAATGGAAAACTTCTGTCTAATGGCCTTCATTTGATCTTTAGAAGGTTTTGGGCTGTAGGGCAAGAAAAGTGATGTTCCGTGTCAAGTACTAGAAATATATATTGATCAGTTCCCTTCTTTGGTTACAATATATACCTGGGCAATGCTGCATCCTTATGTTAAATATTTATAAATACATAATAGATACTTTCCATACTGGATAAAGTGCTGACAAAGGCAGCTAATTGGTACAAGTGCTCACACCTACTGGTACTGTATATACTAGAGTGTAGTCCAACTTCGTGTATAAGTAGATCTCTGATCCTTTTTATTTTTCCAAAAAGTTCATACATTTGAGAACTGAGTACTTTGTGGTGATATGTTCTGAGCCAAAAAATAGTCTTCAAATGTAATATTTTCTCTTTAGTTTAGCATTTAAAAGAGATGCAGTATATTTGAAGGCTGAAAACACAAAAATCAATCTCTTATTGAAATGATGCGTTGACACTATATTGAGGTCAGGTGAGCAACACAATGTGATTCACGAAAAAATAAAAAGTCTTTCAATCTAATAAGATTAGAGGACCATTGCAGTAGGCCTATTGGCTAGTGCTAGATAGGTTTTACTCTTCCCAGTTATACCACTTGGTGACAACTATTGTCAGAGTAGTAAGAACAAAGGATTACAGTAGGCCTACTGGCCCATTCTATCAGGATTTACTCCCATTCAGTGAATCCCACTCATATTCAGCTAAACTAAAAATATTGCTTTCCTACTTAAGAACACAGGAGCACTAGTACACCTGTCAGCCCATTCTAGGCAGGTCCTACTCTCAGCCAACAATTCCCTCTCATATACATGTCCATTATTGACAAAATACTGCTTTCCTTGGGACGAAGTTGTAAAAGTGACAAACTTTTACAACTTCTGTGGCTATAAAGCTTTATTACAGCAACTTTTGCTTAGAGACCAACCTTTGTCAAGTCTTCAGAATACATGGTAAGAATTGGTTTACATAGTCGAGAGAGCAGGAGGCAGGAGGTGCAAACCTGACTCTCAAAGCTTCATCTCCAAGCAAAATGTTTTCATTCTGCCATAGTGCCTTTTTATTACTTTACTACATGTTAAGTCATAACATGCAGGTCCTACTATCATCCGACCATTCTTGCTCGTATACAACTACAGTATTGCCAAATAAGCATTGTACAATTGTGCCTGTTTATTCTTTTTCAGTATCAAATAACATTTCAAAGAGAAGGAGAAGATGGGTAACTTCATTGTCCATGACATGTCCCTCAAATTGTGGTCACATGTACAGTACTGTAACTGACCATTTCAGCATTTTAGATTTTTAGTATGTTTAGCTTGTCATGATGCAGGATTATATGGTGTTGTGATATAGAAATGAAAGGCAGAAAAAAAATCAATGAAGTCAACTCCATATTTTTTTGACAAAAAAAAAGGCTTTAGAGCCTTTAGATTATCTACACTCTAGTATATACAGTATTTTTTAATGGTTCTTTTAATTATGTGTTAATATACATAACTCAAATAATGTGGAAAATATTTCAGGTCAGCCAACGTTGGAGAAGTGCAAGAAACTGAAGAAAAAGTTGGAACAAAAGAAGGAGCTTGAGGAACTAGATACAGGAAACATCATAACTACTACTGGTGAGTGAGATGGTACTTTATAATGAGACAACTACACAATAGTGTCTGCAATATTAATTATACCCTGTAAATATACTTAATGTTTTTTAACACTGGCCATCTCCTGTTGAGATAGGGTGACCTTGTGTTGTGGGGTTCTTTTCATAGATTTGGTAATATTAACAGACGATGAGCTTGGTTTTTGGTAGCGTTTAATGAGGCGTTGGATATATGGGAGCTGAGAGCCTATGCCTGTGTCCGTCTGTCCTGCCTGAGTCTGGGTGGTAACTGAACACTAGGCCGCCTGGCGCTGAGGCATTCAAAAGGCAGGCCTATCATTGGCTGATGCCAGATCACATGGGCAGAGGTTGGAAATCACGTGAACAGCCGTGATGCAGCCGTTATAAGTACAACCCGTACAACCTGACAAAGAAAGCACTGTCACTGTTATTTATTTAATCACTGAGATAGGGTGACCTGACAAAGAAAACTTTAATTGTTATTCATTCAATCATTGTCTTGCCAGAATCACTGACATTATACTTCGGAAGATCCTCCAGACTGCAAAATCTCCACTCATTTTTCAGAGTGAAGGTACTGCACTTCCTACCTCCAGGACTCAAGTCTGTCTAACAGGTTTCCCTGAATCCCTTCGAAAAATGTTACGTTTTCCACAGTCTAGCAGCATGTCAAATCATAAACACCACTTGCCTTCACTCCTCTCTAACATGCTCACACAAGCCTGTTGGATGTCCTTTACCCTCTCCCTCCAACCTTTCCTAGGACAACCCCTGCCTCTCCTTCCCACCACCTTAGATTTATATTCCCTCCCAGTCATCCTATTTTGCTGCATCCTCTCTAAATGTCCAAACCACCTTAACAACCCCTGTTCAGCCCTCAGAATAAATAATAATAATCTCCAAACTCTGAATTCTCTGCATAATATTCATACCACACATTGCCCTGAAACAATACATTTTTACTGCCTCCAGCCTCATCCTGGCTGCAGCATTACAAACACCTGTTGCGCTGTATGACCCCTGTGGTTTAGCGCTTCTTTTTGATTGTAATAATAATAATACAAACACCTGTACAGCAATGTTGGTATCTGTATGATTTGATTAGCACATGCAGTATAGGCATTAGTACATACAGTATAGGCATTGATTGCATTAGTACATGCAGTATAGGAACTAATATCAATATTTGTTGAATATTTTGTGTAGAACAATTGTATTTATATTAGTCAAGTAATAGTCTAATTATAAAACCCATGTAAAGCAAATTAAAAAAAAGGGAGCATTATGAGCTTTGTAATTAAAATGAATCCTAACATTTGGCACTCAGCCAAGCATGACTTATCATTTCTTGCTAACTTCATAGCTCTAATTTGATATGGAAATGTCCATATGTGGGGGGCCTTTTTACTTATGAATTTTTGTTATAATTTGGTTTTATGGCACATGGGGAGTGGGAATCAATTGAATTTGATCCAAGGAAAGGGAGGTTAAGTTCACTTCCTTGGATCAAGAGCCACTCATTAATATCAAGGCACCTCCGTTGAGGGGTCTTATTTATGAAACCAATTGCAAGATATATTACTGCATATCAATCTTAACATGTTCATTCCCAGAAGTTTAAATGACTCAAATCTTTTCTAGTCACCCTGCCTCGGTGGGAGACGGCCAACTTGTTGAAAAAAAAAAAAAAGTTGACAAAAATTGAGATGGTTTGGACACAAAAAATGGAGAGGGATAGGTTTATGAAGCAGTGTATAAATCTGAGGTAGAAGCCAGGAAATGTCATCCCAGGAATTGTTGGAGGGAGAGGGAATAAGAGGCTTTTGAGTTTTAGGTTGTTGAGCATCCAGTTGGCTTGTGTGAGCAAGATAGGAGTGAATTGAGACAGATAGTTTTTAATGAACATGCTGTTCAATTGTAAGCAAGGTAACATTCATGAAGGAATTCAGGGAAACTGGTTAGCTGGACTCAGTCCTGAAGGTGGAAAAGGCAATGCCCGCACTCTGAAGAAGGGAAGGGGTTTGTTATAATAAGAGTGATTGTGATGCAGTACACTTCTGGTAAGACACTGATCAAATGAATGATGGTAATTTTTTTTTTAAGCCCCTGCCTTTGTGGGAGATGGCCATTGAGTTGAAAAAAAAAAGAAGCTTTGGCCTGTAAATGTAAAGTTGTATTCAACTTTATATTATCAAAAAATTCTAAATTACCTTTTTGGACAAAGCGCTTTGTAAAACTAACATGTTTTTCATGTGATTTCTCTGAAATTTGGGGGTTGAAGGAATCCTGACAACCCTTCTTTAGATTTCTACATCAAATGAGTAGGAGGAGGAAGGCGAGTGTTGAAATAAATATTACTCTTAATTTTCTTGCAAGCTTCCTAGTTAGCATTTACTTACTACAAAGGCTCTGTTTGGCACTGTTTTGTTGGTACAGTATTGACTCAAACTTTTTTCCAGTTACTAGTCACATTCACCTCCACCTAAACTGTCTTAATTTATTTGAGCAATTCCTTCAATTTCAAAGCTATAAGTTGACTGGAAACTTTTTAGATACTGTATTTAGGTAAGTGTTTAAAATTTCAAGGTTGAAGAATCAGATTACTGGTACTGAAATTTAATGTACAGCATATTATTATTATTATAATTAGAAAGAAGTGCTAAACCCACAAGGGTTATGCAGCCCTGAATGTACAGCATAGGATTCCATTTCCTGGATAAAATTGTCTTTGTTTACATCTGTTTATCAAATTTGAGGGCTGTACCCAGTTGCTCCATTTTCTTAATTAATTCTAACTATTCATAGAATTTTGTTATTCCCAGGTTGTTGATATGCAGTTTTTTGTTTTTTCATCATTTATCCCTTTCTTCACAGGTCGTGGACAGCGAAATGCATTCAGCCTGTATGCTTCTCGGGGACATAAAGCTGAAGAATCATCTGACGACCAGGCTCCCAAAAAAACTTCTAGATTAAAGTATATTTCTCAATCTGATTCAGAGTAAATTTCATGTAGTGTAAAGTTATATAGCTTGTTGTCATTTCATTGTGCTTATAGGAATAAATGTATGTTCATTTTGTACATTCAATTTTTTTTGTAACAAATATTTTGTTTCTAATTTTTTAATTCCTTTTTTTATTGTCAATATATTCTCTGAAGGTTAATAATAAGCATTACTGTATCAAATATATTTATTAATCACAAACCTTCAAAGTCCAACTTATGGATGCACCACCTAAAGCTTTAGGTATAATTTAGTCCTTCAGTTATTTGCTGTATTCAGAAGTTAGTCCTGGGAAGGGTCTATAGAATTTAGGGGAAACAGTAGCATTAAGTTTGGGAACTTGCAGTTGAAAAAATGCAATGAATGAAAGGTAGACAAAGTAATATAGATACAACTGGTTTTTAGAAGCAAACAAAAAATAAGTACCTGATGTCCAGGAAAAGGCAATAGATTATTGATAATAGACTAGCAGTGCTGAATGACCCATGTGGATTTTTTTTTGTGTGTATGTGATAATATTGATAGCTGTGTGGGTAGACTTAACAATGTGAGAGAATGAGATAGTGTGTCAAATACCTTTTAATAACCCAAAAACAATAAAACCAGTTACTGGCCAACTGAAAAAGATTCATTAATAAATGCATGCAACACCTGGGTATCTATTGCTGTAGTATTTCACTGCAGCAGCTTTTTTTTTTTTTTTCTCAACTGAAAACAGTACTTGGGTGATTTTTATACTGAAAATGGTATAAAAGTCACTGAAATGTTTTAGGTATGCAGCAGGTAAAACATTTCAGTAATAAAGATATCCAAGTGTTGCACATGTCTTATTCATCAACACATTGGTATTGTGTATCATTTAATGTATGAAAAAGATTTGTAGGCAAATATTTAAAAAGGGGAATTCCACTTTACTAAGCATTATTATAATCAGAACTAAGTGCTAAACCCACCAGTGTCATACAGTGCTACACTTTACTAAGCAGCACTGTATGACATGGGTTTAGTGCTAAATCTTTTGTGGGTGGGTGCCATAAGGCTACGGCTCTGTGGGTCGGTGCTGTAGTCCTATATGGTGAGCTTAGCTTACTCAGATAAGCTGTGAGTGGTAAATAAAATTTTGGCCTAGATACGAGAGAATGGATCTATCATAAAAAAAAAGGTCCTGCCTCACGCAGTGCATGATAGGGAAAAAATGCGACCGCGTTTTAGGTTTAAAACTGACTTTGCAGTGTATTTTTGTATGGTTTTTATTATTATAATCAAATAGAAGCGCTAAACCACAGGGGTGTATGGTTTTTATGCTTGTATTCTCGGTTTCTTGGTCTCATTTGATAGAATGGAAAATATATTACAGAAATAGAGATGATTTTGATTGGTTTCAGGACTGAAAGTAGCTTGAAATTGAGCTCAAAGTAGCAGAAATGTTTGATTTTTCCCGATATTCCAGAGTACACGAATTACGTCACCAATTCAATACGCGTCCAACTGGTCAATCTAATATGAGTTAGGAATGCACCACCCTTGTGGATTAGCGCTTCTTTTGATTATAATAATAATAATAATAATTAGGAATGCACTGACATTATTTATACAATTATTACAATAATACAGTAGTCTGCATAACAGTAAATCTATTTTTTGTTTGAATAAAATAAAAAATGGAAAGCAAGTGTAATATAAGAGGCCTGGGAACGTAACTAAGGAACAGAGGAAATGTTTTTCTAGTGTCAGGAATGTCTACATTGTTTATTCTGGACCCTATTTTTAAATTGGCAATTTTTTTATTTTTTTGTGGAATTGGCCAAATTACCGATTTCTGATCATTGTATTGGGTAGTTGAAATAGGTAAATGGGTGGTTTCGTGTAGTCAGTAGAATAGAAGGAATACTAGCAAAATAGCCATGAGTTTGGTCAACTGGAACAATGGAATTGGCTGAAAATAGGGCTCAAAGTGGGCAAAAATGCCATGTAACTTTGCAAGAGCATAATTCTGTGAGCTTTCCTTCAAATATTGTACTTTTGGTTTCATTACCTCTGAAAAAAAAAAAAAGATTCTCTATTTCATAAGAAAAAATAGTTATATATTTCTTAAATTCTTCAACCATGAGAGCAATTCTTGGATCAGGGGTCTCTACCCTGAAAGGGTTAAATTTGTTACATTACTGTTATATTTACTGATGCAAAATAATTTTCTACAGTGGTAAATTATATTCTTCTATAGCACTCAACTCGTATTTAATGCTATTTACAATGATACTTCAAAGAGCACCTCCCTGGTATACATGGTATAACATGGGGCAGTTTTTAGCACCTGCACCTTAATTTAGGAATGGGGTAATACTGACAAGAGGTTACCCAGCCTATAGCTTAGGTAAGCAGTGAAGAACAACTTAGAGGTACTCTGATAGAGTAAGAGACTAATTCTGTACAACACCCTTGAAAAATAACAATAAAGTACTAAGAAAAGTAAAGGTATGTGTACAGTTTCAGCACCAAAAACTATAAAAATATTTATATAATGTATTAGTGGTTCCAGAGATCATTGCCCAACTACCTGGTCTCAAACCAGCCTGATAGTGGAAATGAAATATTACAGGAATAAGAACTATTAAGAGAAACAGGAAAGAGGCATATAAGTTTTACCTACCATATTGCATGTTTGCAGGACAATTTTTTATTTTAAAAGTGGGTAAGTGCTAAATTTGTAGTTGTATAGGATCTGGGGGATTGGGAGATACTTAGGTTTGATCCAAGGAAGGGAATAATATGTCCAGATCTTTAGATCAAGAGCTCTCACTATCATCAAGGCACCTTCATGAGGACAAAAAATAATGCAAGTGTGTAAAACATTAAAGAAGTTTCAGTTTCACTTATGATAGGACAGTACCTAACTGGATAGCTACGATAGGACAGTACGTACCTAACTGGATAGCTACGATAGGACAGTACGTACCTAACTGGATAGCTACGATAGGACAGTACGTACCTAACTGGATAGCTACGATAGGACAGTACGTACCTAACTGGATAGCTACGATAGGACAGTACGTACCTAACTGGATAGCTACGATAGGACAGTACGTACCTAACTGGATAGCTACGATAGGACAGTACCTACCTAACTGGATAGCTACGATAGGACAGTACCTACCTAACTGGATAGCTACGATAGGACAGTACCTACCTAACTGGATAGCTACGATAGGACAGTACCTACCTAACTGGATAGCTACGATAGGACAGTACCTACCTAACTGGATAGCTACGATAGGACAGTACCTAACTGGATAGCTACGATAGGACAGTACCTAACTGGATAGCTACGATAGGACAGTACCTAACTGGATAGCTACGATAGGACAGTACCTAACTGGATAGCTACGATAGGACAGTACCTAACTGGATAGCTACGATAGGACAGTACCTAACTGGATAGCTACGATAGGACAGTACCTAACTGGATAGCTACGATAGGACAGTACCTAACTGGATAGCTACGATAGGACAGTACCTAACTGGATAGCTACGATAGGACAGTACCTAACTGGATAGCTACGATAGGACAGTACCTAACTGGATAGCTACTGTCTACCAGCTACTACCCATGCAAATTAATTTAAAGTTTAGCTTGAAAAGCTTTTCAAGTTGGACCTGCTAAATCATTATATCAATGTTTCAGGTCACCTGAATATTTACTTATAACACTAATGGGGTTTTGGATTTTAAAAGATGTTGACCTGCCACTTGAAGCAGAGGTGGTCATGGGAACTTCATCTTTCTGAAATATGTTTTACTGCCTGACAGTAACTGCAAGAATGTGCAGAGTATTTAAAGATCTGGATGTTTTTAAGGTAAGATGATAAAAATCTTGGCTTTTTTTTTTACTTATGACAATAACCTAAAAAAAGTGTGACAAATGTTAAATAGTACTCATCAGAGTAAGGCTTGAATAAACTGAAACAAAAGAAAAATTAGTACATTAGCAGTAATAAAAAAAAAATGGCATGTTAGAGAAGAGGGATAGCAAAAACTGATAAGCAATGCTATTGCAGAAGAAACAAAGTTGAGCTCCAATATGGGCAATCCCCCCCCCCTTTCAAAAATGGTAAGCCTTTAACCCTTTCGGGGTCGGTGCCGTACTAGTACGCCCAAATTCTAGCGGCCTCAATTTAAGCAGAAAACGTCTGGTAGGCATACATATGAAAGAATGGGTCTGTGCGCAGTATAAAAAAAATCCTGCAGTACACACTACATAATGAGAAAAAAAAACTGACCGTTTTTTTTTATTAAAACCGACTTTGCAGTCGATTTTCGTATGGTATTTATTGATGTATTCTCGTTTTCTTGGTCTCGTTTGATAGAATGGAAGATATATTACAGAAATAGAGATGATTTTGATTAGTATGACAATGACAAGTACCTTGAAATTGAGCTCAAAGTAGCGAAAATGTTCGATTTTTGACGATGTTCAAGAGTAAACAAATCACACCATGCGTCCAATACACATCAACTGGCGAGTCTTATATTCATGCACAAGTGCTCTGATATTATTTATACCATTTTTACAATGATGCAGTTGTATACATAACAGTAAATCTTCTATTTTTGTGAGAATAAAAATTCAAAATGGAAAGCAAAAGTAATGGAACAGGGGACTGGAGACGTGGCTAATGAACAGAGAACATGTTATTTTAGTGCCAGGAATGTCTGCCTTGTTTACTCTGGACCCTATTTTGAAATTGGCATCGTTTGAAATTTGTGTGAAATTGGACAATTGCCATTTTCTGACCACTATTTTGGGTAGATGAAATTGGTAAATAGGCAGTTTCTTCTACTCATTCGATAGAAAAAATGGAGTTCTAGCGAAATAGCTATAATTTTAAAAAATTGTTTTTTTTTCCAAAAAAATTTCGACCCCAGGAACACTTTCCTGAGAATGCCTGTCAACCCCCAAAGGGTTAAAGACAAAAAGGCTTATCTGAATAGTCACAATCCTATCATAAAGGGAAAGATGGCACCATAGTTTCACAAGAACACTGCCCAATTTCTTTATGTAATAATTTATTTTGAAAATATGAATTTGGCTATTAATATTAAAACTCCCTAGTTTTGTTCAAGTAAATAAGTGCATTAAATATTAGCATTTTAGGCCTTTCAAAAGCATTAATATTTTAACCATTTTTCAAAAATTAATTGCTATTGTGATGTAAGTACAAATATGGAAAGATAACAATTGACTGGATGATGAATGTGTATCTTTCTCTGGATTGCCCTGCTTTGGCAGAAGATAGTTGTTATCTCCACTTACTCCTAACTAACATGCTTACATGAACCTGCTGGATGCTCAAGCCTCTAAAACTCAAAAGTTTATTTATACTTTCTCCCTCAAGCCATTTTACACATTTTTTTAACACTGGCTCTGTCTACCCAGGTAAGGGCAACCTGAAAAAGAAGAAACACTTTCACCATCATATGTTCAATCACTTGTCTTTCCAGAAGTGTGCTAGCATCACAGCTCATGACCTTCAAACTGCTACATCACCACCCCTCCTTCAGAGTGCAGGCACTTTACTTACCACCTCCAGAACTCAAGTCTGGTTAATTAACTGGTTTCCCTGAATCCCTTTATAAATGTTACTTTGCTCACACTCCAACAGGATGTCAAATTATAAAAACCACTTTCTTCACTTGCTCCTATCTAACATGCTCACACAAGCCTGTATCCTGTATCCCTTCCCTCCAATCCTTCCTGGGACAACCCCTACTCCTCTTTCCCTCTGCCCCAGATTTATATGCTCTCCTAGTCATCCTGTTTTACTCCATCCTCTATAAATCCCTAAGCCACCTCAACCACCCCTCCTCAACTCTTTGAATGATACTTTCGGTAATCGCACGACTACTAATCTCTACGGCCCGAATTCTCTGCATAATATGCACTATACATTGCCCTCAAAAACATCATCACTGCCTCCAACCTCCTCACTGTGACAACCCCTTAAGTAACTGTGCCGCAGTACTACGGGTTTGAAGAGTTTAGTGCTTGGTTTTCATTATAATAATAATAATGTAGTTTTGAAGTCTGTCCGTGCCATAGAACTATACGTGACGGGCTCAGCTCACTCAGATGAGCAGGGAGTTGTAAATTTGGACCTAGATATAAGAGAATGGGTTGATGCAGTAAGTGTGCACCACAAAAAAATCCTGTCCCACACTGCATAATGGGAAAAAAATAACTGTGATCATCTTTTTGTTTTAAAATAGCGACTTTATAGTGTATTTTCAGATGATTTTACAGTGGTATTCTTGGTTTCTTGGTATCATTTGACAGAAAGGAAGATATATTACAGAAATAGAGATGATTTTGATTGGTTTTAGGATTGGAAGTACGTACCTAAAATTGAGCTCAAATTAGCAGAAATATTCTATTTTTGCTAATATGCCAGAGTAAACAAATCACATCACTTGTCCAATATGAATCCAACTGGTCGATCTAATATGCGTTCATAAATACGCCGACATTATTTATACAATTATAATAATGCTTAACAGTAAATCTTTTGTGTAAAAAATTCAAAATGAAATTTGTGTGTAAAGCCTGGGAACATAACTAATGAACAGAGGAAATGTTATTTTAGTGTCAGGAATACCTGCATTGTTTATTCCAAACCCTATTTTGAAATTTGTGTGAAATTAGCCAAATTACAAATTTCTGATCACTTTATTTGGTAGTAGAAATAGTTGATTGGGTGGTTTCTTGTGCTCAATCGATAAAATGGAAGACATACTAGCAAAATAGCTAAGAATTTGTTTGACATGAACAATGTAATTGGCCTAAAATAGGACTCAAAGTGGGCAACATTGCCAATGTGTAAATATCACTGACATAAAATTTGCAAAAGCATTATTTTGTAAGTTTTCTATCAAATTTTGTATTTTTTTTTTGTTTTATTACCCTCAGAAAAATATTCTCTACCATTTCATAAGAAAAAAAGAAAAAATCTTTTTTGAAAATTCTTGGACACTTCAGACCAGGGGTCTGGACACTTAAGGGGGGTTAAAAATCTGCACCCATATAGCAGTGTTGTACAGAAGAGCCCCGATAATATGGCGGGTTAGGTTCCAGGCTCCCACCGTAAAGTGAATCACCATTGCTTTCACTTTTAAATGCATATAAATGCCTGATAACATGTTTACACTATCATATATTATGGGAAGAATAAAACTAGGCTTAAAAAACAATAAAACAGCAGAATCCATATACGGTACACCCATTATTTACCTTAAAATACTTTTGTCTTGAGCCTATATTAAGTGTTGAGTAGTATTAAGCCCCCTATAGCAAGTGTGTTTGCCTCTCTCAATTATTTGTGCTTAACAATATTTTATTACATGTAAAACTACATTTTTTTATACCATAAAAAGAAATTGTTTGTTTTTTGCAGATCCCTTTTGGAAGATCCCTTCACAAAATGTTACCCTGCTCACACTCCAACAGATCGTCATGTCCCAAAAACCATTCGTCTCCATTCACTCCTATCTAACAGCTCACACATGCTTGCTGGAAGTCCAAGCCTCGCCCACAAAACCTCCTTACTCCTTCCTCCAACCTTTTCTGGGACGACCCTACCCGCTTCCTTCCCCTACAGATTTAAAGAATGTCTTGGAGAGCGTATAAATCTGTAGGGAAAGGAAGGCGGGTAGGCGTCTAGAAAGGTTGGAGGGAAGGGGTAAAGGTTTTGTGGGCAAGGGGCTTGGACTTCCAGCAAGCATGTGTGAGCGTGTTAGATAGGAGTGAATGGAGACGAATGGTTTTTAGGACATGACGATCTGTTGGAGTGTGAGCAGGGTAACATTTTGTGAAGGGATTCAGGGAAAGCAGTTAATTGATTTAGTTGGACTTGAGTCCTGGAAATGCCTGCACTTTAAAGGAGAGGTCTGAGATAGTGACAGCTGGGAGGGACTATTCTCAGCTGTCGTATCTGAGCTCCTCTGCAAAGACAGTGATTATGTATGAGTGTGGTGAAAGTGTTGAATGATGATGAAAGTATTTTCTTTTTTGGGGATTTTCTTTCTTTTTGGGTCACCCTGCCTCGGTGGGAGACGGCAGACTTGTTGAAAAAATTAAATAATAATAAAGTGCCCCAGAGTGATTATTATTATTGTTGTGTCTTCAAGACTAGCGAGACACTCTTAGCTACTCCCTCGCCTGGCGTAGCTACTCCTATTTAGTAAAGATGCCAGATGGTGATCTTAATGTACCTGCACGCTAGCAAAGTAAGTTTATTTATAGGTACATTATTATTATTATTATAATCATAACTAAGCACTAAACCTTTAAGGGTTATTTAGGTACAGGTACACGTAAGTACAATTATCAGTGATATCTCAGCGATAAGACCTACCTTGCTCACTGAGTTTAATCATTTCTACCTTTGCACTTTAACTAAGAGCCTTATGACTCCACTTTATCACAACTACCCTTAGATGTCATTGTAACACAAAAAGAGTACATATAAAATATGTACTCAATTACTTTAAAACACTTGAAACTTTGGAAAGTTTCCAGACATAATTGGGAGAGATGCAGAGCTCATGGAGAATGTAAACAGAGTAGAGGGTGGCACATGGATGCTGTAATAGCGAATCAGTTGTGTAAACAAATTTTTGGGTATAATTTGAAATGTCCGTATTAGTGAAGAGCTGTAAAGCGGGCTCTCCTGTATATTATATGTATATACACTGTATATATTTATTTGATTATTTTTGAACTGCAAAGTTTCAAAGAGAAACCAATGACAAAGGTGAAAAAAATAACTGCAGCCTTGCTCATTTGATCCTATCTCTTGTGTTACAAATAGCTGACAATATACTAGTCTTGGTAACACTCAAGATATTGCAATAAGAATAAAGCACTTGTAATTGACAAGGGACAAGTGATTGTTACACTGATGAAAGGGGAGCTAAACACACAGGTCATACAGCACGTTGGAAATGGGACACAATCAGGTCTGATTCAAGGAAGGAAAGGTTAGGTTCAATTCCTTGGGTCAAGAGCCCTTTGCCAGCATTGAGGAGTCTTCCTTGAGGGAAGCGAGAACATAATTATTTGTGGTATATTTCCACCATATATCTTGCTTTAACATTTGTATATTAATTTTTTTTTGGTGGTAAGAAAGTATAGTTAAAGCCACTATAAAACTACTTGTCCACAACTCTTATAAAACAAATTTTTTTTTAATATTTTAACTAGTTTCTTTGCAAAGTAATTTTTTTTTTTAAATTTAAAATATGTAGTTACTTTTTGGTTAGTTGTAGTTTAGCTCTTTTTAAAAGGCCAACATCTACTAAGGTTTACATTTTTTTATGAATATAATAATAATCAATAGGTCAACTAAACTATAAACTGAAATGGGTCATGCTTTCTGAGAAAGACGACACATTTTAAAGATTTCCTAAAATGTGATCCTATCAATCCATTGAAACTTGGCACTCCTGTATTTTATGTACATACTGTACTGTCCTGGCAAAACACAATGTTTGGCAGTGAAAGGATTATTACCTAGGTAGCACCAGATCCACAAGAAAAGATTTCTTGGAAACAGTTATTCTTTGCTTGGCTGACATGGGGGTCCAGCTGGTGCGGATGTGGTTGCTCCTTGGACTGTGAGTTGATGGTTAGTGGTGATGAGGAAGTTGGCGCTAAGTAGCAGAGGATATTTCACTTCTGGGTCCAACAGCATGACACGAATCTGGTGGGTGAGAGGGCTATCACTTGTTCATTCATTGCCTAGTACAAACATTGGGGTATATGATCATGACAAGCATTTTGGAGCATGGATAAGCTATTTACCAGAGATGTATCAAATACAAGAGAGCATGGTTGTTAACTACACACCCAAATGAGCCCCAACACTGGGTCACATTATTGTAGGCATTGATTATGAGCACTTTAGTGCTTAGAAACTCAGCATCCAATTTTGAGTCTAAAAAATGAAATGTCCAACTTCATCAAAATTTGCTGTGGCTCGGAATGGACTCTGGATATTTTGATTGGGACTCATTAGCTTAAAGCTGGAAACTTTATGTCAAAAGTGTTGAATATCCACACAGTTCTAGTGCTCTGTAAATTATACAAATCAACAACCAAGTGAGACAGGAATTTATGAAAGCATTTCTTCAGCCTAGGAATGGAAGGAGTAGAATAATAGCATAGTTGAGGCAAACTCTATGCAGGGATACAAGAACTGATATGACAGAGCTGTTTCACATCAATTAGTTAAGAGCCGAGTGGGACCAAGAGCTGCAGTTCACTGTTTCTCAAAACTGGCAATTTCATTTACAAACTGAATAAAAAAGCTAAAGCTAGAGCATAATAAACTTGTATAACTGTTCAATGGCCCACACAAGTTCAGCACTTTCACTTTATTAGGAATGTTGTACCATACAAGTTTAGCTCTTATTTTTTAACTATAATAATGTGACTGCTGTTTAATGATTGCTTCTTTCGTGAGCTAACCTAGAAAGAAGTGGTGCTTGGGCACAATAAAACCATGTTGTGGGTGAAGCGATCTTGATCCAATGACTGGAGCTACCTGTACCCTCACCTTCCTTAGATTAAACCTTATTACCTCCCATTTCCCAAGTTCTATATGACCCTCCCATGGGGTTAGAGCTTACTCATGAATACAATAATTCATGAATAATCCACACTTAGGAGAGGAAACTTTAGACAATGTTTCAATCTATCCTGGATCATTATCAAGTCACAATAAGCAACACAATGTGGAGAACACTGGAAGACATGTAGGATTGACACAGGTCTTTCTGACCTGACGTCTGGTCTTCAATCTGAAATTTCATCTAAGTTTTTCTCTCCTAAGTGCGGGTTATTTGTTAGCTGTTCAACCCACAATATTGTAACTTGTATTCTCCTATAATATTAAGTTTCAAAGTACAGTGGACCCTCGGTTTTCGTGCACCTCCAAACTCGAACAATTATGTAAATGTATTTTTGTAAGTGTACTTTTGGGGGTCTGAAACAACTAATCTAATTTACATTTGTCCTTATGGCAACAAATTCGTTCGGTAATGGCACTCAAACAGCATTCTGGAAAGAATTTTCAACGAAAACCGAGGGTTCACTGTACTGTATAAACTTTTTCACCTGCTATATTCTCTATAATCTGCTGGGACATTTCCTGAATGAAATTATTCCCTTTATTCCTTCTAAGATGATAAT
The DNA here is from genome assembly GCA_009830355.1 of Cherax destructor. NCBI lineage: Eukaryota > Metazoa > Arthropoda > Malacostraca > Decapoda > Parastacidae > Cherax > Cherax destructor. Next base: position 61,535 of record WNWK01002736.1, read on the forward strand.
AGTCTCTGTCTGTCACTTCTATAAGATAAGCTCTGTAAATTCAACAGGTCACACAGTCAAACAATATTTTTGTAAACCCACCTTTCAAGCACACTTCAAATATTTTTTTATTGTTTTTTGTCATTCCATTTCAAAAACTAAATCTGTTACCCCATAAGGCAAGTCTGCTTCAGTACTGTACAGTATATACTATACAGTACAGTATATTCTATGTAGGATATATCTATGCATCTAGTCTCTTATTATAAGTCTTTAGTTGTTTAACAAATTTCTCATTTTGCAGCCTGTCTTCTTCATCAAAGACATCATTTCACTATTGTAAAGATAGTCGAATGTGTGACTGATGAAGGTATATTAAACAGTGAAAATCTGACACAGTTATGTCTACTGTGCTCAGTGGGTGCCCGTTTTCTGATCACACACAACTTTTTATTGCCATCGTCTTATATTTATATTTTTTCTGTTGTGGTATGTTATAATTGATTATTATTTATTGACAGAGGACATCCTAAGCTAGTGGAGAATTTTGCTGCAAACTGCATGTGAGAACTACACATAAATTTTTAAGGGAGTTAAGAAGATAGATTATATTTTGATGATTTCACTTTGAATCTGATCAATATTCCCTCACTTTTTGCACCACTGTCACACTAGGTTATTGTCAAAGAATGCAATGAGATCTGTACCGTCACTTATGTACAGTACTTTAAATGAATTATCAATTAAACCTTTACAATAAACAATACACATACTTGAGTGTTACCCATCCTTGCTAAAACCTTCATTCTGTTACAACTTTATTTTACTATACCTCAAAACTGCTCTCTAAAGTTTCTTACCTCTTCATTCTTTGCCAAAGAGGCTGCCTGAACTCCTGTTGTCTTTGTGTACACTACCTGTTTCTGCTCGTCGAGTGAGGCCACCGTTACTCTGTAATAACAACATTCTGGGTACTCAGTGGATGGCAGAAACTTACACACATCATTCAATTTTAATTTATAAAACAGCTCTATATAGGTTTTTACCCTTGTGGGTTTAGTGCTTAGTTTTGACTGTACATAATAATAATATTGGTTTTTAAATTTTAATGTTTATTTTCTTGAAAGTTATTTGAGCATAAAATCCGACTGAACAAGTAATCATATTTATTTTGATTCCAAACAGCAATGCATTTCATAAAAAGAGTAAAAGTACTTTATTAGTAACTGTAAAATTAAAAGAAAATCCACATTTCATTACAGATTTGTACCACTAAAATATGAAAAATCCCACACATGTACCTTTACTTGGGACAGATTAATACATACTAAAAGAATGTTCAAATACAGTGGACCCCCGGATTTCATCAATAATTCTTTCCAGAAGGCTGTTTGAGTGCTGTTACTGAACAAATTTATTCCCATAAGGACGAATGTAAATTGGATTAGTCCGTTTCAGACCCCCAAAAATACACTTACAAAAGCACTTACAAAAATACACTTACATAATTGTTCGAGTTGGGAGCAGTATGAAATCCGGGGGTCCACTACATGTTTACTTGTTTACTGTTCCTAGTGTCTATGACTTCAACTTCACCAAATATAATGGAATTTGCGAGATGGTCAGCAGTAAAAACTCACATACAGTAATTGAAAAGGCCCAGAAACAACTGTAACACCTACAATATCTCCTGAAGCTCACACAAAATTGTATCTGCAACAGTGTAACACCCTCATGTAATACTGTAATGAATACGTATCTAAGAACCCCCAACAAGATCTAGCTGCTATAATTCACTTTTTTTTTTTTTTTACATTTAAGTCATACAGTGGTACCCCGACTTACAATATTTTTTCATTCCAGAATGCTGTTCAAGTGCCATTACCAAACGAATTTATCTCCATAAGAAATGATGTAAAATAGACTAGTCCTTTTAGACCCCCAAAATTACACTTACAAAAACATTTAAAAAAATAAACTTACATAAAAGGGTGTGTTTGGGGACCATCGTAAGTCGGGGTACCACTGTATTTCAATAAAACTTTATCTGAAGCATTGTAGGTGACAAAGGATACATAGATAGTCAAGAAGGCCTTAGTTACTATACTTTAAACTCATTTACCTGTACATGATGTTGCGTGTTCCAGGTTGAGCAATGATGCTGGCAATGTTTTCTGTTCTGTGGTTGCGTTTCAGTCTCAGGGAGGCTCCATCATGAGTCATAACTAAGTCAAGACCAAAGTTATAGCCTGTCCACCTCCAAATGTGCTGTCCAGAGTTGGCCAACACTCGTCCACACCGTGTACATGATTTGTCAAATTCTTGTTCAGAGATTTCACTTGGTCTACAAATAAACAACCTTCATAAATTATCAAATTTTATACATTATTTTATGCAATAAAGAAGCTAGCAAATAAAAAAATGGTTAGAGTATATATAAGGAGCAAAACTTAAATAATATTTGTCCCACTTATGCTTTATGGATATTAACATAATTGGAATACAGTAGTTATGTCCTAACAAATTGTTTTGACTCAATCTATGTAGCTCAATGTCACCTTTTTTTATGTAGTTCATAAACATGCAGTATCATGTTTGTCTTTCTTGTTATATGTGATCACTTTGCCTTCTAACACACATATTTTTCTTTATTACTCCTGTCTACTGGGGGTGATAATGAGAAAATCTAGGGTTGGCAATGAGAAAGCAAGACTGGAAATGAAAAAAACTGTGAATAGTCCTGTAGTCAAAAAGACTGTGGTCGTAATGAGGGGAAACTGCATACGTATCCTGCCAGACCTACTTAATTCTGCAATATTAAATACGTATAGAAAAAACTACATATCCATCAACTCACCCTTTGTCTTTGCCTTGATCAATTCTGAGCATGTTGTACCATTGGTGCATACTAGCAGGTGTCAACCATGAGGGAGGCAAGATGCGGTCAGAGTACAACATTTCAACATCCAGGTGGTGGTAAATAAGGTACACAAGTCTCAGTGCAGAGAAAACTAGAGAGAATTCTCTCCCCTCTTCTTCAAGAAACCAACCAGAATCTGTAAATAAATAAATAAAGAGCATTTTTCAGTGTACTGTCTTTTACCTTGGCAAAATACAATAAGGGTTTATCATTTAGAATTTTATTTGTGACAAAATGTTTCATCAAAGAGATCTTGCTCTAAGGGCAGCAAGTGAATGCAACACAATGATGCTGATAATACCATTTTATGTTCCAAGAAACCTTGCTTTGTATCTTAAATGAACAATATCAACTGATAAGTCCAGCATTTAAAACATCCTTTCTAAAATGGAAGATTTGCAGACAAAAGTTGGGTGACAAACAGCATTAATTTTTTTTTTTTCAACAAGTCGGCCGTCTCCCACAGAGGAAGGGTGACCCAAAAAGAAAGAAAATCCCCAAAAAGAAAATACTTTCATCATCATTCAACACTTTCACCACACTCATACATAATCACTGTCTTTGCAGAGGAGCTCAGATACGACAGCTGAGAATAGTCCCTCCCAGCTGTCACTATCCCAGACCCCTCCTTTAACCCTTTGACTGTCCGAGACCCCTTTCTGAAACTGTCATTCTATGTCGGGAAATATTCGAAAAAAAACATTATTTTTTCTTATCAAAATGTTAAGATTATTTTTCTGATTGTTTTGGTCCTAAAAACAGATTTTTGCCATCAATATTTACCGAGATATGGAGGTGTAAAGTTGGCAGAAAATGAGCCGCGTATGGCAACAGCGGCGAATGCCACTCACTCGGTAAATATTTGTTTACTTCCATTCGTAGATTTCTTGTTTTTTTCACTATTTTCTTTTTTTACGTAACTTATGTGGCCTGTGAGACCAAGGTAAGGTGCAATGTATATATATACATTCGTTGTATGCAACACAATAATAGCATAAACATTAGTATCTTTATATTGTTTACAAAACTTGTTTACAAAAACCAACAATACAATAAAATCTTTATTACTATTGTTTTATAATATATATACAAATGTACAGTCACTGAACATGTTCATAGACATTCTGCAGCTTGTGGAACTCTTTGAAACATGGTTCCATGCACAGTGGTGTTTTACATTCCTCACACATAAAACGAGTGTCTCTGCATTTTTGTGGGTGTTTTTTTGTATATGCACAGACAAAACATCTCTTCTGAGCAGTTTTCTTCAAAGTAGCAGCAGGCAGTTGTGTTAGGTAGTTATCCTAGGTTCATGGTCGTCTGGGTCGTCATTCCTTCCTTCCTTCCTACATTCCTTCCTTCCTTCCTACATTCCTTCCTTCCTTCCTACCTACCTATCTTCTTTCCTTCCTTCCTACCTTCCTTCCTTCCTACCTTCCTTCCTTCCTACCTTCCTTCCTTCCTTCCTACCTACCTACCTACCTACCTACCTTCCTTCCTTCCTACCTACCTTTCATCTCGTCCTTCCTTTCTTCCTTCTGGTTTCTATATATACACACATAGTCACTGGACACGTGCCTAGAACTGCTATAAGCTTCTGGAAGCTGGTTGTTGTGTCTGGGTCATCATTCCGACCTTCCTTCATTCCTTCTAACCTTCTTTCCTACATTCCTTCCTTTCATCTCGTCCTTCCTTTCTTCTGGTTTCTATATATATACATATATAATCACTGGACACTTCATAGAATTGCTATTAGCTTCTGGAAGCTGGTTGTTGTTTCTGGGTCGTCATTCCTTCCTTCCTTCCTTCCTACCTTCCTTCCTTCCTACCTTCCTTCCTTCCTACCTTCCTGCCTTCCTTCCTGCCTTCCTTCCTGCATTCCTACCTACATTCCTTCCTTTCATACCGTCCTTCCTTCTTTTCATCTCCTTCCTTCCTTCCTTCTGGTTTCTATATACTATACGCATATATAGTCACTGGACACTTCATAGAACTGATATTAGGCTTCTGGAAGATGCTTGTTGTGAGTGTGTGGACTTATAAATATGCTGAGTCAGGGTGCGGCTGCTGTCAAAATGACATATTATACCACCACTCACCTGTCAACACCCATGGGGTCCCTTGCTCTTCTTCCCCACAGTCCTTCCTACATACTTACGTACCTACTTACGTACCTACTTGCTTACCTACTTACCTACTTGCTTACCTACTTACCTATTTGCCTACCTACTTACCTACCTACTTACTTGCCTACCTACTTCCCTTAGGGCTTGAAGCTGTGTGTGTGGACATCTAAATTTGCTGAGTCAGGGTAAGGCAGCTGTCAAAATGACATATTATACCATTACTCACCATCCTCACTGCCTGTCAACCTGTCAACACAAAAGGGGACCCATGTCTGCTTCCCCACAACCTCCTTCCTAGCTTCTTTTCTTCCTTCATTCCTTCCTTCCTTTCTTACATATTTCCTTCCTTCCTTCCTCTCATCTCTTCCTTCCTGCCTTCCTTTCTTCCTTCATTCATTCATTCCTTCTTTTTTTCTTCCTTTCTTACTTCTTTTGTTCCTTCCTTCTTCACATCTCTCCTTCCTTTCTTTCTTACTTCTTTTGTTCCTTCCTTCCTCTCATCTCTCCTTTCTTTCTTTCTTCTTTCCTTCCTTCCTTTCCTCCTTCCTTCTTCTTTCCTTCCTTCCTCTCATCTCGTCTTTCCTTCCTTCCTTTCATCTCTTCTTTCCTTCCTTCCTTTCATCTCTTCCTTCCTTCCTTCCTCTCATCTCTTCCTTCCTTACTTTCTTTCTTCCTTCCTTCCTTCCTTCTGGTTTCCTGGGCATTTCTTTCGGTCACAAACTCCTCAAAACCATGAAATTCATCTTCAGAGACACTTCCATCTGTGTTAGAGCTATCACTGGGGAAGAGAAGAGTCCCAGATTCGCCGGGGAGTCAGATATTTCTTAAGCTAGGGATGCTGAACATGGACTACTGAAATGGCTTTCCCACAATGCATCACTGGCTACCCGATTTTTTTTATACTGCGCACACTGACCACACAGACCCATTCTCTCACATGTGGGCCTACCAGCTTTCTCCCACTTGATTTGAGGCCGCTAGAATTTAGGCGTATAAATACGTCCGAAACATTGGCTCGTAAGACGTATATATACGTCCGAAACAGTCAAAGGGTTAAAGTGCAGGCATTGTACTTCCCATTTCCAGGACTCAAGTTCAACTAAATCAATTAACTGGTTTCCCTGAATCCCTTCACAAAATGTTACCCTGCTCACACTCCAACAGCTCATCATGTCCCAAAAACCATTCGTCTCCATTCACTCCTATCTAACACGCTCACACATGCTTGATGCAAATATAAGGGAACAAAAAATTTAAATGTGACTAAAAAAATAGGCACTTTTTATTATATAAAAGCAGAGAAAGCTTCTATAAATAGAACAAAAAAGGAATATTTCTTTCATACAAGCTCTGCCTTTAGTTTTATTTTGGTAACCAATTAGCTGGACTTGAGTCCTGGAGGTGGGAAGTACAGTGCCTGCACTCTGAAGAAGGGGTGGGGATATTTGCAGTTTGAAGGAGCATCTGAACTGCAGTATGTATCTGCACACCTCTGGCAAGATAGTGATAGAGTGAATTATGGTGAAAGTATTTCTTTTTTTGGGTCACTGCCTCAAGTTTCCTCACCTGTTCTATTTCTGAAGTACTTATGGGCCTCCAAAAATGCCTCTTCATGTGAGCCTTCCCATGAAGGATTTAGCCGTAGAAACACCCAAGCCTAGATGATGAAGCATCACATTAAAATTATATGAATTATATGAATATGAATTCCGTTGTTATCATTACTGACACTCGGAAAAGATACAAAACATTGTAGCAAAAAGAGAGCTAAGATAAGTAAAATCTTGTATATAGCATATGCAACATTACTTGTGTTAAAGCAAAGGTAAACGGCAATAAAGATATTGTTTAACTACACTGTAGCAGAAATCTGATGAGTCAAGACTAAAAATGTGCACATTTTTAATAAGTACACAGGATTTTGCAAAGATTTCAAGCCATTATGAAAGTCAGTGTTGACTATATGATGACTGCTGCACTGTATGACCCCTGTGATTTAGCGCTTCTTATTTAATTATAATAATAATATATGACTACATTCACTGTATTATAGGGATGTCCTACCTTCAACATGACATAAACACTAAATTCTGTCTGCATGACATAAAGGTGCGGTGATGACAGTAACTCGTAGAGTAAATCTGGTGGTATGTGTCGTAGTGTAGCAGGATGCTCAGTAACCTGTGAGGATAAACATCATGTGTTACTTATTTTTATACACAGTACAGTATAAAATGAAAAAAAAATGGTGAAGTGGCTTGGTACCATTACATGACAGTGACACAAAAGTGTTATTATAAATTATAATTACTCCAAGGTAATGCAATTATGTAATGAAAGATAATTATGGCGATAAATGTTAATTAGACAAAAGTTCTGGAGGTGGGAAGTATAGTACCTACACTCTGAAGGATGAGTGGAGATGTAATTCAGAGGGCCATTTAAGTTGTGATATCCATACACATGTCGGCCATCACTAATCCGGCAATCAGTTATCCGGTTCCATCAGTAATCCGGCACTAATTTTGGCTAGTATAATTTCAAATTTCATCATTAAACTGACTCAGAAATTGTGCAGATGGTTGTAAATCCACAGCAGCAAGCCAGTGGAGGAGAAAGCAGTGATGAAAATGAGGAAGATGTAGCAGAAAGAGTCTATTGATAGGTTAAATGTATTCTAATCTAACCACTCTGTAATCCGGCAAACTCACCAATCTGGCATACTACAGGTCCCAGTGATGCCGGATTAGTGATGGCTGATCTGTACTTCTGGTAAGATAGTTAATAAATGAGTGATATACCTCTGAAGGATTTTGAGATTTCCTACTCTTGCAGCCAGGCTTGTCTGGTGCTTGCCTGATCAACCAGGATGTTACTGTCAGTGGCCCACTGGCTCACATATGTATCACATTGATTTGGAACTTGGCAGAGGTACATGTTCAATTTCTTCATAGTGGTTTAGAAGCTGTGACTTGCATGATCTTCCTTCTCTAAATCCATGCTGGTTTGGATTGTGTAGGTTATGCTATTCCATAGAGTTTGTAATAGTGATGTATTGGATATCCGCATCCACATCCGCACAATTTCTTACATCCGCATCTGCATTTTATGGAAATAGATATCCGCATCAGAAATCCGTGGAACATCCGCATCCGCAAAATAAGTAAGACATCCTCATACACATCCGCATCCGCGGATATCTAAATTTTCACATCTGATACATCTCTAGTTTGTAATTTGATGCCTCATCATTTTTTGATAAGTACTCTAGTGCTTCCTTAATGCAAAGAAGCTTCTTGGATGGTGAATACTTCCCAAACTAGGAGGCAGATTGATAGATTTAAGATCAACATACATTACTCTACCATTGTCTCTAGGTTCTGCAAGAGTTAAGAAGAGAAGGTAACTTTGTAGTAAAGTGTATTAGGTGTCCTGGTAACTATGAAGGATTTCTTTTTTTTGTTAGGTGCTCCAGTAACAATGAAGGAAGTGTTAAGTACTTGGTAACCATGAAGTTACTGTCTGTAAAACATTTCAGAAAATTTTATAAATGTAGCAAAAGTCACCACTCACATTTTGTCCCAAAGAGAAAACAAAATTTTCCGAAGATGGGATAGCCAGCACAGTTTCCAGTTCTTACCTAAAAAAGTTCTATAAACTTCTTCATGGTGCCCTGTCATTTCCCTATTCTTTGTTAAGCTTGTATTGTTCTATTCTGCCTTTCAAAGTACAAAGAGCCTGCTGACATTCAGCAGGAGATGGCTATTGAGTTTGAAAAAAGAAACAATTATTATTATATTATTACAGTGGACCCCCGAGTTTCGTAAAAACTTCACTCCTGAAGTCTGCTCAAGTGCCATTACCGAACGAATTTACTCCCTTAAGGAAAAATTTCACGTAGGTTAGTCTATTTCAGACCCCCAAAAATACACTTCCACAAGAACTTACAAAATTATACTTACATAATTGCACGATTTCCGGGGTATTCGTTAACCGAGGGTCCACTGTATTTCTACAAAAGGAAGTAAAAAAAATCAAAGTTAAAGAGTGTTAGCTGCAAGTGACAAAGCACATTTCTATTTGCTGGGCCATCACTTACGTTTACACACGACATCATGACATATCTGTGACTGGCTTCAAGATTCTATTCTCAAAGCTCAACCTAATGCCAGACTTTCTGATCAACATCAAACTGTTTTTGCCAACCACATTATCCTTGTGATTCAAGAAGGCTAACAAGTTGTCACTCAGCACTACTCTGTGTTCTCACCTGAGTCAGCAGGTTGTGAAGCAGCCATTGTTTACAAGCCTTGTCTACTTCCACCACCCCATACCTTCGCGCTGCCTCGTGATACTGCACCACAGTCTGAAACACCACAAATTAAGAACATCTAATACTAATGTACTTTGAAACGTGAGCTGCCAGAAACTATTTTTCAAGTTAGGTTTCAGCCTCGCTACAACCCCAGGAATGAGAGTTTTTAATTTCAGAAAACTTTAAAATAAACACTTATTATGGGAATCAGAAAACTCAAAACTACTTCTGTCTTATTATTTAAACTATAATATCCAAGGGTCTTAGTCTAGTCTCAGAGCTTTACTTCCGGTTGGTAGAGGATGAAGCAATCATAAAGGTTACACCTCAAAACTTTACACCAAAACATTTTCATACAAAACTGCAAAAAAAGATGGTAGCAGTCTTATGTGGTAACAATGTAAGAGAAGTGAGAATTTATTTCACACATTATCAGCTTAAACTACCATTTTAACTGTAGGTCGGCTCTGCTTCTGTCAGTTAAAATAAATAGTCCTTATGAGATATTGAATAGTGTGGATAATGTATGGATAAAATAGGCATTAAATATTTTAGTTATCTCTCATTTAAAATATTAAGTGGTAATTACACAAGGTGCAATCACCCTAATCTAGTACAGTAAGAGGGTTTTACTTGATATTGCTTTTCTCTGAATGCTAAAGTGTTGGGGAAAGTATGGGACTAAAAGATAAGAATCAGATATATACTGAGAGTTGTCACAGTTGCTCTTTCCAACTGACACAGTTCTTTTGGGAAAATTCAAAGAGAAGTAGAAAAGTTTGGTGGAGAAATTTGGGAAAGTGTGTAAAAGACAGGAATTAAAAGTGAACATAGAAAAGAGCACAGTGATGAGAGAATAAAAAAAGTCTAGGCAATAAAAGACTGAATATAAAATTGTATGGAGGGAATATGCAAGAATTGAATGCATACAGATACAGTGGTACCTCGAGTTACGATATTTTTTCGTTCGAGAATGCTGTTTAAGTGCCATTACCAATCGAATTTATCCCCATAAGGAATAATGTAAAATAGACTAGTCCTTTTACACCCCCAAAAATATACTTACAAAAGCATTTAAAAAAATAAACTTACATAAAAGGCGATTTTGGGGACCATCGTAACTCGAGGTACCACTGTATTTGGGAGTGGACACGTTGACAGATAGGTCTATAAAATTTGAAATGAACCATAAAATAGACAAGGGCAAAAAAGGCAGATGCTATGTTGAGACATCTATGGAAAGAAAGATATTTACCTATGGAGGCAAGAGGGAAAATGAACCAGAGTATAGTGGTACCAACACTTTTGTATTCATATGAGGCGTGGACTTCAAAGGGTACAGTGAGAAGGAGGCTGGAGGGAGTGGAGATGTCATTTGTGAGAGCAATGTGAGGTGTAAATATTATGCAGAGAATTCAAGGCTGAGGTGGGTTGGGTATTTAGAGAGGCTGAAGCAGAATAGGGTGATTAAGAGGGGTATATAAATCCAGAGGGGTATGGGTCTTCCCAGGAAGGGTTGGAAGGAAGGAAGGGGTAAAAGGTTTTGAGTGCTAGGGACTTGAACATCCAACAGGTTTGTGTGAGCTAAATAAGACATGTTACTGAATGTGTAGATTAAAGAGAAAACAAGGTAAGGGGTCCTCCTCAGTGTTCAAATGAAAGGCACAAGGCCCTATTGTACTATAAAACTGTGTGAGAAGGAAGGAGCCTTCATAACACTTATGTTTAATGCTGAATGGTTTCAAATTTTTAAAATGTGCAATTAAGTTTCATAATAGACTGTACAAGGTTGTGGGTGAGCATGTGTCAGCTGATCAAGTTGCTATGGGAAGTTTTTCTGCTGATTTGTTTAAATTATTTCTGAAAATGATTACAGTCTCCTCCAAGTGTTCAATGTTGATGATCCAGGGCTATCTTGGAAGTGTATGCCATCAAGAATGTATATGAGCAAGCAAGAAAAAAGTGCCGCTGATTTTCAGGCAGCTAAGGACTGCTTCACTTTACTTCTCTGTACAAATGCAACAGGTAATTTCAAGTCTATGCTAATTTATCTTGCAAAGAATCTCCATGCTTTAAATAGTCAAGACAAAGCCTATTTTCCTATTATTTGGCAGACTAACAAGGAAGCATGGATGACAATGGTTCTGTTTGTTGATTAATTCAAGCATTACTTTATTCCTGTAGTCAAAGAGGAACTTGGTCAAAAAAAAAAAATTGCATTTAAAGTTCCCAGTCATCCTAAAATCTTAGGGTCTGTGGACCCAAATGTAAAGACAGTGTATTTATGACCCAATATAAGATCTTTGATACAGCCTCTGCACTGAGGAGTTAAGACATTTAAGTGACACTACTCAAGCAAGGTGATGGAAAAACTTGTTGCAGTCAATTTCACTGCTTCTCAATGAGCTACACTTCACAGCAATGGGGTACATGAAAAGTTCTGTTTTAAAGTCCTGTGAAAACTGTACAGAAAATAAAATTTACTATCACTTTAATATTTTCTAATTTTTATGTAAATAAATTATTATAAATCTTTTGATTGTGTGCTAAATGCCAACATATTAATTTTTTCCAGTAGATCAGGCATGGGTAGAGCGGATTTTAGCTCAAAAACACACTGCATAGGGCGCCAGATACCCGTGCTGCTACTGCCTGTGAAAAAAAAAAGTGTTGGCACTATTACTGATTCATTTCTATTTTTGTAAACATTGAAAAAAATCCTTCCTTTCAGAGTCTCCTTAACAATCATTCAATTTCTTTCCCTCATCTATTGTGTGCTTTAAGTTATCTTTCCTGGATTTATTAATATATTTACATAATAACCTCAGTGTACCTGGAATGTTGTATACAGTGTCCTTGTGGATCAAAACATTATGCAGTACTGGCCTTGTCAGACACTAACAAGTTGATAATAAGTCTCTTACAACTAATGTAAATTGTTAAATGGTTGTTAGTGCACCTGTAAGTTGATAGTCTCAAGCATGATGCAGGTGCACTGGTCAATGAGTGGATCCATCTGCAAAAGTAGGGAGGTAGCCAGGAGAGGGATAACCTGAGCAGCTTCTACCTCGATGTCATCCTTGTAGAACTGACCCAGTGCCAGGTGAAGTGCTGCCAGACAAATAATCATGGTGAAAATATGAACTACACATTTTCTGAACAGACTGAAGTGATAAAGTAGCAAAGAAGGAATACAAGAAATATATTATGTAATTATTTTGAATAATCTTTTTTCTTTCAACACGTCGGCCATTTCCCACCAAGGCAGGGTGGCCCAAAAGGAAAAACGAAAGTTTCTCCTTTTACATTTAGTAATATATACAGTAGAAGGGGTTACTAGCCCCTTGCTCCTGGCATTTTAGTCGACTCTTACAACACGCATGGCTTACGGAGGAAGAATTCTGTTCCACTTCCCCATGGAGATAAGAGGAAATAAGAACAAGAACTAGTAAGAAAATAGAAGAAAACCCAGAGGGGTGTGTATATATATGCTTGTACATGAATGTGTAGTGTGACCTAAGTGTAAGTAGAAGTAGCAAGATGTACCTGAAATCTTGTATGTTTATGAGACAGAAAAAAGATACCAGCAATCCTACCATCATGTACGTAAAACAATTATACAGGCTTTCGTTTTACACTCACTTGGCAGGACGGTAGTACCTCCCTGGGTGGTTGCTGTCTACCAACCTACTACCTAGGATTTTGAGTAATATTAATACATAATGTGTATTCTTGAAGAATAAATTACAATGCCATGGTTGGAATTCACAACTCACCCATAATTTGGAAGTGACATTTTAGAAGACATTACAGTGCATCCTGGGTCATTATCAAGTTGTTGTTTTTTTCAACAAGTCGGCCGTCTCCCACCGAGGCAGGGTGACCCAAAAAGAAAGAAAATCCCCAAAAAGAAAATACTTTCATCATCATTCAACACTATCACCACACACATACATAATCACTGTCTTTGCAGAGGAGCTCAGATATGACAGCTGAGAAAAGTCCCTCCCAGCTGTCACTATCTCAGACCCCTCCTTTAAAGTGCAGGCATTGTACTTCCCATTTCCAGGACTCAAGTCCAATTAAATCAATTAACTGGTTTCCCTGAATCCCTTCACAAAATGTTACCCTGCTCACACTCCAACAGATCGTCATGTCCCAAAACCATTCGTCTCCATTCACTCCTATCTAACACGCTCACACATGCTTGCTGGAAGTCCAAGCCCCTCGCCCACAAAACCTCCTTTACCCCTTCCCTCCAACCTTTCTAGGACGACCCCTACCCCGCCTTCCTTCCCCTACAGATTTATACGCTCTCCAAGTCATTCTACTTTGATCCATTCTCTCTAAATGACCAAACCACCTCAACAACCCCTCTTCAGCCCTCTGACAAATACTTTTAGTAACTCCACACCTTCTCCTAATTTCCACATTCCGAATTTTCTGCATAATATTTACACCACACATTGCCCTTAGACAGGACATCTCCACTGCCTCCAGCCTCCTCCTCGCTGCAGCATTTGCAACCCATGCTTCACACCCATATAAGAGTGTTGGTACCACTATACTTTCGTACATTTCCTTCTTTGCCCCCATGGATAACGTTTTTTTGTCTCCACAGATACCTCAATGCACCACTCGCCTTTTTTCCTTCATCAATTCTATGGTTAACCTCATCCTTCATAAACCCATCCGCTGACATGTCAACTCCCAAATATCTGAAAACATTTACTTCTTCCATAATCCCTCTCTCCAATGTGATATCCAATTTTTCTTTATTTAAATCGTTTGATACCCTCATCACCTTACTCTTATCTATGTTCACTTTTAACTTTCTACCTTTACACACTCTCTCAAACTCATCCACTAACCTTTGCAACTTTTCTTTAGAATCTCCCATAAGCACAGTATCATCAGCAAAAAGTAACTGTGTCAACTCCCATTTTGCAAGTTGTGATATAATAATGGTCCAGGATGTACTGAGACTTTGTATAAAGTTTTATTTACAAATTGTGTGTTTTTGGTCATTGCATGTCGAATAGATTTAGGCTTTTGTATGAATGATGATCTATAGTTACAAACATGTACAATTATGCTTTGTACTATAAATTTCTAAACAGTAAGAGGTTTAGGATTAAAAAAACTCAGTCTAGTTTAAGTACAGCAAATACAATACATTCTTAAGTTGGAGCCTCTATATGTATTGAGATCTATCTCACTAACAGAGACCTTTACTTCAGCCATTCACACCCACTTCCTCAGTACAGTCATCCCTACAAATTCACAGACGGTTGTATTCCTAGAAACTAGAATCTGTGAATAATACAAAATTATGTCTGCATAACAAATTCTGTTACAGGCTTGTGTTCAATTTGTGTTTTTGAAGTCATATATCTTTATTATATTGCTCCAATCTGTTAATAATGCAATTTATAAGAAACAATGATCAAAATAAAAAAAAGATATTTGGACGTGAGAGAGTCAGTGAATTAGAAAAATATTAATCAAATCTATTCACTGGTGCCCTACAGTAAACAATGATTAGTTAAAAATCCATGAATATGGAAGCACACAAATTTGTAGGGATGACTATACAGTAGAACCCCCATATCTGCGGATTCGGTTTCCATAGTTTCAGCTATCTGTGGTCTACTGTGGCCCAAAAATATTAAATAGAAAATTCCAGAAATAAACAATTCATATGTTTCAAATGTATTTGAACTGTGTGTGCATACAAGATATTTTCCATTGCTTCATCGTCCCTTGAGGGTTAAACTAAAATGTCAGAATCCTGTTCATTCAAGTGAGAGCACAAACACAAGTACGTACAGTGAACCCACAACTAACGAGCACCCTGGAAATCGTACAATTATGTAAGTATAATATTGTAAGTGCTTTTGTAAGTGTATTTTAGGGGGTCTGAAATGGACTAACCTACTTGACATTATTTCTTAAGGGAGTAAATTCGTTCGGTAATGGCACTTGAGCAGGCTTCTAAAATGAATTTTGCTCGTTAGTCGGGGGTCCACTGTATAATAATGTAGTGTATTTTTTTTTTTTTCAACAAGTCGGCCGTCCCCCACCGAGGCAGGGTGACCCAAAAAGAAAGAAAATCCCCAAAAAGAAAATACTTTCATCATCATTCAACACTATCACCACACACATACATAATCACTGTCTTTGCAGAGGAGCTCAGATATGACAGCTGAGAAAAGTCCCTCCCAGCTGTCACTATCTCAGACCCCTCCTTTAAAGTGCAGGCATTGTACTTCCCATTTCCAGGACTCAAGTCCAACTAAATCAATTAACTGGTTTCCCTGAATCCCTTCACAAAATGTTACCCTGCTCACACTCCAACAGATCATCATTTCCCAAAAACCATTCGTCTCCATTCACTCCTATCTAACACGCTCACACATGCTTGCTGGAAGTCCAAGCCCCTCGCCCACAATACCTCCTTTACCCCTTCCCTCCAACCTTTTCTAGGATGGCCCCTCGCCCACAATACCTCCTTTACCCCTTCCCTCCAACCTTTTCTAGGATGACCCCTACCCCGCCTTCCTTCGCCTACAGATTTATACGCTCTCCAAGTCATTCTACTTTGATCCATTCTCTCTAAATGACCAAACCACCTCAACAACCCCTCTTCAGCCCTCTGACAAATACTTTTAGTAACTCCACACCTTCTCCTAATTTCCACATTCCGAATTTTCTGCATAATATTTACACCACACATTGCCCTTAGACAGGACATCTCCACTGCCTCCAGCCTCCTCCTCACTGCAGGATTTGCAACCCATGCTTCACACCCATATAAGAGTGTTGGTACCACTATACTTTCGTACATTCCCTTCTTTGCCTCTATGGATAACGTTTTTTGTCTCCACAGATACCTCAACGCACCACTCACCTTTTTTCCTTCATCAATTCTATGGTTAACCTCATCCTTCATAAACCCATCCGCTGAGACGTCAACTCCCAAATACAGTGGAACCCCGGCTTACGATGTTATCATCTTACGTTATTTTCGGTAACCGATATTTATAACGTAAGAAATTTGTTTGTGACTTACGATGTTTGCTTCGTTTACCGACATTCGTACCGGACGTGTCCGCTTGGCGCCCAGCTGAGCGCGCACTCCAGGGAGCGTCAGTGCTATTGTTTACAAGCGAGAGCGACCACCCACCCACACCCACGCATTCATACCAGTATATTGTCATTATTCCACTGTTTTTAGTGCTTGCAACTGCTAAATAAGCTACCATGGGTCCAAGGAAAGATCCTAGTGCTAAGCCTGTGGTAAAGAATGTGCAGGGAGTGAAGCATTTATGCAGGGAGTGTAGCATTTATGCAGGGAGTGTAGCAGGCATGCAGGGAGTGTAGCAAGGATGCAGGGAGTGTAGCAAGGATGCAGGGAGTGTAGCAAGGATGCAGGGAGTGTAGCAGGGATGCAGGGAGTGTAGCAAGGATGCAGGGAGTGTAGTAGGCATGCAGGGAGTGTAGCATTCATGCAGGGAGTGAAGCAAAGATGCAGGGAGTGTAGCAAGGATGCAGGGAGTGTAGCAAGGATGCAGGGAGTGTAGCAAGGATGCAGGGAGTGTAGCAGGGATGCAGGGAGTGTAGCAGGGATGCAGGGAGTGTAGCAAGGATGCAGGGAGTGTAGTAGGCATGCAGGGAGTGTAGCATTCATGCAGGGAGTGAAGCAAAGATGCAGGGAGTGTAGCAAGGATGCAGGGAGTGTAGCAAGGATGCAGGGAGTGTAGCAAGGATGCAGGGAGTGTAGTAGGCATGCAGGGAGTGTAGCATTCATGCAGGGAGTGAAGCAAAGATGCAGGGAGTGTAGCATTCATGCAGGGAGTGTAGAATTCATGCAGGGAGTGTAGCATTCAAAGAAAAAGGCCAGTAACCCCAGAAAAAAACTTGGTACCTGCAGTGTTAATGGAAGGGGATTCCCCTTCCAAACACTAGCATACTACTCCACCTTCTCCCCTCCTCCACACATCAACAACTCTTCAATTAATGTAAGTGACATGTTATTGTTCAATATTTGCATGTGTATTTAGGTATTCTTTATTAAATTATTTATTATTTAATGTCAAAAAGTTCTAAAAAATATTTTATTTAACTACTTTTGGAAGTCTTGGACGGATTAAATTTATTTCCATTATTTCTTATGGGGAAAATTGATTCGTTTTACGATTGTTTCGCTTTAAAATATGCCCTCTCTGACGGATTAATATCGTAAGTCGGGGTACCACTGTATCTGAAAACATTTACTTTTTCCATAATTCCTCTCTCCAATGTGATATCCAATTTTTCTTTATTTAAATCGTTTGATACCCTCATCACCTTACTCTTATCTATGTTCACTTTTAACTTTCTACCTTTACACACACTCCCAAACTCGTCCACTAACCTTTGCAACTTTTCTTTAGAATCTCCCATAAGCACAGTATCATCAGCAAAAAGTAACTGTGTCAACTCCCATTTTGCATTCAATTCTCCATAATTCAATCCCACCCCTCTCCCCAACACCCTAGCATTTACTTCTTTTACAACCCCATCTATAAATATATTAAACAACCATGGTGACATTACACATCCCTGTCTAAGACCTACTTTTACTGGGAAGTAATCTCCCTCTCTCCTACACACCCTAACCTGAGCTTCACTATCCTCATAAAAACTCTTTACAGCCTTCAGTAACTTACTACCTATTCCATACACTTGCAACATTTGCCACATTGCTCCCCTATCCACTCTATCATATGCCTTTTCTAAATCCATAAATGCAATAAAAACTTCTCTACCTTTATCTAAATACTGTTCACATATATGCTTCACTGTAAACACTTGATCTACACATCCCCTACCCACTCTAAAGCCTCCTTGCTTATCTGCAATCCTACTCTCTGTCTTACCTCTAATTCTTTCAATAATAACCCTGCCATACACTTTACCTGGTATACTCAGTAAACTTATTCCCCTATAATTTTTACACTCTCTTTTATCCCCCTTCCTTTTATATAAAGGAACTATACATGCTCTCTGCCAATCCCTAGGTACCTTCCCCTCTTTCATACATTTATTAAACAAAAATACCAACCACTCCAGCACTATATCCCCCCTGCTTTTAACATTTCTGTCATGATTCTATCAATTCCAGCTGCTTTACCCCCTTTCATTCTACATAATGCCTCATGCACCTCCCCCACACTCACATCCTGCTCTTCTTCACTCCTAAACGATGTTGTACCTCCCTGGCCAGTACATGAAATTACCGTCTCCCTTTTCTCATCGACATTTAAAAGTTCCTCAAAATATTCCCGCCATCTACCCAATACCTCCAGCTCCCCATCTACTAACTCCCCTACTCTGTTTTTAACTGACAAATCCATTCGTTCCCTAGGCTTTCTTACCTTGTTTATCTCACTCCAAAATTTTTTCTTGTTTTCAGCAAAATTTCTTGACAGAGCCTCTCCCATTCTTTCATCTGCTCTTCTTTTGCACTCTCTCACCACTCTCTTCACCTTTCTTTTACTCTCCATATGCT
The DNA here is from genome assembly GCA_009830355.1 of Cherax destructor. Classification (NCBI taxonomy): domain Eukaryota; kingdom Metazoa; phylum Arthropoda; class Malacostraca; order Decapoda; family Parastacidae; genus Cherax; species Cherax destructor. The sequence continues at coordinate 80,428 of WNWK01002736.1, forward strand.
CTGCTCTTCTATTAACACTTCTGTTTTGTAAAAACCTCTCATAAGCTACCTTAACTTGACTCACAAAATCGTAATGACACGATTGCAAACAAACCATACCATGGGTGGGGTTCGAACCCGCGGTCACAGAGTCTCAAAACTACAGACCGTCGCGTAAGCCACTAGGCCAGCTAGCTTCAATAAGATTCATCCAACTAGGTATATTTCTACACCATAGGAAGGTTAGCATAGGCACCACTGTGTCCACAAATGCAAGTTTTTACAGACGAATCTCCCGCTAGCATGGCCGTGACGAACTCTAGCTCAAGTCCCCCTCAAAGCCGTCAACATGACTCACGACGGTCTGGAGTTTTGAGACTCTGTGACCGCGAGTTCGAACCCCACCCGTGGTATGGTTTATAAGCTACCTTTTTCTCTTTTATCACACCCTTTACCTCTTCATTCCACCACTCACTCCTCTTTCCTCCTGCACCCACCCTCCTATAGCCACAAACTTCTGCCCCACATTCTAATACTGCATTTTTAAAACTATCCCAACTCTCTTCAACCCCCCCCACTACTCATACTTGCACTAGCCCACCTTTCTGCCAATAGTTGCTTATATCTCACCCTAACTTCCTCCTCCCTTAGTTTATACACTTTTACCTCTCTCTTACTTGCTGTTGCCATTTTCTTTTTGTCCCATCTACCTTTTACTCTAACTGTAGCTACAACCAAATAATGATCTGATATATCCGTTGCCCCTCTATAAACATGTACATCCTGAAGCCTACCCATCAACCTTTAATCCACCAATACATAATCCAACAAACTACTTTCCTTATGTGCTATATCATACCTTGTATATTTATTTATCCTCTTTTTCATAAAATATGTATTACTTATTACCAAACCTCTTTCTACACATAGCTCAATTAATGGTTCCCCATTTTCATTTACCCCTGGCACCCCAAATTTACCTACTACTCCCTCCATAACATTTTTACCCACTTTAGCATTAAGATCCCCAACCACAATTACTCTCTCACTTGGTTCAAAACTCCCCACACACTCACTCAACATTTCCAAAAATCTCTCTCTCTCCTCTACACTTCTTTCTTCTCCAGGTACATAAACACTTACTATAACCCACTTTTCACATCCAACCTTTATTTTACTCCACATAATCCTTGAATTTATACATATATATTCCTTCTTTACCTGCCATAACTGATTATTCAACATTATTGCCACTCCTTCTTTAGCTCTAACTCTATTTGAAACCCCTGACCTAATCCCATTTATTTCTCCCCACTGAAACTCTCCTACCCCCTTCAGCTTTGTCTCACTTAAAGCCAGGACATCCAGCTTCTTTTCATTCATAACATGTACAATCATCTCTTTCTTATCATTCCCACAACATCCACGCACATTCAAACATCCCACTTTGACGGTTTTCTTATTTTTCTTTTTTGTAAGCTATACAGGAAAAGGGGTTACTAGCCCATTGTTCCCGGCATTTTAGTTGACTTTTACAACACGCATGGCTTACGGAGGAAAGATTCTTATTCCACTTCCCCATGGATATGAAAGGAAAAGCAATATGAACAAGAACTATTAAGATAAAATCAAAGAAAACTCAGATGAGTGTGTATACATAAACGTGTACATGTTTGCGTAGCGTGACCTAAGTGTAAGTAGAAGTAGCAAGACGTACCTGAAATCTTGCATATTTATGAGACAGAAAAAAGACACCAGCAATCCTACCATCATGTAAAACAGTTTCAGGTTTCTGTTTCACAGTCACCTGGCAGGATGGTAGTACCTCCCTGGGTGGTTGCTGTCTACCAACCTACTACCTATATTATTAGTGTATTTTATTACTATTTAATGTTGGTAGTGTCTTATTGTGCATAATTTATCAATTAAACCTTATCATAGGTATGTATTTGAACAAAAAACGACTTGTATATAGGGTTCACTATTATACACAGTGATACGTTCCGAGACCTACCTACTATCCGTGGTGGGTCTTGGGACGTATCACCTGCAGATACAGGGGAACAACTGTACTTATAAGGCCCATGCTAAACAACAAAGCAACTGTACAAGATGGCATCAATGTGATACTCTTATCCCACGTGCCACTTCCACTTACCATCAATGTTGATGTTATCATCAAGAATTTCAATTGTTATCTGAGACTGGTTTGTCTCTGTCCAGTTACCGGAGAACATGCTACCAAAGTATGGGCTCTGTGGAGATTTAAAGAATGCTATTAGCTGTGATAGTCTTTTCTAACTACAGTGGTCCCTCGGTTTTCGTGCATCTCCAAACTCGAACATTTATGTAAGTGTATTTTCATAAGTGCTGTTGCAAGTGTATTTTTGGGGGTCTGAAATAGACTAACCTACGTGACATTATTTCTTAAGGCAGTAAATTCGTTCGGTAATGGCACTTGAGCAGCATTCTGGAACGAATTTTCGGCGAAAACTGAGGGACCACTGTATTTGCCTGAGAAGTTGTAAAGCATAAAAATAAAGAAAATTTTTAATAAAAATTAAAAATAAATATGAAGAGACAGGATAAGGGAGGTAATAGGGCTCCAGTTGGTATACAACACTGCTCCCAATGTGACACTTAGAGCTCCACTACTACCCTTGTGCACCTTCTAGGATTCATGTACTGGCACAGTTGGTATATGTACGTTTTACCAACATCCTTGTAGGGGTACAATAGAGGTAGTGGAACTCCATCCAGTATGAAAGGATTCTTGGTACAATAGGGGGGTACAAGGTACTACGGTCAACTGAATGTAAATTTTATTTATTTAGCATTAAAATCATAGGGGTCACATAGCACCTGGAGAATGGGAGGAATTCAGGTTTAATTCAAGGTAAGGTTAAATCCAGTTTCTTAGATCAAAATACCCTCATTGACATCTAAAGAAGAAAAAAACTGTACACAATCTTAAGCATAATGTGAATCATTTACTGAAACTTAATTTAGTATATGGTACAACCAAACAGTTCTAATTTATAAAAGTGCTTAGTGTGAGGGAAAAGTCCATAGATAGGAGTGATGAAAGTGTGAAGGTATGTAAAGTGATGGTTGAATGGTAGTTTGCTTGTTGAGGTGGGGTGAGTGTCTAGCTGCCGCTATACCCCCCCCCCCTTTTCCACCCGGTGAGAGGTGTAATGCTGGGCTCCGGCCACAGGTTGAAATCACTCGACTGACCACGCCCGACCTCAATGTAAGTACTTCACAGCTGCTCGTATCTTAATTATTTTATGTTCAAGAGCTTCACTCTTTAATTTGTTTGGAGCTTCACTCATGTTTAGCAACATTAACTTCTGCTCTGCCCTGCCTTGGCTTTTGGTAAGGTTATTTGTTAGTTTCACCATTTCTTTTAAAGGCCTTATGCCTACTATGTGAATAAATGCTAGAGTGGTGAGTAATTCTTTTGGTTTCTTCCACAGTCCTCTGTTTCCGCACGGATCATCGGATTCAAGGCTGAGTGGGGGGCCGGCGTACTCACCAATTGAGAAACAGAGTCATTACCACCAATTCTTCACTACGCCAGTAGTTCCTAAGTCCACTCTAGAAACCTCAGGCAACTGTACTTCACCAGGGGACAACCTTCACCAGAGTCCCTGATATCATTTGTGACATTGTGGATGTGGAAAACTGTTGGATTTGTGGGAAACATCGATGCAACAACAACAACCATAACAATACCACCATGGAGTCTAACATGGATTCATTGCTTCTGTGTTAACAAGATCAACACATATGTAAATATCTAGCTTTGGATCAGATATATATATTTTTTGTTTTCATTTTTCATTTTTCTTAAGATAGGATTATTATAGTCATATTTACGTATTTATTATTTACATTTCTTTTTATTAAAATAAAGTGTTTATTTTTCTTGTTATTATTGTCTTTTTCTATTATACTTTTCCTAAGAAGATTGGCAACAACCTTCACATTAGTCACAAGAACCAACTATGGGTGCAAAATAATACACAAAATGTATGAAGGCAATAAGCACACAGCAGTATCACAAAAGATATATTATAGACAAATGTATAGGTAAGACAAGTATAATGTTAACAAACTTTTATTTCTATATACTATGTCACTGAGCAGGAAATATACTAGTCATCAGATTAATAAAGTTCCCGGTGAGCAAAACTTCTCCAAATAAAAGTTTCCTAATGTTGCACTTTTGTCTTCCTTAAGCTCACAACAAGTGCCCCATTTTACTCCAAGGACAGAACTGATACTCTGATCAAACATCATCAATAAAGAAAATACTGCGCATTATTTTAGGAAGATAATGTATGTATGTAGCACTAACCTGACATAGATATACTTTGTGTAGATGCCACTCATGTCCAAGAGCCACAACACTCACATCAGATGATCGTCCATCTTCAAACAATGTCTTGTATATATACTTCGAGGTGGAATTTAATTTTCGTCTAAAATAAAAAGTTACATGTACTATGGAAGGGTAATAAAAAAGATAAAGTAAACAACTGAGGTACAATATACGTATGTATTTGACACAAAAATCCTTAGCAGCAAAATGGAATAGTGTATAATGATTAATTAGCCATGAGTGAAAACAAAAGCAATTAGATATACGTAGTATACTAATTATGACATGACATGCAGCAAACCCTCAATTTAACAGACCTCAGAAATACAGGACAAAATCTGCAGGATCACTTGAATCAGAAACAAAGGACAAAATATTTTGGTTACAGAAATGCTGACACTGCAAAAATAACGTGTCACAGTAGTACAGGAGGGCCCCACTTACACAGCAGGTTAGGTTCTGGGCTACTGCTATAAAGTGAAATTTGCTGTAAAGTGAAATACAGCCTTTTTTTACTTTCAAATGCATATAAAAGCCTGATAACATGTTTACACTATCTTATATTAAGTGAGCAATATAGTTAAGCCTAAAAAATGCATATACAGTACACACATTATTTCTTTCTTTCAACACGTCGGCCGTTTCCCACCGAAGCGGGGTGGCCCAAAAGGAAAAACGAAAGTTTCTCCTTTTACATTTAGTAATATATACAGGAGAAGGGGTTACATACATTACTTACCTTAAAATATTTTCATCCATAGCTTATAGTGAGTGATGAATGTAGGAAGTCTGAATATATGAAGAATAGGTATAAATAAAAACTGCTTCATGAGGGAAACACTCTAGAGCGAAGTGCTGTAAAGTGGGGCCTGCCTGTAAATGTGAATTTTGCAAAACAGAAAGGTGCTCTAAAATTATTAAAAGTTTGAACATGAAAAATCTATAATGTTAATGTAAAATATTTATCAGTAATTTGTTAATTATATTGACAACTGGTGCAATTGTAAGGTGTATGGTAGAGTTATTATTGAAAGAATTAAGAGTAAGACGGAGAGCAGGACTGCAGATGAACAAGAAGGCTTTAGGAAGGGTAGGGGGTGTGTAGATCAAGTGTTTACAGTGGAACATATAGGTGAGCAGTATATTTAGATAAGGGTAAAGAGGTTTTTGTGGCATTTATGGATTTTGAAAAAGTGTATGATAGGGGTCCAATGTGGCAGATGTTGCAAATGTATGGAATAGGAAGTAGGTTACTGAAAGCAGTGAAGAGTTTTTATGAGGATAGTGAGGCTCAGGTTAGAGTATGTTGGAGAGAGGGAGATTATTTCCCAGTAAAAGTAGGCCTTAGACAGGGATGTGTGATGTTACCATGGTTACTCAATATACTAATATTTGGGGTTGTAAAAGAAGTGAATGCTCAGGTGTTGGCAAGAGAGAGATTCTGAAGAGATGTTTCAGAGGCTGGTGAACAAGTTTGGTAGGAATGTAAAAGTGAAAATACGGAAGAGTAAGGTTAACAAAAAATTTAGGTAATAAAAGATTGGATATCAGACTGGAGGGAGTGTGGAGGGAGGGAGTGTGGAGGGAGGGAGTGTGGAGGGAGGGAGTGTGGAGGGAGGGAGTGTGGAGGGAGGGAGTGTGGAGGGAGGGAGTGTGGAGGGAGGGAGTGTGGAGGGAGGGAGTGTGAAGGGAGGGAGTGTGGAGGGAGTGTGGAGGGAGGGAGTGTGAAGGGAGGGAGTGTGGAGGGAGGGAGTGTGGAGGGAGGGAGTGTGGAGGGAGGGAGTGTGGAGGGAGGGAGTGTGGAGGGAGGGAGTGTGGAGGAAGTGAATGTATTCAGATATTTAAGAGTGGACTTGTCAGCAGATGGGTCTATGAAAGATGAGGTGAATCATAGAATTGATGAGGAGGAAAAAGGTGAGTGGTACTATGAGGAGTCTATGGAGACAAAGAACATTAACCATGGAAGCAAATAGGGGAATGTATGAGAGTAGTTACACCAATGCTCTTATATGGGTGTGAACCATGGGTTATGAATGTTGCAACAAGGAGAAGGCTGGACATGTTGTATCTGAGGGCAATGTGAATATAATGCAGAGAATCCGTAGTTTGGAAATTAGGAGGAGGTGCGGGGTTACTAAAAGTATTATGCAGAGGGCTGAGGAGAAGTTGTTGAGGTGGTTTGGACATTTAGAAAGGAGGAAACAAAATAGAATGACTTGGATAGTGTATAAATGTGTAGTGGAAGGAAGGTACCTTTGATATAGTATACCTTTGAAGAGTTTCGAGAGTTTCACTACTCTCAGAGTCCGGCCATGGGCCAGGCTCATCTGGGTAGAGTAGGGGTTGGCCTAGGAAAGGTTGGAGGGAGGGGGTAATGGAGGTTTTGTGTGCGAGGGGCTTGGACTTTCAGCAAGCATGTGGGGGGCGTGTTAGATAGGAGCGAGTGGAGACAAATGATTTTAATGACGGTGTGCTGTTGGAATGTGAGCATTTAACATGGACCATTTACAGAGTCACGGTATTGTGCATTTTTGTTCTTTAAAGAAATGAAGAGATCGAAAAGAGAGAGGGGGAAGGTGAGAACTAGAATGAGAAAAGAAGGAAGTAAATATTAAGTTAACCTTGTTTGAAAATCAATTTAAGACTTCTCAAAAATCACCTACTCACCCTAAACTAAATACTCATACTGTAAACTACTTTCTAAAATGCTCAATGTTATTTTCCTTAAGATAATCTCAATTTTATATTACCATCCTCCTAAACACTTGTTACAATTTAATATCATCATATTGTCATTTTAACAGTATAATATCATCATATTGTAATTTGAAATAAAATATATAACTAGAATAAACTCAATCAATTTCTCTAGTATTATGTACATAGTCTATAAGTCATTAGATTAAGCTGCCCCTAATGCCATGGCATGCCAGTGGCTCTCCTTGCATTTCCGTTTTATGATTGTAACTACCAATATCTATGTATACTTGCAAAGAAATAAAATTTACTTTACTTTACTTAGATATGGGAACCAGCAAGCTGGACTTGAGTCCTGGAAGTGGGAAGTACAGTGCCTGCACTCTGAAGAAGGGGTGTTGATATGTTCCAGTTTTATAACTTTAGTGTAGGCATGCCTCTGGCAAGATAGTAATGGAGTGAATGATGATGAAAGTGTTTCTTCTTTTTATGGTTCATATTGCCTTGATGAGAAATGGCCGATGTGTTAATAAAAAAAATATATAACTGATGTAAATTCAGTAGCTGAGGAATGACTGAATTAGTAGTCAGCAAAACAATATATGGTAAGTTAGGAATGTTATCATTGTTACTGGGTATAATTATTATTATTATTATATTCATGGGATATTGCTGAGTCTTAGTGATCATAAAAGCACCTGTGGAATAAGAAGTAATCAAGTATGAGCTATGGAACAGGGTATGTCTCTCCAATTTCTTGGATCAACAGCCATTTACTGGCATCAAGGTACACCCTTCCTCCCTTGAACAGTGTTAAATGAAACACCATCAGACTGACTGCATACTTTTTTGGTGTGTGCAGCAGAGAGTTTAAGTCCATTCCATCATCATCATCACTCTCCACCTCCTCCACTTTCCGTTTGCTCCCTCCAGACCCCATCACATGGGAGCCCATAAAGCCTTTAAGTAAGTTCCCCATTACCACCTGAAAAATAGGTAAGATGCATAAGTGATGACATTAAGAGTGTACAATCATAAATATTCAACTGTTACATTATGTAAAGTGATTATCCTCTCACTAATCATTTGAAGTCTGGTTTTACAACTGCATTTTTCATCTCATCATAAATCGTGAAAATGACTACAGTATGTTTATGAATTTACAATCAGCCTCAGCTCAGCTGTAAAACATTCTTAGCTACACTTTACATGACTCAATTATAATTATTATTATAACTATAGGGAAGCACTAAACCCATAGGGGTCATACAGCACCTGGGGAATGGGAAGCAATAAGGCTAGATCTAAGGAAGTAGAGCAGAAGGTCCAATTCTCTGCATCAAGAGCCCTTTACTAGCATCAAGGCTCCTCTGCTGAAGGGTTTATATGACTCAAGGATTACAAGACTGATACCATTACTGGACTGTTATATCATGTGTTTTAAAAATTAATTAAATAATGTTATCATTATTATAGGGAAAGCACAAACCCTAAGGGGTACAAGAAAAAGGTTCTTAATTGGATTATTTACCCAGAGAGTTAAAGAAGAATTTTTTTTTATTCAAAATATTAACCTCAAAAAGTAAGTAACCCAGAATACACAAATAAATTCAATGTGGTTTATTACAATAGGGTTCATTATACACTTACCCTTAAGATGCAGCCCACACAATCATCTAACGCTCAGATATATATTTACTGTTAGGTAACAGAGGCAGGAGGTGTTAGAAAACTTACCCAGACAACTCGCCTCGTGAGAAAATACCCCGACTTTACCCATTGTAAATAAATCATAACTCAAACCCGTCTGAATTCTACCCTGCTAAAATATTAGGTATCATAACTCATATCTGCATGCAAGCTACATTGTAGTGTTTTTTTAGTTGGATTTTTGTCTATATAAATTATTCATTACTATTGTTACAATATCCTTAACTTGTAATTTATTACCACTATAAGTTGATTATCTATGAGAGCTTTAGTGCCCAGTCTTTGGAGCCATTATGTGCCTCTGTAATCTTTTGACTACTATAGCATGGGTATGAGGAGGACATAATAATGTTATTAAAATAACTAATGTCCTAACTTCCTATCTGTAGTGTGAAGTGAGCACACTAACTTCCTATCTGTAGTGAGTGAAGTGAGCACACTAACTTCCTATCTGTAGTGAGTGAAGTGAGCACACTAACTTCCTATCTGTAGTGAGTGAAGTGAGCACACTAACTTCCTATCTGTAGTGAGTGAAGTGAGCACACTAACTTCCTATCTGTAGTGAGTGAAGTGAGCACACTAACTTCCTATCTGTAGTGAGTGAAGTGAGCACACTAACTTCCTATCTGTAGTGAGTGAAGTGAGCACACTAACTTCCTATCTGTAGTGAGTAAAGTGAGCACACTAACTTCCTATCTGTAGTGAGACCTGGGACCTGAGAGACCTGGAGAGAGTTCCAGGGGTCAACGCCCCTGCAGCCCAGTCTGTGACCAGGCCTCATGTTGGATCAGAGCCTGATCAACCAGGATGTTACTGCTGGCCGCACACAGTCCAACGTACGAACCACAGCCTGGCTGGTCAGGTACCAACTTTAGGTGCCTGTCCAGTGCCTGCTTGAAGACAGCCAGGGGTTTGTTGGTAATCCCCCTGATGTATGCTGGGAGGCAGTTGAACAGTCTTGGGCCCCTGACACTTATTGTGTTGTCTCTCAACGTGCTAGTGGCACCCCTGCTTTTCATTGGGGGGATGTTACATCGCCTGCCGTGTCTTTTGCTTTCATAGGGAGTGACTCTCGTGTGCAAGTTTGGTACTAATCCCTCAAGAATTTTCCACATGTATATAATAATGTATCTCTCCCGCCTGCATTCTAGGGAGTACAGGTTTAGGAACTTCAAGCATTCCTAGTAACTGAGGTGGTTTATCACAGTTATGCTTGCTGTGAAGGTTCTCTGCACATTTTCTAGTTCAGCAATTTCACCCGCCTTGAAAGGTGTAGTTAGTGTGCAGCAATATTCCAGCCTAGATAGAACAAGCGACCTGAAAAGTGTCAACATGGGCTTTACATCCCTGGTTTTGAAGGTTCTTATTATCCATCCTGTCATTTTTCTAGCAGATGTGATTGTTACAGTGTTATGGTCCTTGAAGGTGAGATCCTCTGACATTATCACTCCCAGTTAGTGAAGTGAGCACACTAACTTCCTATCTGTAGTGAGTGAAGTGAACACACTAACCATTGAGCTACAGCTGAGTTACTGAGCTGTTTAAAAAAAAAAGGTTTAAATATTAAAAGGACCCCAGTGGAAACAGGCCAGACTTTACTGGTTATCAAAGGTAATTTGCATTATGTATGATAATTGTACTTATGTGTAGCTGTGCTTAAATAAACTTACTTATACCGGGGGTATGGACGGCACTTAGGATGGTCCAAGGAGAAAATTATTATAATAAAAAAGAAGCGCTAAACCTACTAGGGTCCCAAGGAGAACAAGGCAGACATCAAGGAAGGTTCCTTGATGGATACTAATAATTAAAAGACAAATGAAAGTCATTCAAGTATAATATACAAAAAGCAACAATGAAAAAATATTTATAACTTAGCTCACCCACCTTTTGACCTAGTAATTGTCAAAAATTAATAAGATGACATAATTTGTGAGACAAACTTGGTGTGCGAGATACAACCTTCTTCAAGATAACTGTAGTTTTCTTAAGAGGTTTCCTCAAGACAGTCTGAGACTCAGATACAGTCACAGACAGAGTCAGAGACACAGTCACAGAGGGAGTCAGAGACAGAGACAGTCACAGACAGTCACAGAGTCTCACTCACACCTTGTTGTTGTTGTTAAGGTTGTTAAGGACCACTAAAGCTTACACAGCCTCAAGTTTATTTAGGCACAAATACACATAAGTACAATTATCACACATAGTGTAAATTACCCACAAGGATTACCTCAGAAAAGTCAAAGAAAGTGACTTATTACCATTGTGGTTCTTGTAATATCTTATTATTTAAACTTTAAAAGTTAAAACAGCTAACTCAACTGTGTGAAAATCAGTTACAATAAAAGGAGATAAACTAGGAATAACTCAGTTTGAGTTATTTGCATTAACATTAAAGATAGGATCAACTTACAATAATAGGTACATGAATGTTAGTTATACAAGAAATCACTCTCCTTCCTTTCTGTAGCTTCATTCATCAGGTACCTTGTAGGTCTCTTCCTGAACTGGTTCATGCTAAGACAGGTTTGATATGTGCAGGCAATCCGTCCCACTCCTTTACTGCTGTATAATAAAAGGGGTTTGAGGCCTGACCACCTACTGTAGGTACTATAACCACCTGGAATTAAATGGTATAAAATACCGACACAATGGAAATATAAACACATAAGCAGTATAATGTGATCCACCTACTGTAGGTACTATGACCATCTACTGTAGGTACTATGACCACATGCTGTAAGTACTATGACCACCTACTGTAGTGTAGATACCATGACCACCTACTGTAGATACTATGACCACCTACTGTAGGTACTATGACCACCTACTGTAGGTACTATGACCATCTACTGTAGGTACCATGACCATCTACTGTAGGTACTATGACCACATGCTGTAGGTACTATGACCACCTACTGTAGTGTAGATACCGTGACCACCTACTGTAGTGTAGATACCGTGACCACCTACTGTAGATACTATGACCACCTACTGTAGGTACAATGACCACCTACTGTAGGTACTGTGACCACCTACTATAATATAGGTACAACCGGGAGTCCAATAACAAATATATTGTGCAAATATGGGATGAATGCTGAATTATAAAAGAAACAGCATTTTCTCAAGGATTCCTTGGATTTGAATTTGAAAAAAGAGAAACGAGAATAATAAGTTTGCAATTACGTCAGGTGTAGCCTCTTGTCTAAACTCTCCGGCAGAGCCAGATGCCCCTACATGAACCCCCCATCTAAGTCAACAACAACAGACTCTTAAGTCTTGGAAGAAATGTATGGCGCCATGAACAGTTCGGCTTCTAGGACAGCAGCGACGGCAACAGCAGCGACGGCAACAGCAGCAGCGACGGCAACAGCAGCAGCGACGGCAACAGCAGCAGCGACGGCAACAGCAGCAGCGACGGCAACAGCAGCGACAGCAACAGCAGCGACGGCAACAGCAGCAGCGACGGCAACAGCAGCAGCGACGGCAACAGCAGCGACGGCAACAGCAGCAGCGACGGCAACAGCAGCGACGGCAACAGCAGCAGCGACGGCAACAGCAGCAGCGACGGAAACAGCAGCGACGGCAACAGCAGCAGCGACGGCAACAGCAGCGACGGCAACAGCAGCAGCGACGGCAACAGCAGCAGCGACGGCAACAGCAGCAGCGAGGGCAACAGCAGCGACAGCAGCAGCGATGGCAACAGCAGCGACAGCAGCAGCAGCGACAGCAACAGCAGCGACAGCAGCAGCGATGGCAACAGCAGCGACGGCAACAGCAGCAGCGACGGCAACAGCAGTGACGGCAACAGCAGCAGCGACGGCAACAGCAACAGCAGCGACGGCAACAGCAACAGCGACGGCAACAGCAGCGACGGCAACAGCAGCAGCGACGGCAACAGCAGCGACGGCAACAGCAGCAGCGACGGCAACAGCAACAGCAGCGACGGCAACAGCAGCAGCGACGGCAACAGCAGCAGCGAGGGCAACAACAGCGACAGCAGCAGCGATGGCAACAGCAGCAGCAGCAGCGATGGCAACAGCAGCGACGGCAACAGCAGCGACAGCAACAGCAGCGACAGCAGCAGCGATGGCAACAGCAGCGACAGCAACAGCAGCAGCGACAGCAACAGCAGCAGCGACGGCAACAGCAGCGACGGCAACAGCAGCGACGGCAACAGCAGCGACGGCAACAGCAGCAGCGACGGCAACAGCAGCAGCGACTGCAACAGCAGCGACAGCAGCAGCGACGGCAACAGCAGCGACAGCAGCAGCGATGGCAACAGCAGCGACAGCAGCAGCAGCAGCAGCGATAGCAACAGCAGCGACGGCAACAGCAGCGACAGCAACAGCAGCGACAGCAGCAGCGACGGCAACAGCAGCGACAGCAGCAGCGATGGCAACAGCAGCAGCGACGGCAACAGCAGTGACAGCAGCAGCGACAGCAGCAGCGACGGCAATTTCATAGTTCAGATAACCCTCGCAGCTGCAACATCCCGTCCTTGTTTTAGAGTGCAGGAGCTATATTCCGCTCCTCCAGGACTCGAACTGAGCTATGGCGTAGCCGTTAAGTGGTAAAAAGACATACAGCAAAAGGAAACATTTTTGTACATTTCCTATACAAGGCTTTATCGTACTTTATAAAACTTCATGTATGTGAAACGTCAGACTAACAAAGATCTTTAGATACATGTCTCCAGGACTCAAGTCCAGCTAACTGGTTTACTCTAAATCCCTTTATAATATCATCTTGCTTACACTCCAACAGCACATAGTCATAAATACACTTTTCTCCACTCGTTCCAATCTAATGCACTCACATATTCAGTACCTGCACTCTGAAGGAAGGGTGTTGATATGTTGCAGTTTTTTTTAACTGTAGTGTAAGCACGACTCTGGCAAGACAGTGATGGAGTGAATGATGATGAAAGTGTTTCTTTTTTTTTTGGGTCGCCCTGCCTTGGTGGGAAACGGCTGATGTGTTAATAATAATAATAATAATAATAATAATAATAATAATAATAATAATAATAATAATAATATAAATCTATAAATATATATATATATATATATATATATATATATATATATATATATATATATATATATATATATATATATATATTACCTGGAGTTTACCTGGAGAGAGTTCCAGGGGTCAACGCCCCTGCGGCCTGGTCTGTGACAAGGCCTCATGTTGGATCAGAGCCTGATCAACCAGGATGTTACTGCTGGCCGCACGCAGTCCAACGTACGAACCACAGCCTATCTGGTCAGGCACCGACTTTAGGTGCCTGTCCAGTGCCTGCTTGAAGACAGCTAGGGGTCTATTGGTAATCCCCTTATGTATGCTGGGAGTCAGTTGAACAGTCTTGGGCCCCTGATTCTTATTGTGTTGTCTCTCAACGTGCTAGTGGCACCCCTGCTTTTCATTGGGGGATGTTACATCGCCTGCCGAGTCTTTTGCTTTCATAGGGAGTGACTCTCGTGTGCAAGTTTGGTACTAATCCCTCTAGGATTTTCCAAGTGTATATAATAATGTATCTCTCCCGCCTGCGTTCTAGGGAGTACAAGTTTAGGAACTTCAAGCGTTCCCAGTAATTGAGGTGGTTTATTGTAGTTATGCGTGCTGTGAAGATTCTCTGCAGATTTTCTAGTTCAGCAATTTCACCCGCCTTGAAAGGTGCAGTTAGTGTGCAGCAATATTCCAGCCTAGATAGAACAAGCGACCTGAAAAGTGTCAACATGGGCTTGGCATCCCTGGTTTTGAAGGTTCTCATTATCCATCCTGTCATTTTTCTGGCAGATGCGATTGATACAGTGTTATGGTCCTTGAAGGTGAGATCCTCTGTCATGATCACTCCCAGGTCTTTGACATTAGTTTTTCGCTCTATTGTGTGGTTGGAATTTGTTTTATACTCCGATGAGATTTTTATTTCCTCACGTTTTCCATATCGGAGTAGTAATTGAAATTTCTCATCATTGACCTTCATATTGTTTTCTGCAGCCCATTTAAAGATTTGGTTGATGTCTGCTTGGAGTCTTGCAGTGTCTTGAATGGTGGACACTGTCATGCAGATTCGGGTGTCATCTGTATATATGTTTAAAATTTCTCAATATAGTTTATTTGCTTAATAAACTAAAGTAATGATGATTTATATGAAAATATAGACAAATATACAATATTATGAGTCGACTCGTTCACCAGACCTGTATATTGATCAGTTGTGAGGGACACTTGTTGTGGCTTCCCCCCTCACCTTCCTTATTGTAATTCATGTTGGTGTTATGTTGGAGTTGGTATTGTGTTGGTGTTGTGTTGGTGTTGGTATTGTGTTGGTGTTGTGTTGATGTTGTGTTGGTATTGTGTTGGTGCTGTGTTGATGTTGTGTTGGTTCTGTGTTGGTATTATGTTGGTGTTGTGTGGTATTGTGTTGGTGTTGTGTTGGTGTTGTGTTGGTGTTGTGTTGGTGTTGTGTTGGTGTTGTGTTGGTGTTGTGTTGGTGTTGTGTTGGTGTTGTGTTGGTGTTGTGTTGGTGTTGTGTTGGTGTTGTGTTAGTGTTGTGTTGGTATTGTGTTGGTGTTGTGTTGGTATTGTGTTGGTGTTGTGTTGGTGTTGTGTTGGTATTGTGTTGGTGTTGTGTTGGTGTTGTGTTGGTATTGTGTTGGTGTTGTGTTGGTGTTGTGTTGGTGTTGTGTTGGTGTTGTGTTGGTATTGTGTTGGTTTTGTGTTGGTATTGTGTTGGTGTTGTGTTGGTGTTGTGTTGGTGTTGTGTTGGTGTTGTGTTGGTGTTGTGTTGGTGTTGTTGGTGTTGTGTTGGTGTTGTGTTGGTGTTGTGTTGGTATTGTGTTGGTGTTGTGTTGGTGTTGTGTTGGTGTTGTGTTGGTGTTGTGTTGGTATTGTGTTGGTTTTGTGTTGGTATTGTGTTGGTGTTGTGTTGGTATTGTGTTGGTGTTGTGTTGGTGTTGTGTTGGTATTGTGTTGGTGTTGTGTTGGTGTTGTGTTGGTGTTGTGTTGGTGTTGTGTTGGTGTTGTGTTGGTGTTGTGTTGGTGTTGTGTTGGTGTTGTGTTGGTGTTGTGTTGGTGTTGTGTTGGTATTGTGTTGGTGTGTGTTGGTTTGTGTTGGTGTTGTGTTGGTGTTGTGTTGTGTGTGTTGATGTTGTGTTGGTATTGTGTTGGTGCTGTGTTGATGTTGTGTTGGTTTGTGTTGGTATTATGTTGGTGTTGTGTGGTTTGTATTGGTGTTGTGTTGGTGTTGTGTTGGTGTTGTGTTGGTGTTGTGTTGGTGTTGTGTTGGTATTGTGTTGGTATTGTGTTGGTATTGTGTTGGTGTTGTGTTGGTGTTGTATTGGTGTTGTGTTGGTATTGTGTTGGCGTTGTGTTGGTGTTGTGTTGGTATTGTGTTGGTGTTGTGTTGGTGTTGTGTTGGTGTTGTGTTGGTGTTGTGTTGGTATTGTGTTGGTTTGTGTTGGTTTGTGTTGGTGTTGTGTTGGTGTTGTGTTGGTATTGTGTTGGTGTGTGTTGGTGTTGTGTTGGTGTTGTGTTGGTGTTGGTTGTATTGTGTTGGTGTTGTGTTGGTATTGTGTTGGTGTTGTGTTGGTGTTGTGTTGGTATTGTGTTGGTGTTGTGTTGGTGTTGTGTTGGTGTTGTGTTGGTGTTGTGTTGGTGTTGTTGGTGTTGTGTTTGGTGTTGTGTTGGTATTGTGTTGGTGTTGTGTTGGTATTGTGTTGGTGTTGTGTTGGTGTTGTGTTGGTGTTGTGTTGGTGTTGTGTTGGTATTGTGTTGGTATTGTGTTGGTGTTGTGTTGGTGTTGTGTTGGTGTTGTGTTGGTGTTGTGTTGGTGTTGTGTTGGTGTTGTGTTGGTGTTGTGTTGGTGTTGTGTTGGTGTTGTGTTGGTGTTGTGTTAGTGTTGTGTTGGTCAACTCTTACTTCTAGTAGTAGTGAACAGAATTTTGGGTTCAAAACCATCAGTATAATTACATGTATTTCTGACTGGAAGATTGAAGAAACACATCCTAGTATTCCATAATTTTAGCCTCCTCTCAGTATACCTGCACGTGAAAAAAATATTGCAGGGCGGTCGTAAATTTCTAATGCATGTGTATACATGTGTATACCTGGAGTTTACCTGGAGAGAGTTCCGGGGGTGAACGCCCCCGCGGCCCGGTCTGTGACCAGGCCTCATGTATATAAGAACATAAGAACATAAGAAAGGAGGAACACTGCAGCAGGCCTGTTGGCCCATACTAGGCAGGTCCTTCACAATCCATCCCACTAACAGAATATTTGCTCAACCCAATTTTCAAAGCTACCCAAGAAATAAGCTTTGACAATTCTACCCACTCATGCGCGAGTCCCACTCAAATCCAACCCCTCTCACTCATGAATTTATCCAACCTAAATTTGAAACTACCCAAGGTCCTAGCTTCAATAACCCTACTAGGCAGACTGTTCCACTCATCAACTACCCTATTTCCAAACCAATACTTTCCTATATCCTTTCTAAATCTAAACTTATCTAACTTGAATCCATTATTGCGGGTTCTCTCTTGGAGAGATATCCTCAAGACCTTATTTATATCCCCTTTGTTAATACCCATTTTCCACTTGTATACCTCGATCATGTCTCCCCTCATTCTACGTCTTACAAGTGAATGTAATTTTAGGGTCTTCAATCTTTCTTCGTAAGGAAGATTTCTAATGCTATGTATTAATTTAGTCATTCTACGCTGAATGTTTTCTAACAAATTTATGTCCATTCTGTAATATGGAGACCAGAACTGAGCTGCGTAATCTAGGTGAGGCCTTACTAATGATGTATAAAGCTGTAATATAACCTCTGGACTTCTGTTGCTAACACTTCTTGATATAAATCCCAGTAATCTATTTGCCTTATTACGTACGCCCAGGCACCGCTGTCTTGGTTTAAGGTCGCTGCTCACCACCACCCCCAAGTCCTTCTCGCAATCTGTATGGCTAAGTTCTACGTTATTTAACTTATAAGTGCTTGGGTCATGGACACTCCCGAGCTTCAGAACCCTGCACCTATCCACATTGAACCGCATCTGCCACCCTTCTGACCACGAACATAAGAATGGAGGAACACTGCAGAAGGCCTACTGGCCCATACAAGGCAGGTCCTTATCAAAACCACAACTACCTAAGAATTTACTCCTGTACTCACGACACTAATCAAACCCAGCCCCTCCCACTCATATATTTGTCCAATCTCTTTTTAAAGCCACCCAAGGTCCTAGCCTCTATCACCCTACTCGGAAGATTGTTCCACGCATCTACAACTCTGTTCGAAAACCAGTACTTGCCTATGTCCTTTCTAAATCTAAATTTATCCAATTTAAATTCGTTATTTCTGGTTCTTACTTGGTTCGATATCCTCAGTATTTTATTAATATCTCCTTTGTTTATGCCCATCATCCACTTGTACACCTCGATGATATCTCCCTCATTCTACGTCTCTCCAGAGAGTGGAGATTCAATGCTCTAAGTCTATCTTCATACGGGAGATTTCTTATACTGTAAATCATTTTAGTCATTCTTCTTTGTATGTTCTCCAATGAATCTATATCCATCCTGTAGTAAGGAGACCAAAACTGAGCTGCATAATCCAAATGAGGTCTCACTAGTGATGTATAGAGTTGTAAAATAACTTTTGGACTTCTGTTGCTTATACTTCTTGAAATAAATCCTAGTAATCTGTTAGCCTTATTGCGCACACTTAGGCACTGTTGTCTTGGCTTTAGATTTCTGCTTACCATGACTCCCAAGTCTTTTTCACATTCTGTATGATCAAGCTCAACTTCACCTAGTTTATAAATTCGAGGGATATTTTCATTACCAACGACTAGCACCTTACACTTGTCCACATTGAACTTCATCTGCCACTTTTCAGACCAAGACATTAATTTATCCAAATCCTCCTGGAGTTCATTGGTATCCTCCTCAGAATGAATTACACGGCCTATCCCCGTATCATCAGCAAACTTACTCACGTCACTTGCAATTCCCTCATCAAGGTCACCTATGTAAATTACGAACAACAACGGGCCCAAAACTGATCCCTGTGGAACGCCACTGGTGACAAATCCCCATTCAGATTTGACCCCATTAATGGAAACTCTCTGCTTTCTATTGGTAAGCCATGCCTCTATCCATGCTAGAACTTTACCTCCTATACCATGAGCTGCCACCTTTCTTAAGAGTCTCTTGTGAGGTACTCTATAAGAACATAAGAACTATGAATATATGTTCAAGAATACTACTGTGTATATGTGCATATACGGATATATGTTTGTGAATGTTAATGTCTGCACATATATAAACCCACATATGCGAATAGTTGCACAAAACATTATCTCAGTACAGTAAACAAGCACTGAAAATTTAAAGCCGATCGAATGAGGTGTTCTTAAGTTATTCACTAAAGTTTGAAGGAGGAAAAGTAAAGCAAAATTTCCCTCAAAAACCTTGAGACAAGCAATTAAAGGCAGTCCTTCATGGCTGTCTGAAGATAGGCTTCACCTCTCCTATGATATCAAATATTGTTTATTGTGAGTGAGATTTGACAGTAAGATGTGACAGTACTTTTTCAAGAGCTTGCAATATTGCAAAGGAATTGGGAAGAGCTGTGGTTGTGTACGTTATATATATATATATATATATATATATATATATATATATATATATATATATATATATATATATACACACACACACACACGGATGCCTCCTTTACTTAGCGTTGAGATCCCTTGGGTTCCCTACTACCTGTCAAATTCCTACTCCTGTCATATCCTCGATTTTTACATAGCTCTCAACCTATATTCCCACTTACAAAATAATAATAATAATAAATACTGAAGTTATTAACAACCCTCTATACCCCCCAACAACACAAGAAAATAAATATATGTGGTAGGGACCCCAATGGAAATAAGTCACTCTGTCTGACTTTTTTGGGGTTATCCTGGGTAATTTACAATATGTACGACAATTGTACTTATGTGTATCTGTGCCTAAATAAACTTGCTTACATATTTACTTACTTAATGAGGTGAGGATAGTAGTTATGGAGGAGTGTGGAAGATGGCGCTGCTGGAGGTGACGTCAGTGTTGTGGTGGTCAGTGACACCGTCCACCAGTGTGACTCTGACTCAGGTGCTGACAACACTATTTCACTACATATTTTGACCTTCCAGCAGACTTATATCTGCCACAGTGGCCGCCGCCATGCTCTAGCTCTTGGATATATCCACCTGCGAGCGGCCAGGTCCGGAGACCGTGTGATAGGTGAGGCCAGGGCGGTGGTGGTAGTCACCCATCCATCTGCTGTACTCTCTTCTGCTGCTGTACTCTCCTCTTCTGCTGCTGTACTCTCCTCTCCTGCTGCTGTACTCTCCTCTCCTGCTGCTGTACTCTCCTCTCCTGCTGCTGTACTCTCCTCTCCTGCTGCTGTACTCTCCTCTCCTGCTGCTGTACTCTCCTCTCCTGCTGCTGTACTCTCCTCTCCTGCTGCTGTACTCTCCTCTTCTGCTGCTGTACTCTCCTCTCCTGCTGCTGTACTCTCCTGCTGCTGTACTCTCCTGCTGCTGTACTCTCCTGCTGCTGTACTCTCCTCTCCTGCTGCTGTACTCTCCTCTTCTGCTGCTGTACTCTCCTGCTGCTGTACTCTCCTGCTGCTGTACTCTCCTGCTGCTGTACTCTCCTGCTGCTGTACTCTCATGCTGCTGTACTCTCATGCTGCTGTACTCCTGCTGCTGTACTCTCCTGCTGCTGTACTCTCCTGTTGCTGTACCCTCCTCTCCTGTTGCTGTACCCTCCTCTCCTGCTGCTGTACCCTCCTCTCCTGCTGCTGTACCCTCCTCTCCTGCTGCTGTACCCTCCTCTCCTGCTGCTGTACCCTCCTCTCCTGCTGCTGTACCCTCCTCTCCTGCTGCTGTACCCTCCTCTCCTGCTGCTGTACCCTCCTCTCCTGCTGCTGTACTGTACTATTGTACCGTACTGCTGCTGTGCAGCAATGTACTCTCCTTCTGTATTGTGTTGTACTGTTGTATTCTGCTGTACTGTGGTGTAATTCTGTTCAGTACTCTCCAGTTGTACTGTACTCTGCTGCTGAACTGTACTTTCCTGCTGCTGCTGTGCTGGTGTTGATACTGAGGTTGTTGTGGTGGTTTTGTTGATACTGAGGTTGTTGTGGTGGTTTTGTTGATACTGAGGTTGTTGTGGTGGTTTTGTTGATACTGAGGTTGTTGTGGTGGTTTTGTTGATACTGAGGTTGTTGTGGTGGTTTTGTTGATACTGAGGTTGTTGTGGTGGTTTTGTTGATACTGAGGTTGTTGTGGTGGTTTTGTTGATACTGAGGTTGTTGTGGTGGTTTTGTTGATACTGAGGTTGTTGTGGTGGTTTTGTTGATACTGAGGTTGTTGTGGTGGTTTTGTTGATACTGAGGTTGTTGTGGTGGTTTTGTTGATACTGAGGTTGTTGTGGTGGTTTTGTTGATACTGAGGTTGTTGTGGTGGTTTTGTTGATACTGAGGTTGTTGTGGTGGTTTTGTTGATACTGAGGTTGTTGTGGTGGTTTTGTTGATACTGAGGTTGTTGTGGTGGTTTTGTTGATACTGAGGTTGTTGTGGTGGTTTTGTTGATACTGAGGTTGTTGTGGTGGTTTTGTTGATACTGAGGTTGTTGTGGTGGTTTTGTTGATACTGAGGTTGTTGTGGTGGTTTTGTTGATACTGAGGTTGTTGTGGTGGTTTTGTTGATACTGAGGTGGTTTTGTTGATACTGAGGTGGTTTTGTTGATACTGAGGTGGTTTTGTTGATACTGAGGTGGTTTTGTTGATACTGAGGTGGTTTTGTTGATACTGAGGTGGTTTTGTTGATACTGAGGTGGTTTTGTTGATACTGAGGTGGTTTTGTTGATACTGAGGTGGTTTTGTTGATACTGAGGTGGTTTTGTTGATACTGAGGTGGTTTTGTTGATACTGAGGTGGTTTTGTTGATACTGAGGTGGTTTTGTTGATACTGAGGTGGTTTTGTTGATACTGAGGTGGTGGTGACACTGAGGTGGTGTTGACGCTGAGGTGGTGGTGGTGGTGTTGACGCTGAGGTGGTGGTGGTGGTGTTGACGCTGAGGTGGTGGTGGTGGTGTTGACGCTGAGGTGGTGGTGGTGGTGTTGACGCTGAGGTGGTGGTGATGGTGATGATGCTGAGGTTGTGGTGGTGATGCTGAGGTTGTGGTGGTGTTGATATTGAGGAAGTTTATTTAGGCATAAGTACAAAAGTATAATTATCATACATAGTGTAAATTACCCTCCAGGATAACACCAAAAAAATCAGACAGTGACTTATTTCCATGTGGGTGATGGTGATACTGAGGTGGTGGTGATACTGTGATGGTTGTGGTGATACTGTTTTGATACTGTTAGTGATACTAGGGTAGTGTGTTGGTGGTGATACTGTCAGTGATACTAGGGTAGTGTGCTGGTGGTGATACTGTGTTAGTGATTGGTGTTGATACTGTGATGGTGTTGGTTATGTAGTGATGTTGATAATGTGTTGGTTTTGTGGCGGTGGCACTAATGTCAAAGACCTGGGAGTAATCATGTCAGAGGATCTCACCTTCAAGGACCATAACACTGTACCAATTGCATCTGCTAGAAAAATGACAGGATGGATAATGAGAACCTTCAAAAGCAGGGATGTAAAGCCCATGATGACACTTTTCAGGTCGCTTGTTCGATCTAGGCTGGAATATTGCTGCACACTAACTGCACCTTTCAAGGCAGGTGAAATTGCTGACCTAGAAAATGTGCAGAGAACCTTCACAACACGCATAACTGCGATAAACCACCTCAATTACTGGGAACGCTTGAAGTTCATAAACCTGTACTCCCTAGAACGCAGGCGGGAGAGATACATTATTATATACACTTGGAAAATCCTAGAGGGATTAGTACCAAACTTGCACACGAGAGTCACTACCTACGAAAGCAAAAGACTCGGCAGACGATGCAACATCTCCCAATGAAAAGCAGGGGTGCCACTAGCACGTTGGGAGACAACATAATAAGTGTCATGGGCCCAAGACTGTTCAACTGCCTCCCCGCGTACATAAGGGGGATTACCAATAGACCCCTGGTTGTCTTCAAGCAGGCACTGGACAGGCACGTAAAGTCGGTACCTGACCAGCCGGGCTGTGGTTCGTACGTCGGACTGCGTGCGGCCAGCAGTAACAGCCTGGTTGATCAGGCTCTGACCCACCATGAGGCCTAGTCTCAGACCGGGCCGCGGGGGCGTTGACCCCCGGAATTCTCTCCAGGTAAACTGCAGGTGATATTGATACCGTTGCCTTGTTGATGCTACGTTAATGCTGATAATGTGGTGGTTATGTTGATACTGTAATGGCGGTGTTAATCGTGTGGTTGTGTTGATAATGGTGGTGATATAGGTGGTGTTAGTTATACTGAGCAAGGAAATACGTAGTTGATATATCCCACCTTAGCAAACGTTGCTAGTACACTGTCAGGGGTCAGCCTAGTCTATCTAGAGTTGCATCTAAGTTGACCATTCTGCATCCTTGGATGAGTGTCATTCCTTGCAGTGGTTATAGATAATACTATAATTTGTCGAAGTTTACCTTAGTTTTTTTTTATGAGGACGGTCTGGAGTTTTGAGACTGATCGCGGGTTCTAACCCCACTCGTGGTATGGTTTGATCATTTGCTCCCCGGGGAATTTATATTCTTTGAGAAGGATGGTACTTAAGACGTCAAAATTCCGTGGCTGGAACTGTTTACAACTAACCTACAAATTAGAAATAAAAAGTAGACAACATTTCGGGCAGTCCAGAACCACAGTCTTCCAGGGCAGCCCGGAACGTCCTCCAGTTTCCCCATTCTGTGACGGAATATGATAGGGAAATATAGCACTCTTGTACCCACCATGTAACTATCACATTAAGGTATCAGCAAACTGCTAATGTGTCCAGTTTCTTTTTTGTTCTAAAATACGGAAACTGTTTCCATACCACGCGCACGCGCGCTCACCAATGCTCGTCTGGTTGTGCTTGTAGAATTCGATTCTTAATTCCTGGTTCCGACCGGCTTTCCGATTCCTAGCCTCCGGGGCTCCATGCCTACCTTTGAAACTGTGCATAGTATTTGCTCCTTCATGTTCTTGGTCGTTTTGCTTACCACTTTGACAATTAAAAAGTACTTTTGACTTTTTTTGGGTTATCTTAAGCAATGTACACTATGTATGGTAACTGTACTACTTGTACCTGTCTCAGTAAATTTACTTGTAACTTTCTTGTGGTTCATCAGCCTGATTAGCGGGTATCTTTGTTCCCTGGCTCTTCTTACATAAGAACATAAGAAAGAAGGAACACTGCAGCAGGCCTGCTGGCCCATGCGAGGCAGGTCGCATCAACCTGGCCCTATCCACTCTACCTTATTCCCTGAGTGTTTTGCATGTCATGATCATATCCTGGTTCTCATCCAATGTTAGGTTAAGGCGCATAAGACATTCTTTGGAAGCTTAATATCTTTTTACTACAAATACATGTACAAGGTATACAGGCCTAGCTGACATCAATGACATGCTACTATGTAGAAAGCCCCTTATGCAGAGGATTTCGGGCAAATTAGGTCAGTTTTGTCCCAGGATGCGACCCACACCTGTCCACTAACACCCAAGTACCCATTTTACTGATGGGTGAACATAGTCATAGACAACCGGTGTAAGGAAACATCCGATATTTCCACCCCTTCGCATTTTATTGATGCTACATACCTCAAAACCCCTGTGGTTTAGCGCTTCTATTTTATTATAATAATATTACATACCTCAAGATGGGCCATACGTAAATAGCATATGTAATAAATGAATCGTTAAGTTCCTGAAAGTAATTCTTGGTTTACTGTGTAGGCTCCAGCTGGTGTTTTTTTTTTTTGTGGTAGCAGATTTGTGGTTGTGGTGGCATGGCACTAGGTGGCAGAGTATGTATTGATTATATAACATTATTAATACAAATACAGCAACCATATAAAGATTACAAATGATTAACCTCCGAAAATTGTAGTCAGATGCGGAACCATCACATGTAAACACTAATTGTACCAACGGAAAGTTCGTCAGGTGCCAGTCATTTTATTTATCGTAGACTTAACTACTATTATCTGCGAGCTTTTTGACAGTGAATGTGTTGTGGATGATATGGAGTTTTTTGTTAGCATGTATATTGGTGTGAGTGGACTCTAGACAGCATTAATGAAGTTGCAGACCGCACACAGATGGCGGCAACACGGGTGTGGAAGCCAGGCAAGCTTTCTATCCCACCACTTCCTCCACTCGCCCTACTCTACCCCCGGGGGATAAGCTGCCTAGTCTTACACTACCACACTGCCATTTCGCTTTTGAACAGGTGTTGAAGAGGGGTATTGGTTACCGGTACAGGGAAGAAAATCATAGAACTTGGTAAAATATAATAAAAAATCAACATGGCAGGAGGTATCAGTCAGCTGTGAATGTATCCATTGCTGCCGCTTCTACACTTCCAATCATAGCTTCACAAAATCTTTGCTAAATTCGCCTCGTATGCCTCTTCTTAATTTATATAATTAAGAGATGAATACGAGGGTAATTATGTTGTAATCCTATACTAAGGTGGAACAGTTAAATTTAGAGGTGAGGCAAAAAGAGCTTGATGACGGTCGGTCAAACTGACGGGATCTCACTATAGACCCACAGGGGCCGCTCACCATGTTAAACTCACCATTATTAGTGGAATTTGACTGCATGGGGAGTGATGACTTATATTTAGTTGTAATGATTACGTGTGTGTGTTTAAGGGGCACCACAGAGGCTGAGTTTTGGCCTAAGTCATTTTGACTTTTGGGTTATCTTAGGTAATTTACACTGATAATTTTACTTATGTGTACCTGTGCATAAATGTTACACTATGTACACTCGCATTCCCACATGCACATCTATTATGTGTGCACCCAGGCATGGATGGAAAGGAAAAAAACCGGGAGTAAATGTCACGATTAAACTGTCAAAACGAAGAAATGCAAAACAAGAGATATGGTTACAACTTGAGTGATATTCAGAAGACTTGGTGGGGAAGACTGACAAGAGAGTCTTATAGATGAAAATTAGCATTCTTTGATTTAAAAGTAAATACCAGAAGTAGATAAGTTATCAGACGGAAGTTAACATGCGGGTCTATGAACACCTGTAAATGCATTCAGCCATGTTGACATCTTTTCCTTTACACACAAAATCATTCACTTAATATAAAGAGAAATGTGAGTATGAGAGAGTGACAAAGTGGATGTATGAATGGTATAACTGACAACATGAAGAACTACACACATGAGCAACTGATTACCTCATTTTTTGTATATAGTTCTACAGTCTTCAGTTGCGCTGTATGACCCTTGTGGTGTAGCGCTTCTTTTGAGTATAATAATAATCTACAGTCTTCACATTGTCCTTGACTTTGTACTGATAAAGCCACTGGATGGCGAAACGTCTACAAATAGACACCCAGTTGTTGCATATATGTCTAATTCTTCGTCAGTGGATGTTAAGTTTTAGCAGAGAAGTGTAGTGTAGCGGTTACCATTACCAAGTAGCGGTCCCACCTTCCGTTACTTGCTTAACTAATGCCAGTTTCTTCAAGCAGGCTAACTTCCCGATCCCGGAATTCTTTTAACATTTTTTTTTTGTGGGAGACATGCGGACTTTTTACATATGCTCGAGTATCTTATGATTAATATATACTTTGAAAAATTTCTGGTGTTAATTTTTCTCCGGTGTTAGTAAGTGGTGTTGCCACAAGGTCACCCTATTGTTCAGTTTATATTAAGATGTATAACCTGTTTGCCTCTGAGGGCAGGGACGTATTTTCTTTACATACGGTATATACAATAATACAATCCTATGATGAAAAGTTAAATTCGGGTTGATAGTATGAGTAATGTGGTATAAAAATTTAGTTTTATGTTAAATGTAGGTAGGGCGCAGTTGCAAGTGAGGTTGCAAAACATGCGGAAAT
Source organism: Cherax destructor (assembly GCA_009830355.1). Lineage (NCBI taxonomy): Eukaryota > Metazoa > Arthropoda > Malacostraca > Decapoda > Parastacidae > Cherax > Cherax destructor. Next base: position 107,280 of record WNWK01002736.1, read on the forward strand.
ACGTAGGCTCTCCAATACCATTGTGTGCCGCCTCTACCTTCCACACGTTGGGTAGATGCTTATATAACGATGCTGTTTCACTAGCTTAACTATCCAATCCTTTTTTTAATGTTAGAATTGTTCACAATCTGAATTGTTCGCATACATTTCAAGGCTGAATTTGATATTACTCATTATTGAATATTATAAATAAGTTTATTCAGGTATACACAAATACAGTTACATAAAATTATCATACATAGCAGCATATGTGTAGAAAACCTAGGATAACCCAAAAAAGTCAGACAGTGACTTATTTCCATTTAGTGGGGTGTGAGGTGGACGTGCCTAGCATGGGCCAGTAGGCCTGTTGTAGTGCTACTACTTTATTAATCTACGTTGTGACGAGATAAATGTTGCAATGCTGCATCTACTTAACCAGCAAGTACTGGTAATAATGTGGGCTTTTCAAAAAGTATATGTATTTATAATGTTTCGAAAATATAAATTTTTATTTTTATTTGACAATACTACTAAGGTTCAATCTCTGAGTGGGGAGAATTTTGTGTGTGTAAAATTGTGAGAGTTTGACTCCCGTTTAATCATCACTATTAAAATACAGTATATGCGTCTGCCTCTTCTGAATGGCTTCAGTATTTGCCCTGAATCTGCACTCTCTAGAAAGACGTAGAATTAGGGGGGATATGATTGAGGTGTATAAATGGAAAACAGGAATAAATAAAGGTGATGTAAATAGCGTGCTAAAAATATCTAGTATTGACAGGACTCGCAGCAATGGCTTTAAGTTGGATAAATTCAGATTCAGGAAGGATATAGGAAAGCATTGGTTTGGTAATAGAGTTGTCGATGAGTGGAACAAACTCCCGAGTACAGTTATAGAGGCTAAAACGTTGTGTAGTTTTAAAAATAGGCTAGATAAATATATGAGTGGGTGCGGGTGGGTGTGAGTTGGACCTGACTAGTTTGTGGTACTAGGTCAGATGCCGTGCTCCTTCCTTAAGTGGATGTAACCTGACCTGGCTGGGTCGGGGCATTGGCTTAAGCCGGTGGGAGAATTGGACCTGCCTCGCATGGGCCAGTAGGCCTGCTGCAGTGTTCCTTCTTTCTTATGTTCTTATGTTCTTATTTAATCGCCGATGCATCTTATGACCAGGATACTTCATATTCAATTTAGTTTGTGAGCAAATTTATCACTTCAGTAAATATTTTTTTTTATACTTGGAATCTTTGGATTTTTCATTAAATTTTACTATACCTTAAAAAACGCAATCACTGATTTTTCTTACCAAGTTCTAGAATTTTTTTAAACTAATACAACTGCAAAAAAGAAAATCGAAAAATATTGAAAACTCGCGTTTTAATAGTTTTTAATTTTCCTGTGATGAGTGAACCCTCACATACTGCATTGTACTCGCCTAATTGTGGTTGGAAGGGTCGAGACTTAGCTCCTGGCCCCGCCTCTTCACTGACCGCTACTAGGCCCTCTCCCTGCTTCATGAGCTTTATCATACCTCGTCTTAAAGCTTTAAGGGCTGTGTGATGCCATGTGTTGGTGTCCTCATACCAAGGTTTTAATTTATAACTTCTGAACGCCTTATCCAATCTGCTTCAAATTTCAAACCCTGGTCAGCTGTTACTAGGTAAAGGTTCGTACAGCAGTTTATATGTACACGTGTTTTCTGCTTTAACAAAAAAAAAAAAGGCTCAAAATCACCAGTGGAAATAAAGACCTCAGTGGAAATAAGTAGTTTTTATTTTTTTGGAGGGTTATCCTAGGTAATTTACACCATGGTAATTGTACTTGTGTGTACCTGTACCTAAATAAACTTAACGAAAACAAAATGGTGAGATTGGACCTGGACCAAGAGAGCATGTAGGCCAGGATGAATTACATCAACTGGAATTGTTGAATGTTGCATATATGGTAAGGCAGCTGAAGCTCAATCATGTTTGTAAAATTGCACACAAACAGTATCAAAGACTCGCTGCAAATCTTGTCAAGGTTAGGAACTAACACCACTATGGTTCTAAGGGAACGAACACAATTTTTGTAATACCTACAGTAGGTGGTCAGGCCTTAAATACCTTTTATTATACAGCATTAAATAAAGGTGTAGAACGGATTACGTGAACATGTCAAGGCCAGTCTTAGCAGAAATCAGTTTAGAAAGAGACCGAGACCTAGACGGTTTCTAATGAATGAAGCTACAGACAACGAGGAAACATTTCTTGTTTAGTTAACATTCTTGTTTAATGGTAATATTAATTACTGTTTACTTTATCCCTATTGAATCTTTATTGTAACTGATTTCACGAGGTAGATTTTTTTTAAGGTTATAATCATGACTGATTTCTATTATATCTAATAGGTAGGCTGTTAATAGTAAGAATGGAAATAAGTCATTGACTTTTTTGGGTTATCTTGGTAATTTACACGTTATTATGTACGATTATTGTAATTACCTTAAACTTGTATAGTTGTGAGAGTTACACAGAAAGACGAAACAAACACTGGAGTAACAGTTGGCATGTTTTTAAGGTCAGTCTCACTCTGAAAGGTCACTAGAATTTGTGATTCTATGATTGGAACACCCGTCAAGGGTAGGCTTCTTGATGTCTGAAGGCTCTCCACTTCCTCGGCTCAAACCTGACTACCTACCATTACCCATGCGCTTATATGATCCCTACTGGTTTAGCGCTTCCCCATGATTATAACTAGTATGGCTGAGATATTGGTCAATTGCTATTATTAATACCTGTTTGCCTTGATATAAAAACATTTTATGGAATTCAGTCTACATTTCTATATTTCTGAGCTTATGTTATCCCACTTATAATATATATATATATATATATATATATATATATATATATATATATATTATTATTGTACCCACGAACGAGTGGTGTTGATCAATAACAACACTCCGACTAGCCAAGGAGTCGAACCCATGCCACATATAAACTAAATAATGTAGATCTTAATACTACTGATTGCGAAAAGGATTTAGGAGTTCTGGTTAGCAGTAATCTAAAACCAAGACAGCAGTGCATAAGTGTTCGCAATAAAGCAAACAGAATCCTTGTCTTCATATCAAGAAGCATAAATAATAGGAGTCCTCAGGTTGTTCTTCAACTCTATATATCCTTGGTTAGGCCTCATCTAGATTATGCTGCACAGTTTTGGTCACCGTATTACAGAATGGATATAAATGCTCTGGAAAACGTACAAAGGAGGATGACTAAGTTGATTCCATGTATCAGAAATCTTCCCTATGAGGATAGACTGAGGGCCCTGAATCTGCACTCTCTAGAAAGGCGTAGAATTAGGGGGGATATGATTGAGGTATATAAATGGAAAACAGGAATAAATAAAGGGGATGTAAATAGCGTGCTAAAAATATCTTGTATTGACAGGACTCGAAGCAATGGCTTTAAGTTGGATAAATTCAGATTCAGAAGGGATATAGGAAAGCATTGGTTTGGTAATAGAGTTGTCGATGAGTGGAACAAACTCCCGATTACAGTTATAGAGGCTAAAACGTTGTGTAGTTTTAAAAATAGGCTAGATAAATATATGAGTGGGTGCGTTTGGGTGTGAGTTGTACCCGACTAGTTTGTGCTACTAGGTCAGATGCCGTGCTCCTTAAGTGAATGTAACCTGACCTGGCTGGGTCGGGGCATTGGCTTAAGCCGGTGGGAGACTTGGACCTGCCTCGCATGGGCCAGTAGGCCTGTTGCAGTGTTCCTTCTTTCTTATGTTCTTATGCTGCTTTGGTGAGCGAAAACTCATGACGCTCTAGTCCACGGGACCACACAATCCTCAAGAATGACAGTTGTATTTGATGTAGTGTACATCAGCTGTATAGGATGTAGTTTGCAATAGTTGTAGTTGATGTAGTGTACAATAAGGATAATAGCGTTATATTTGATGTTTACAACAGCTGTAGTTGATAAATAAATCATAATATAAACAGTTGTAGTTTTCTAAAAGAGGGATAATATAGAACAATGAAAATAAGAGTTATAAAGTGAGAGAGGTAACCTGCGACATTTATAATGGCCTCTTCCCCCCCCCCTCTTAGTGGGCCAGTTTTTGTTTCATACCACGTGTGTGTGTGTGTGTGTGTGTGTGTGTGTGTGTGTGTGTGTATACTCACCTAGTTGTGGTTGCAGGGGTCGAGTCATAGTTCCTGGCCCTGCCTCAAACTGGCCGTTACTAGGTTTACCCTCCAAACTTCATGAGCTTATCATACCTATTCTTAAAACTGTGTAGATCTGGCCTCTACCTTTTCGTAGTGCTCAAGTGAATTGCAGCTCTAGTGACCCAGGTGTAGTTGATAGGCTTTATACCTAACTAACTAACTTTGGAAATAAGTCACTTTGACTTTTTTGGGGTTATCCTAGGTAATCTACACATATGCAAAGTATGATAATTTATGTGTACCGGTACGTGAATAAACTTATTAATGGGTTCTGTAAAGTGTTCATGAAGTATTTCGACTTCGTATTATATGTGACCTTTCCATGTGTTTAACTTTGCTTTCAACACAATGTATTTGTTGCTTGTAAATACAATTAACTAGTTTAACATTTGCATTGACTTTTAATAGGTGTGTCTACATTGACTTTTAAAAAGTGTAGTGACTATTTGTCATGGTATATATGCAACAAAGATAAGTACTATATATTTCTGGTTATAAACAGTTTCCTTACCTAATTTTGTCTAGAGATAAAGTTTACTTGAATCTTGTTAGGCATATTTCAATTTTCATTATTATTGCAGTCGAAAGGCTTTAAATTTAATCAGTTACCCTTCCTAGTTATGTTAATGGTTCTGCTGAGCCTCATTGCAACCAGATTTCAGACTAGGCCTCTGCATATAACCAGGGGCTTTTCAGCCTGTTATTCCTAAATCATTTGTATGCAGCACTTATGAAAATAGAAAGTATAGATAATTGTATACTGAATATAAACGTTTACAAGCTTTACCTGTCATCGATATATACGTGAGACGGAAAAGAACAATCTTGCCATAGTAAAAATCTTGTAACAGAGTCTTCCACTTCCTTGGCTATTTGCTGTCTTATTAGATTATTATGTGTCAGCTGTGAATTATAGTATACAATACAGCTACGTAGTGTGCAGCTCAAAAATAAAACCTGTGCCAATACCTAGCCTTGCAGCACGCCGCTGGTTGCGTTTGACTATTTTATAAACATTACGCCATTTGTGTTTCTTAATAGTTATTCCTATATTGTTTATTTCTGTTTAGCAGGTCTAAAAACGGGGATGATGATCCCGGAGTCAATAGAATATGAAAAAACTTTTCCTTGGGTCTTATGTCTTGCTGCTTTCCTTGCACTTATTATCAGTCATGAAATACCTTGCACAGGTTGACTCGACTCCCGAAATCGTAATGACACGATTGCAAACAAACCATACCACGGGTTGTTAGACTTGACGCTCTCTCTGGAAGCTGTTGTAGTGGCCAGGCTTAGGCTTGGCTACAAGTACTTCTGGCAGTTTGGGAGACACAGATGATGATCAAACTAAATGCAAATTATGTGATCAAGCATATGGTCACTGTCTTGAACACTATGTACTTAATTGTCCACTTATTGAGGAAGATAGAGATAGACAATATAATAACCTATGTGACATGTCAAGATATCTTATTAATGAAAATAAGATACCAGTTATACTAAGCAAATTTCCTAAATTTGCTTGTAACAGATAAGTGAACTGTAGATATAAATCCAAATGTAAAATTGTTAACCCTTTTGGGGCCTAGCTCTTAGGCCTTTTGTGTATCCATATGCTCTTGCGCTACCGTCCACAGGATGGCTATGGAGTGCACAATAAAGTAGCCACTTCGGTGGCAAAATCTAAATCTAATCTGGAAGCCATGGGGCAAGTTATTTTAATCAGTAAATGATCCTCTTAACCTTTTCCATTATCTTCCAGATGCCGTTCTAACAGAGGTCTGTCTTTAATTTGCTTATTTGTAAAGATAAGTTTTTTGTATCTTTATGTAAGCTACCCTAAACTAAAAAAAAAAAAATTTGATGCTATGTAAGCGTAAAAACAAAGGGTGTAAACGAGGCCTATAATGATCATAGTGTTAACATAGTCTCTACAAGTTATAAACATGTAAATAGTTCATTACCACTAACTTGTTTAGCTATCAAAACTTCGGGGCCCAGTCTTTTGTTACATTATATACCTCTGTAATCTGACTGCCGCCCACAGGATGAGTGTGGGGTCCATAATAAAGATATTAAACTAATTCCATGACTTGCTAGCTATACTTAACCTATAGGTTTTTGCCAATTTTGTATCCATACTCCCCCTCCCCCACAAAAAATTGCTAGTAATATTCTTTAATTATATGTACTTAATTTATGCTTACTTATGGTGGTTAAACTCCAGCTCCTGACCTACTTCTTTATATTTAATATATCGTGGTTGATTCTCAGCCATGTGGGGATCTTTTATAATGGTTAATTCTTGTGGGAATCATCGCGCCACACTTAGAAAGTCCTCTCACATGTAATAGCTTGTAATTACATGTGGAAATGTGTCGTAATTACAAAATAAATTATATTTCCTTTGAAAAGGAATCACTTTTTGATTGTCGTATTTTTGTGTCATTGGAAGTGTACAATGTAAAGAACGGGAATACTTGTGCGCTTTCGTGTGTTCTCGCACACATCTTCAGATGAAGTTGTTCCAAAGGTGTGTGCCCTTGTGGGTTTAGCGCTTAGTGATTGTAATAATCTGAAGGTGTGTCAGGTGACATGTTCAGGTATTTCCATTCTTTCATTTTTCGGTATGGTATATTTGTGTATATTATGTGTATGATTCTAGTATTTTTATTGTATATATCTTTTGGTGAAGTTTTTTAAAACTGTTTTTTCCCTCTGCAGGTGGAACAGTGAGGCCCAGCAGCCACCATCATGGTGATAGTAACAAGGGTGAGTTAGCTGTATCATGGTGGTAGTAACACTGTATCATGGTGGTAGTAACACTGTATCATGGTGGTAGTAACACTATCATGGTGGTAGTAACACTGTATCATGGTGGTAGTAACACTGTATCATGGTGGTAGTAACACTGTATCATGGTGGTAGTAACAAGGGTGAGTTAGCTGTATCATGGTGGTAGTAACAAGGGTGAGTTAGCTGTATCATGGTGGTAGTAACAAGGGTGAGTTAGCTGTATCATGGTGGTAGTAACAAGGGTGAGTTAGCTGTATCATGGTGGTAGTAACACTGTATCATGGTGGTAGTAACACTGTATCATGGTGGTAGTAACACTGTATCATGGTGGTAGTAACAAGGGTGAGTTAGCTGTATCATGGTGGTAGTAACACTGTATCATGGTGGTAGTAACACTGTATCATGGTGGTAGTAACACTGTATCATGGTGATAGTAACAAGGGTGAGTTAGCTGTATCATGGTGGTAGTAACAAGGGTGAGTTAGCTGTATCATGGTGGTAGTAACAAGGGTGAGTTAGCTGTATCATGGTGGTAGTAACAAGGGTGAGTTAGCTGTATCATGGTGGTAGTAACACTGTATCATGGTGGTAGTAACACTGTATCATGGTGGTAGTAACACTGTATCATGGTGGTAGTAACAAGGGTGAGTTAGCTGTATCATGGTGGTAGTAACAAGGGTGAGTTAGCTGTATCATGGTGGTAGTAACAAGGGTGAGTTAGCTGTATCATGGTGGTAGTAACACTGTATCATGGTGATAGTAACAAGGGTGAGTTAGCTGTATCATGGTGGTAGTAATAAGGGTGAGTTAGCTGTATCATGGTGGTAGTAACAATGTATCATGGTGATAGTAACAAGGGTGAGTTAGCTGTATCATGGTGGTAGTAACAAGGGTGAGTTAGCTGTATCATGGTGGTAGTAACACTGTATCATGGTGGTATTAACAAGGGTGAGTTAGCTGTATCATGGTGATAGTAACACTGTATCATGGTGGTAGTAACAATGTATCATGGTGGTAGTAACAAGGGTGAGTTAGCTGTATCATGGTGGTAGTAACACTGTATCATGGTGATAGTAACAAGGGTGAGTTAGCTGTATCATGGTGGTAGTAACAAGGGTGAGTTAGCTGTATCATGGTGGTAGTAACAATGTATCATGGTGATAGTAACAAGGGTGAGTTAGCTGTATCATGGTGGTAGTAACCATGTATCATGGTGATAGTAACAAGGGTGAGTTAGCTGTATCATGGTGGTAGTAACAAGGGTGAGTTAGCTGTATCATGGTGGTAGTAACAAGGGTGAGTTAGCTGTATCATGGTGGTAGTAACAAGGGTGAGTTAGCTGTATCATGGTGGTAGTAACAAGGGTGAGTTAGCTGTATCATGGTGGTAGTAACAAGGGTGAGTTAGCTGTATCATGGTGGTAGTAACAATGTATCATGGTGATTAGTAACAAGGGTGAGTTAGCTGTATCATGGTGGTAGTAACAAGGGTGAGTTAGCTGTATCATGGTGGTAGTAACACTGTATCATGGTGGTATTAACAAGGGTGAGTTAGCTGTATCATGGTGGTAGTAACACTGTATCATGGTGGTAGTAACAATGTATCATGGTGGTAGTAACAAGGGTGAGTTAGCTGTATCATGGTGGTAGTAACACTGTATCATGGTGATAGTAACAAGGGTGAGTTAGCTGTATCATGGTGGTAGTAACAAGAGTGAGTTAGCTGTATCATGGTGGTAGTAACACTGTATCATGGTGGTATTAACAAGGGTGAGTTAGCTGTATCATGGTGATAGTAACACTGTATCATGGTGGTAGTAACAAGGGTGAGTTAGCTGTATCATGGTGGTAGTAACACTGTATCATGGTGATAGTAACAAGGGTGAGTTAGCTGTATCATGGTGGTAGTAACAAGGGTGAGTTAGCTGTATCATGGTGGTAGTAACAAGGGTGAGTTAGCTGTATCATGGTGATAGTAACAAGGGTGAGTTAGCTGTATCATGGTGATAGTAACAAGGGTGAGTTAGCTGTATCATGGTGGTAGTAACACTGTATCATGGTGGTATTAACAATGTATCATGGTGGTAGTAACAATGTATCATGGTAGTAAGGTATGTAGTAGCAACAATGAGTCATGGTAATAGTGCGTCATGGTGGTAGTAACAGTGCGTCATGGTGGTAGTAACTGCGTCATGGGGGTAGTAACAATGCGTCATGGGGGTAGTAACAATGTATCATGGTGGTAGTAACAATGCATCATGATAGTAACAATGTATCATGGTAGTAAGGTATCATGGGGTAGCAACAATGAGTCATGGTAACAGTGCGTCATGGTGGTAGTAACAGTGCGTCATGGGGGTAGTAACAATGCGTCATGGTAGTAACAATGCGTCATGGTAGTAACAATGCGTCATGATAGTAACAGTGTATCATGGTGGTAGTAACAGTGCGTCATGGGGGTAGTAACAGTGCGTCATGGGGGTAGTAACAATGCGTCATGGTAGTAACAATGCGTCATGGTAATGCATCATAATGGTAGTAACAGTGCGTCATGGGGGTAGTAACAATGCGTCATGGGGGTAGTAACAATGCGTCATGGTAGTAATGCGTCATGGTAATGCATCATAATGGTAGTAACAGTGCGTCATGGTAGTAACAATGCGTCATGGTAGTAACAATGCGTCATGGTAATGCATTATAATGGTAGTAACAATGCATCATAATGGTAGTAACAGTGCATCATGGGGGTAGTAACAGTGCGTCATGGGGGTAGTAACAATGCGTCATGTTAGTAACAATGCGTCATGGTAATAACAATGCATCATAATGGTAGTAACAGTGTATCATGGGGGTAGTAATAATGCGTCATGGGGGTAGTAACAATGCGTCATGGGGGTAGTAACAATGCGTCATGGTAGTAACAATGCGTCATGATGGTAGTAACAGTGCATCATAATGGTAGTAACAATGCGTCATGGTGGTAGTAACAATGCGTCATGGGGGTAGTAACAATGCGTCATGGTAATGCATCATAATGGTAGTAACAGTGCGTCATGGGGGTAGTAACAATGCGTCATGGTAGTAACAATGCGTCATGGTAGTAACAATGCGTCATGGTAATGCATCATAATGGTAGTAACAGTGCGTCATGGGGGTAGTAACAGTGCGTCATGGGGGTAGTAACAGTGCGTCATGGGGGTAGTAACAATGCGTCATGGGGGTAGTAACAATGCGTCATGTTAGTAACAATGCGTCATGGGGGTAGTAACAGTGCGTCATGGGGGTAGTAACAATGCGTCATGTTAGTAACAATGCGTCATGGTAGTAACAATGCGTCATGGTAATAATGCATCATAATGGTAGTAACAGTGTATCATGGTGGTAGTAACAGTGTATCATGGTGGTAGTAACAGTGTATCATGGTGGTAGTAACAGTGCGTCATGGGGGTAGTAACAATGCGTCATGGGGGTAGTAACAATGCGTCATGGGGGTAGTAACAATGCGTCATGGCAATAACAATGCATCATGATGGTAGTAACAGTGTATGATGGTGGTAGTAACAATTTATCATAGAGAGAGTAACAAGGTTGAGTGGTTAGTGTAGTTATCATTAAGGGCCTCTTGTATGGTGTCAGCACTACCTGAGTAGTGTGCCTCGTAACAGAGTGACTGCGTGTCGTGACGTGATCAGAGGTCGGAGGATCCAGCTTCCAACATTATTACGCTCACTGATCCACACACACTTTGGCGCCTCGTGTAAGTATTTAACAATTTATCGCCTTGCATTGTGCAAGACCTTGAAGTTAAGTGACTAACTCAGTGGCAGCGTCTTCGACTCACAACCGAAGGAGCAGAGTTCAATCCCGGGGGCTGCCCCTGTTCACCTAGCAGTAAATAGGTACCTGAATGTTAGTTTTAATGGGTGGGGAAGCGTAGTATACATATGTAACTGTGCTTTAAAATGCAGCGCCCCTGTATGACCCTAGTCGGTTTAGTGGACTTTGAAATAAGCCTTAGATAAGAGCTCTTAATTAACCTGTAAGTTAATTGTTTTTTCAAGGCAACGATATTAAGAGTTTCATGTTCTTTTTTCTTAGTAACTTTTGTTTAAGTGTGTGTAAGGTGTTTTAGGACCTCCAACATCACTATATTTCGCTAAACTGCATATCCAGGTGATATACCTCCAACATCACTATATTTCACTAAACTGCATATCCAGTTGATATACCTCCAACATCACTATATTTCACTAAACTGCATATCCAGGTGATATACCTCCAACATCACTATATTTCACTAAACTGCATATCCAGGTGATATACCTCCAACATCACTATATTTCACTAAACTGCATATCCAGGTGATATACCTGCAACATCACTATATTTCACTAAACTGCATATCCAGGTGATATACCTCCAACATCACTATATTTCACTAAACTGCATATCCAGGTGATATACCTCCAACATCACTATATTTCGCTAAACTGCATATCCAGGTGATATACCTCCAACATCACTATATTTCACTAAACTGCATATCCAGGTGATATACCTCCAACATCACTATATTTCGCTAAACTGCATATTTAGGTGATAAATTTAGATTAGATTTTGCCACCGAAGTGGCTAGTTTATTGTGCACCCCATATCCATCCTGTGGACGGTAGCGCAAGAGCATATGGATACACAAAAGGCCTAGGAGCTAGGCCCCAAAAGGGTTAACAATTGTACATTTGGATTTATATCTACATTTCACTTATCTGTTACAAGCAAATTTAGGAAATTTGCTCAGTATAACTGGTATCTTATTTTCATTAATAAGATATCTTGACATGTCACATAGGTTATTATACTGTATCTCTGTATTCCTCAATTAGTGGACAATTAAGCACATAGTGTTCAAGACAGTGACCATATGCCTGATGACATAATTTGCATTTAGTTTGGTCATCTGTGTGTCTCCCAAACTGCCAGAAGTACTTGTAGCCAAGCCTAAGCCTGGCCACTACATCAGTCAGTTTGTTCACATTGCAAGTGGCTCCATAAACATGCTTATCTGTGTTCATGTTATCATAGTGGGTTATAGATCTCAGGCTTCTAACTGCATTCCTATATCAATCATTTTCATTATTTACTTCTCTACTAATATTATTCCTAATGCTAGACACAGATATACCAAAGTTATATTCTACATTCTCCTTCTGGGTACTCTTCTTGGCTAACATATCAACTTTATCATGAAGGAGTAATCCAATGTGTGATGGGATCCATAGCAATTGTACATTAATTTCTCTGTCCCGGATTTTTGAGTATCTATATCTGGCTTCTCCAATGAGCATGCTGTTAGTCATTATATGAGTCAAGAGCCTTCAATGATGACATAGAATCAGTAATGATGATAGTCAAGCTCAGTGTCATAAGTTAGCTTTAGTGCCATTAGGATTGCAAACAATTCATTTTGCAGTGTAGACGCCCAGTTGTTAATTCTTATGCTTAGTTCAACAAATTTATTATTGTTCTTAACTAGGGAGGTGGCAACCAGAGCAGATGCAGCCCTGCCAGAAGACTCCTGTTTAGATCCATCAGTGTATATAACTTGAGATAACTTATTACTACCAGCTAGGCGAGAAATTTCTTCTTGAGCAGTTGCTTTAACAAGTGATTTAAGGAAGGGATTACTAGCAATGAGCTTCTTGGGAGGGACTTGCAGGTATGTGATATTAAATGAACACATCTTCCATGGAGGGGTGAAATGCTCTTGTTGCCTACAGTGATATAATTCATGCAGGTTGTAAAACTTAATGTAATTTAATTTTTTTCACTATCATTATATTTCACTAAACTGCATATTTAGGTGATATACCTCCAACATCACTATATTTCACTAAACTGCATATTTAGGTGATATACCTCCAACATCACTATATTTCACTAAACTGCATATTTAGGCGATATACCTCCCAACATTTCAATCCAAACTGAAAACTGAAAAACATATCCAAACTGAAAACTGAAGAATATATCGTCGGAATGTCTTCACCTAAAATGGATTGTCTCCAGCTGAGTGACCGTGGACTTGTCTTCTTCCTTCAAGAACAACGAGACACTCTTGGTGTTCGGTCGCGCTAAGTGCATGTCTTCCTCCTTCAAGAACAACGAGACACTCTTGGTGTTCGGTCGCGCTAAGTGCATGTCTTCCTCCTTCAAGAACAACGAGACACTCTTGGTGTTCGGTCGCGCTAAGTGCATGTCTTCCTCCTTCAAGAACAACGAGACACTCTTGGTGTTCGGTCGCGCTAAGTGCATGTCTTCCTCCTTCAAGAACAACGAGACACTCTTGGTGTTCGGTCGCGCTAAGTGCATGTCTTCCTCCTTCAAGAACAACGAGACACTCTTGGTGTTCGGTCGCGCTAAGTGCATGTCTTCCTCCTTCAAGAACAACGAGACACTCTTGGTGTTCGGTCGCGCTAAGTGCATCAAATGGAAGGCTACAAAGGTGGTAGTTAAACTCGCCAAAGCAGATAATCTAAAAACTTAGATTGGGTTCAAGAAGGAGGTGGAGTTCATGTGTCACTTGAAAGGTGCTGGTGGAGCTCCACGTGTTTCCCACAAACCCTTGATCCTGGTTAGCACCTGCGCAGGACCCACTAACTTTCATGATTTGGTAAACAGTGGTTCAAAAGATGACAAGCTGCTCCTTCAGATTCTTCTCTGCATCGCCCAACGCCTACGAGAAGTCCATGCTGCTGGTGTCATTCACAACGACATCAAGCTAGATAACATTGTCATCTCCTGCAGTTTAACCACACCTAGCTACCTTCTTGATGTCATTGACTATGGCTGTGCCACCTTCAAGGGTGATACCATAAGCTTTACAAACAACCTAGCACCTTGCCTCCGGTGCTTCCATCGCTCTCTTGTGGGGTTTTTTTTATCACCTCGACTAAAATTAGTCCTTTCACTTAAAAAAAATAATATTAGCTTCTTTAAAATTTTTAAAAATAAACTTTTCAATTTGTGAAAATATTGTGATATACAATGGTACCTCTACTTACGAGCAGCTCCCAACTCGAACAATTATGTAAGTGTATTTTTGAAGGTGCTTTTGTAAGTGTATTTTTGGGGGTCTGAAACGGATTAACCTAATTTTCATTATTTCTTATGGGAACAAATTCCTTGGGTATCGGCACTTGAATAGCCGTCTGGAACGAATTAAGCTCTTAAGTAGAGGTACCACTGTACTTGGTGTTGTTGAGTGGATATAGTTGATGCTTGGTATAGTTGTGCTGTATAACCCCTGTGGTTTAGCGCTTCTTTTGATTATAATAATAATTGGTATAGTTGTGGAGGTACAGTCCCTGGACCCATTATGTACCTCTGTAATGTGGACGTACAGTCCCTGGACCCATTATGTACCTCTGTAATGTGGACGTACAGTCCCTGGACCCATTATGTACCTCTGTAATGTGGACGTACAGTCCCTGGACCCATTATGTACCTCTGTAATGTGGACGTACAGTCCCTGGACCCATTATGTACCTCTTTAATGTGGACGTACTGTTCCTGGACCCATTATGTACCTCTGTAATGTGGAGGTACAGTTCCTGGACCCATTATGTACCTCTGTAATGTGGAGGTACAGTTCCTGGACCCATTATGTACCTCTGTAATGAGGACGTACAGTCCCTGGACCCATTATGTACCTGTAATCTTTGCCGCCCACAGGATGGGCATAAAGATAAACTAGAGAGGAGATACGGGAAAGTGTATATATTGTGTCTTGAAGCCTACACACTAGTGTGTTAATTGTAAAATATGATCTTTGAAGTTAGGGAGTCAGCATATTTAGAAATATCACAATCAAGGTGTATATTATTGGTAGCGGGGGAAGAGAGAGGGGGAGGGGGGAGAGAACATGAACATAAGCAAGGGTTTAGATAAGTGTTATCAGTGGGCGACATGAGATAGGTGACGCTGGTGGTGGATATGTGATAGTTGTGCGAGTATTAGTGGTAGTGTCGTGTTGCACACTTCTTACCTATTCTCTCTCTCATACTTACCGTTTACGTGTGTGTGCCCTCCTCCATCACTTGATTCACTGCATGGGGAGTGACAGTGGATAGTGACAGTCTCACTGCAGTGCAAGGTACACACACGGGATACTCTACTTTCCTACCCTGCAATCCAGATAGTATCTACAAGGCTGGTGAAGGACTATTGATCAAATGAATTACAGTTTAGTGCTTCTTAATGACTAATAATAGGACAAGTACGCAAGGATCACTGTTATATATAGTCAGCTGTGCTGGAGAACACAGTACTACATCGTTCAACTCACTACCGAGAGAACCTGGGTTCAATCCCCGGGCGGGTTGAGACGTAGGGCCAAGTTTCCTTACCACTGTTCACCTAACAGTAATTAGGCACCTATGAGTTAGTCAACTGTTGTGGGTGGTTTACTTGTTAAGAGGACTAAACAATCCCAGTGGAAGTAAATTACACTTAATACATTTCATGGCTTATTCTGGGTTTTAAGTCTTCTTGGCTACTAGACCAACGGTCTTTTAACTTGAAACATTTGTGTACAGAATTTAATCTCTCCCTTGAATGTTCTTGAAGTTATCAGTCAAAATAGTTAAGATAACTCCACTATGAGCATCGTTGGCAATAAGTCACTTTAAGTTGGTCATGTTATCCTAGGTTAATATTACTACATATTTATGCACGCAGCCTTTGTGAGCAACAGAGTCCATACTATAAATATTCTATTGTGTACCCAGAGCCTAAATAAAAACTTGAATCTCCGTTATGTATGAGGGAATTTCTCTGAGAACTCGTTATTCCAGGGTTATATTGTGGTCCACTTCTCTTAATTCTTTCTCAGTATGAATTACAAATTATGCGTCTGAAGTCTTAATTAAGTTTACTACGTAGTATAAACAAATAACTCTAAATTCTACAAGGAAGAAATCTTAACTCACATGAAAAATAACTTGTATTTGAGCCATTACACGGGGTCCTCAGGAAGAATTTGAATGTATAATGAGTCTTTGGAGGTGCTTGAGTGTGTAACATGACTTACTTCATCATCAGCATCATTCCGGAAGTGGTGGTGCGCGTGCGCGCGCGCCCTGGTAATATCAAACCACGATAAAAAGGAGAGATGACGAAGGACAAAAATGAGAAGAAAGTTTACAATAAAGATTCCTCCAGTCAGCACTTCTTCCCGGTAAGTTGTGTCCAGTGTTGTTGTGTCCAGTGGTGGTGGTGTTGTGTCCAGTGGTGGTGGTGTTGTGTCCAGTGGTGGTGTTGTGTCCAGTGGTGGTGTTGTGTCCAGTGGTGGTGTTGTGTCCAGTGGTGGTGTTGTGTCCAGTGGTGTTGTGTCCAGTGGTGGTGTTGTGTCCAGTGGTGGTGTTGTGTCCAGTGGTGGTGTTGTGTCCAGTGGTGTTGTGTCCAGTGGTGGTGTTGTGTCCAGTGGTGGTGTTTGTTGTGTCCAGTGGTGGTGTTTGTTGTGTCCAGTGGTGGTGATTGTTGTGTCCAGTGGTGGTTGTTGTGTCCAGTGGTGGTGTTTGTTGTGTCCAGTGGTGGTGATTGTTGTGTCCAGTGGTGGTTGTTGTCAAGTATACCTGGAGATGGTTTCGGGGGTCAACGCCCTCGGCCCGGTCCGTGACTAGGCCTCGCGGTGGATCAGGGCCTGATCAACCAGGCTGTTACTGCTGACCGCAAGTAAACCGACATACGGCTGGTCAGGAACTAACTTTAGGTGCCTATCCAGCGCCTTCTTGAAGACAGCCAGGGGTCTATTAGTAATCCGCCTTGTGTGGGAAGCAGGTGAACGATCTTGGGGCCCTGACACTTATTGTGTTGTCTCTTAGCGTACTCGTGGCACCCCTGCTTTTCATGGGGGGGGGATGTTGCATCTCCTGCCAAGTCTTTTGCTCTCGTAGGGAGTGATTTTCATGTGCATATTTGGGACTAGTCCCTCTAGGATTTCCCAAGTGTATATTATCATGAATCTTTCTCACCTGCATTTCAGGGAGTATAAATCAAGGGACTTAACCGTTCTCAGTAATTTAGGTGCTAGTTCGTGCTTCTACGTGCCGTGAAAGTTCTCTGTATTCTCCAGGTCTGCAATTTCTCTTGCCTTGAAAGGGGCCGTTAGTGTACAGCAGTATTCCAGCCTAGAGAGAACAAGCGATTTGAAGAAAATCATCATTGGCTTGGCATCCCTAGTTTTGAAGGTTCTCATTATCCATCCTATCATTTTCCTAGCAGATGTGGTAGATACATTGTTGTGATCTTTGAAAATGAGATAAAAAGAGGTGAGGGTCATCTTATAAATCAGTATACTGACATTAAGAGGGACGTTAAAAAGGGAATAAGAAAAGCTAAACGGGACTATGAAATTAAAGTTGCTAGGGATTCAAAAACTAACCCAAAAAGTTTTTTCCAGGTTTATAGAACAAAAGTTAGGGATAAGATAGGTCCCCTTAAAAATAACTTTGGGCATCTTACTGACAAGGAGAATGATATGTGCTCTATTTTTAATAATTATTTTCTCTCGGTTTTCACACAGGAAGACATTAATAATATCCCAGTAATTAATTTTTACAGAGGCCCAGAAGAAGATAAATTATGTAATATCACAGTCACTAGCGAAATGATTATGAAACAGCTGGACCGACTGAAACAAAATAAATCGCCGGGTCCTGATGAGCTTTTTGCAAGGGTTCTTAAGGAATGCAAAATGGAACTCTGTGAACCAATACGTATCTAACATTTTTAATTTATCTCTTCAAACAGGTGTAGTGTGTGATATGTGGAAGATGGCTAATGTAATTCCTATTTTTAAAGCAGGGGACAAGTCACTACCGTCAAACTACCGCCCAATAAGCCTGACCTCAATTGTAGGCAAATTACTAGAGTCAATTATAGCTGATATTATTAGAAGCCATCTAGATAACCATAATTTGATTAATGATACCCAGCATGGATTCACGAGGGGCCGTTCCTGCCTATCTAATTTATTAACCTTCTTCAGTAAAGCTTTTGAGGCTGTTGATCACGATAAAGAATTCGATATTGTTTATTTAGACTTTAGTAAGGCTTTTGATAGAGTACCGCACCAGAGACTGTTAAAGAAAGTGGCAGCTCATGGCATTGGGGGAAAAGTGCTGTCATGGATCGAGTCATGGCTCACCAATAGGAAGCAGAGAGTGTGCATAAATGGGGTTAAATCCGAATGGGGACTTGTAACAAGTGGTGTTCCACAGGGATCAGTCTTAGGCCCATTGTTATTTATAATATATATCAATGACCTTGATGAGGGAATTACTAGTGATATGAGCAAATTCGCCGACGACACGAAGATAGGTAGGATAATTGATTCAAACATAGATGTCATAGAACTTCAGGAAGATTTAGACAAACTTAATTCGTGGTCAGAAAAGTGGCAGATGCAGTTCAATGTAGATAAATGCAAGGTTCTGAAGCTCGGGAGTGTCCATAACCCAAGCACTTATAAGTTAAATAACGTAGAACTTAGCCATACAGATTGCGAGAAGGACTTGGGGGTGATGGTAAGCAGCAACCTTAAACCAAGACAGCAATGCCTAAGCGTACGTAATAAGGCAAATAGATTACTGGGATTTATATCAAGAAGTGTTAGCAACAGAAGTCCAGAGGTTATATTACAGCTTTATACATCATTAGTAAGGCCTCACCTAGATTACGCAGCTCAGTTCTGGTCTCCATATTACAGAATGGACATAAATTCGTTAGAAAACATTCAGCGTAGAATGACTAAATTAATACATAGCATTAGAAATCTTCCTTACGAAGAAAGATTGAAGACCCTAAAATTACATTCACTTGTAAGACGTAGAATGAGGGAGACATGATCGAGGTATACAAGTGGAAAATGGGTATTAACAAAGGGGATATAAATAAGGTCTTGAGGATATCTCTCCAAGAGAGAACCCGCAATAATGGATTCAAGTTAGATAAGTTTAGATTTAGAAAGGATATAGGAAAGTATTGGTTTGG
This sequence comes from Cherax destructor, assembly GCA_009830355.1. Classification (NCBI taxonomy): domain Eukaryota; kingdom Metazoa; phylum Arthropoda; class Malacostraca; order Decapoda; family Parastacidae; genus Cherax; species Cherax destructor. The sequence goes on from WNWK01002736.1 coordinate 126,331, forward strand.
AAATAGGGTAGTTGATGAGTGGAACAGTCTGCCTAGTAGGGTTATTGAAGCTAGGACCTTGGGTAGTTTCAAATTTAGGTTGGATAAATTCATGAGTGAGAGGGGTTGGATTTGAGTGGGTAGAATTGTCAAAGCTTATTTCTTGGGTAGCATTGAAAATTGGGTTGAGCAAATATTCTGTTAGTGGGACGGATTGTGAAGGACCTGCCTAGTATGGGCCAACAGGCCTGCTGCAGTGTTCCTCCTTTCTTATGTTCTTATCACTCCCAGGTCCTTCACACTAGTTTTTCGCTCTATTGTGTGGTTAAGATTTGTTTTTTACTTCGATAGTTTTAATTTCCTCGAGTTTTCCATAGCGGAGTAATTGAAATTTCTCTTCAATGTACTTCATATTGTTTTCTGCGGCCCATTTAAAGACTTGGTTGATGTCCGCTTGGAGACTTGCAGTGTCTTCGATGGATGACACTCATGCAAATTTGGGTGTCATCCGCAAAGGAAGACACTGTGCTGTGCTGTCAGATGAGGAACAAGATGGGAGCGAGTACTGTACCTTGTGGGACAGAGCTTTTCATTGTAGCCGCTTCAGACTTTACCCTGTTTACTACTACTTGTGTTCTGTTAGGAAGTTGTAGATCCATCTACCAGCTTTTTCTGTTATTCCTTTATCATGCATTTTATGTGCTATTACACCATTATCGCACTTGTCGAAGACTTTCGCAAAGTCTGTGTATATAACATCTGCATTTTGTTTGTCCTCCAGAGCATCCAAGACCAATTTCTTTAGCATTAAGTACTTAGTGAATAAGTCTCTAGAATAAACTGCCCCTAATGCCATGGCATGCCAGTGGCTCTCCTTGCATTACAGTTTTATATTTGTATTATATTTGTAACTACCAATAACATTGTACACTTGTAACATGCATTGAAATAAAAATTATTATTATTATTATTATTATTATTATGTCATAGTGCTCCAGTAGTTGGGATAGGCAGGAGCGACCTGCTCTAAACCCAGTGGTGGTGACTTGCCCAATGGTGGTGACCCTTGTCCAGTGGTGGTGACTTGCCCAATGGTGGTGACCCTTGTCCAGTGGTGGTGATTGTTGTCCAGTGGTGGTGATTGTGTCCAATATTGGTGATTTTTGTCCAGTAATGTCTGGTGGTGGTGATTGTGTCCAACTGGGAGACTTTAGTAGTGTCAGCCTGAGCTGCCTACTACCTTCCTACCTGGTTGGTAAATTAGACACATATGCAACACTCGTCGGTTCTCTGAACCATTCATTCACATTTACCTTCCTACCTACCTTCCTACTACCTTCCTACCTACCTTCCTACCTACCTTCCTACCTACCTTCCTAACTACCTTCCTACCTACCTTCCTACTACCTTCCTACCTACCTTCCTACATACCTTCCTTCATCCATACTACTTGTATACCTACCTACCTACATACCTACTACCTTCCTCTTCCCCTGCCGGATTGTCCTAATTTCCCCAGGTGACGCCTACTTCCGCTTCCCCGCCCACCTGTGGCCCACTCCGCCCACCCTAACGCCTCCACCCTCTTTCCCACAATGTTTCGACTCTACTTAATTCCATCATCCACCTTAAAATATATACATAAACACCATAAGCAACCATTAAGTACCCATGCTGTGGGGGGTAGTCACCACATACCCATGCTGTGGGGGGTAGTCACCACATACCCATGCTGTGGGGGGTAGTCACCACATACCCATGCTGTGGGGGGTAGTCACCACATACCCATGCTGTGGGGGGTAGTCACCACATACCCATGCTGTGGGGGGTAGTCACCACATACCCATGCTGTGGGGGTAGTCACCACATACCCATGCTGTGGGGTAGTCACCACATACCCATGCTGTGGGGGTAGTCACCACATACCCATGCTGTGGGGGTAGTCACCACATACCCATGCTGTGGGGGTAGTCACCACATACCCATGCTAGGTGGGGATAGTCACCACATACCCATGCTGGGGGGTAGTCACCACATACCCATGTGTGGGGGATAGTCACCACATACCCATGCTGTGGGGGTAGTCACCACATACCCATGTGTGGGGGTAGTCACCACATACCCATGGTGTGGGGGATAGTCACCACATACCCATGTGTGGGGGATAGTCACCACATACCCATGCTGTGGGGGGTAGTCACCACATACCCATGCTGTGGGGGGTAGTCACCACATACCCATGCTGTGGGGGTAGTCACCACATACCCATGGTGTGGGGGGTAGTCACCACATACCCATGGTGTGGGGGGTAGTCACCACATACCCATGGTGTGGGGGGTAGTCACCACATACCCATGGTGTGGGGGGTAGTCACCACATACCCATGGTGTGGGGGATAGTCACCACATACCCATGGTGTGGGGGATAGTCACCACATGCCCATGGTGTGGGGGATAGTCACCACATACCCATGGTGTGGGGGATAGTCACCACATACCCATGGTGTGGGGATAGTCACCACATACCCATGGTGTGGGGGATAGTCACCACATACCCATGGTGTGGGGATAGTCACCACATACCCATGGTGTGGGGATAGTCACCACATACCCATGGTGTGGGGGATAGTCACCACATACCCATGGTGTGGGGGATAGTCACCACATACCCATGGTGTGGGGATAGTCACCACATACCCATGGTGTGGGGGATAGTCACCACATACCCATGGTGTGGGGATAGTCACCACATACCCATGGTGTGGGGATAGTCACCACATACACATGGTGTGGGGATAGTCACCACATACCCATGGTGTGGGGGATAGTCACCACATACCCATGGTGTGGGGGATAGTCACCACATACCCATGGTGTGGGGATAGTCACCACATACCCATGGTGTGGGGGATAGTCACCACATACCCATGGTGTGGGGGATAGTCACCACATACCCATGGTGTGGGGATAGTCACCACATACCCATGGTGTGGGGATAGTCACCACATACCCATGGTGTGGGGGATAGTCACCACATACCCATGGTGTGGGGGATAGTCACCACATACCCATGGTGTGGGGATAGTCACCACATACCCATGGTGTGGGGGATAGTCACCACATACCCATGGTGTGGGGGATAGTCACCACATACCCATGGTGTGGGGGATAGTCACCACATACCCATGGTGTGGGGGATAGTCACCACATACCCATGGTGTGGGGGATAGTCACCACATACCCATGGTGTGGGGATAGTCACCACATACCCATGGTGTGGGGATAGTCACCACATACCCATGGTGTGGGGGATAGTCACCACATACCCATGGTGTGGGGGATAGTCACCACATACCCATGGTGTGGGGATAGTCACCACATACCCATGGTGTGGGGGATAGTCACCACATACCCATGGTGTGGGGGATAGTCACCACATACCCATGGTGTGGGGGATAGTCACCACATACCCATGGTGTGGGGGATAGTCACCACATACCCATGGTGTGGGGGGTAGTCACCACATACCCATGGTGTGGGGGGTAGTCACCACATACCCATGGTGTGGGGATAGTCACCACATACCCATGGTGTGGGGGATAGTCACCACATACCCATGGTGTGGGGGGTAGTCACCACATACCCATGGTGTGGGGGGTAGTCACCACATACCCATGGTGTGGGGGGTAGTCACCACATACCCATGCTGTGGGGGATTGTCACCACATACCCATGCGTGAGTTTTAACCCTCCCTGGTTAAGCATTATGGGAGCATGACTAGTCTTACATGGGAGCATGACTAGTCTTACATGGGGGCATGACTAGTCTTTGCATGGGGGCATGACTAGTCTTTGCATGGGGGCATGACTAGTCTTTGCATGGGGGCATGACTAGTCTTTGCATGGGGGCATGACTAGTCTTTGCATGGGGGCATGACTAGTCTTTGCATGGGGGCATGACTAGTCTTTGCATGGAGGCATGACTAGTCTTTACATGGGAACATGACTAGTCTTTACATGGGAGCATGACTAGTCTTTACATGGGAGCATGACTAGTCTTTACATGGGAGCATGACTAGTCTTACATGGGAGCATGACTAGTCTTACATGGGAGCATGACTAGTCTTACATTTGAGCATGACTAGTCTTACATGGGAGCATGACTAGTCTTACATGGGAGCATGACTAGTCTTACATGGGAGCATGACTAGTCTTACATGGGAGCATGACTAGTCTTACATGGGAGCATGACTAGTCTTACATTTGAGCATGACTAGTCTTACATGGGAGCATGACTAGTCTTACATGGGAGCATGACTAGTCTTACATGGGAGCATGACTAGTCTTACATGGGAGCATGACTAGTCTTACATGGGTAGGTATGATGCTGAGGGTTGTCGGGGGGGGGGTGTTATTGTGTTTACTTGCGATGTTCTGTGCTGGTAGGACAGCAGCAGCAGCAGCAGTAACAGCAGCAGCAGCAGCAGAATCAAGGACCTGTATATGAAAGCTGAGTCAGTTGATAGAGGAAATACTATTAACAATATATGAGTGATGGTGTAGCAGCATCGGCAGTATTGTTGTAGTAGTGGTGAGCGATGTATTGTGGCCTGGGACCCTGTATATAGCATTAGTATTGTTGTGGTGGTAGTGAGCGATGTTTTGTGGTGTTTGGGCCAGTGGCTGGCTTGCTGGCTTGCTGGCTTACTCGTGAGCCGCAATATCCACCCAGAATACAATTACCCATGAGAGGCTGGCTGGCCTGGAGCACTCTGTCGCATCTCCCCCCAGTGTGTCAGTCTTCACTGTGTGTGTGTTGTGAACACTACGTCGACCAGTGTGTGTGTGTTGTGAACACTACGTCGACCAGTGTGTGTGTGTTGTGAACACTACGTCGACCAGTGTGTGTGTGTGTTGTGAACACTACGTCACCATGTGTGTGTTCGTGAACACACGTCGACCGTGTGTGTTGTGAACACTACGTCGACCAGTGTGTGTGTTGTGAACACTACGTCGACCAGTGTGTGTGTGTTGTGAACACTACGTCGACCAGTGTGTGTGTGTGTTGTGAACACTACGTCGACCAGTGTGTGTGTGTGTTGTAACACTACGTCGACCAGTGTGTGTGTGTGTTGTGAACACTACGTCGACCAGTGTGTGTGTGTGTGTTGTGAACACTACGTCGACCAGTGTGTGTGTGTTGTGAACACTACGTCGACCAGTGTGTGTGTGTGTGTTGTGAACACTACGTCGACCAGTGTGTGTGTGTTGTGAACACTACGTCGACCAGTGTGTGTGTGTGTTGTGAACACTACGTCGACCAGTGTGTGTGTGTTGTGAACACTACGTCGACCAGTGTGTGTGTGTTGTGAACACTACGTCGACCAGTGTGTGTGTGTTGTGAACACTACGTCGACCAGTGTGTGTGTGTGTGTTGTGAACACTACGTCGACCAGTGTGTGTGTGTGTGTGAACACTACGTCGACCAGTGTGTGTGTGTTGTGAACACTACGTCGACCAGGGGTGTGTGTGTGTTGTGAACACTACGTCGACCAGTGTGTGTGTGTGTGTGTGTGTTGTGAACACTACGTCGACCAGTGTGTGTGTGTGTGTTGTGAACACTACGTCGACCAGTGTGTGTGTTGTGAACACTACGTCGACCAGTGTGTGTGTGTGTGTTGTGAACACTACGTCGACCAGTGTGTGTGTGTGTTGTGAACACTAAGTCGACCAGTGTGTGTGTGTTGTGAACACTACGTCGACCTTGTGTTGTGTGTCGTGCTGTGTGTGTTGTGAACACTACGTCGACCTGTGTGTGTGTGTTGTGAACACTACGTCGACCAGTGTGTGTGTGTTGATTTGTGTATGCAAGTGTCACGTTCGTACTCGTGATATTTCGTAAAGTTGAAGCAGAATTATTGTTATCTAGTATTTTGGGATATATCACCCTCTTGAAACTACTGACTTTGCTTCCACCACTTGCTCGTCCAGTTCGTTCCATTTTTATACCAACAAGTAATATAAATAACAAAAGGCACAATACCGTGACTGGAACAATACACAATACCCCGCACATGGGAGAAAGAACCTTGTGACGACGTTTCGGTCTGTTTCGGTTCTTCTATATTCGTTTTATTTGTAAACAACATTGTTTGACTTGATTGGGTTATCCCATAACCCGTGTCCATAACATGTGTGCTCTCAAGGTAGTTCTAAAGTGTTGTAGTAGGCTTACGTAAGTAAGGTCTAAATAAAACATTACTTCCTAACATGTCTATGGCTCATCTGTTGTCCCCTTGTCCTAGGCCTCTTATTTCACTTTATTTCTGTCTGTCCTGCCAGTCCCTCTTTCAATTTTATACTTCATAATCATCTTTCCTCCGCCATGCTCGTCAAACTCATTGCCTTCAATTTTTCCTGTTAGTGTTTCTGGGATTAGTCTCGTTCCAGATTTTTCACTTTTTTTTTGCGTTCCAACACATGCCTGTATACTGTAGATTATGTCTCCTCACTGAGGTCACTTGCTTGATGATGTGTGTAACACTGTGTCTCCTCACTGAGGTCACTTGCTTGATGATGTGTGTAACACTGTGTCTCCTCACTGAGGTCACTTGCTTGATGATGTGTGTAACACTGTGTCTCCTCACTGAGGTCACTTGCTTGATGATGTGTGTAACACTGTGTCTCCTCACTGAGGTCACTTGCTTGATGATGTGTGTAACACTGTGTCTCCTCACTGAGGTCACTTGCTTGATGATGTGTGTAACACTGTGTCTCCTCACTGAGGTCACTTGCTTGATGTGTAACATTAGTGGTGTATACAGTACTTTTGAGCTCTCTTCTCCACTATGTTGTCACATGAAGCTCTTTCCTTGCTGCCTCTGTTTGTTCTCCAGGTTTGTTTGCTCAGGTTGATCTTAAGTTGCTCATGCTCATTAAAGTTACTCACGTTCAACAGTGTTGTTGTTGTCTTGTGCACTCTTAATGTTTCTGTCATGTGTATTGTGTTTTTATCCTCACTCTTCATGCTGTCATGGGTCCACTTTAAATGAGGATCAGGCGCGCACCTCACCCGTGCTACCTGCCTGCAGCTGCTACTGCTGTGCTGTCTGTGTGCAGCTGCTGCTGCTCTGTGACATCCATGCTACCTGTCTGCAGCTGCTGCTGTGTGTGACTTGCAGCAGCTAAAAGTGGATCACCTTTTAAAACTGTTTCTCGCGGCTTGAGAATTTTCACTTAGGTCTTGGTTGTTATAATTACTGCGGCGCCACCAGGGACCTCGGCCCACTTTTATGAAACTCTTTTAACAGTCACAACTTTAGTTCGTTTTTGTAACTGATGATTCTTATTTTAACTTGGTGTGTTAGTATTAGCCTTGTGTTAACGAGAGTAATATATTGTGGTTTTTATCTAGGTGTTTGTTGTGATGAGGGATCCACTAGATCAAAGTTCTGAGTTACTTCCCAGGTCAAAGTTCTGAGTTACTTCCCAGGTCAAAGTTCTGAGTTACTTCCCAGGTCAAAGTTCTGAGTTACTTCCCAGGTCAAAGTTCTGAGTTACTTCCCAGGTCAAAGTTCTGAGTTACTTCCCAGGTCAAAGTTCTGAGTTACTTCCCAGGTCAAAGTTCTGAGTTACTTCCCAGGTCAAAGTTCTGAGTTACTTCCCAGGTCAAAGTTCTGAGTTACTTCCCAGGTCAAAGTTCTGAGTTACTTCCCAGGTCAAAGTTCTGAGTTACTTCCCAGGTCAAAGTTCTGAGTTACTTCCCAGGTCAAAGTTCTGAGTTACTTCCCAGGTCAAAGTTCTGAGTTACTTCCCAGGTCAAAGTTCTGAGTTACTTCCCAGGTCAAAGTTCTGAGTTACTTCCCAGGTCAAAGTTCTGAGTTACTTCCCAGGTCAAAGTTCTGAGTTACTTCCCAGGTCAAAGTTCTGAGTTACTTCCCAGGTCAAAGTTCTGAGTTACTTCCCAGGTCAAAGTTCTGAGTTACTTCCCAGGTCAAAGTTCTGAGTTACTTCCCAGGTCAAAGTTCTGAGTTACTTCCCAGGTCAAAGTTCTGAGTTACTTCCCAGGTCAAAGTTCTGAGTTACTTCCCAGGTCAAAGTTCTGAGTTACTTCCCAGGTCAAAGTTCTGAGTTACTTCCCAGGTCAAAGTTCTGAGTTACTTCCCAGGTCAAAGTTCTGAGTTACTTCCCAGGTCAAAGTTCTGAGTTACTTCCCAGGTCAAAGTTCTGAGTTACTTCCCAGGTCAAAGTTCTGAGTTACTTCCCAGGTCAAAGTTCTGAGTTACTTCCCAGGTCAAAGTTCTGAGTTACTTCCCAGGTCAAAGTTCTGAGTTCTTCCCGGTCAAGTTTGATTACTTCCCAGGTCAAAGTTCTGAGTTACTTCCCAGGTCAAAGTTCTGAGTTACTTCCCAGGTCAAAGTTCTGAGTTACTTCCCAGGTCAAAGTTCTGAGTTACTTCCCAGGTCAAAGTTCTGAGTTACTTCCCAGGTCAAAGTTCTGAGTTACTTCCCAGGTCAAAGTTCTGAGTTACTTCCCAGGTCAAAGTTCTGAGTTACTTCCCAGGTCAAAGTTCCGAGTTACTTCCCAGGTCAAAGTTCCGAGTTACTTCCCAGGTCAAAGTTCCGAGTTACTTCCCAGGTCAAAGTTCCGAGTTACTTCCCAGGTCAAAGTTCCGAGTTACTTCCCAGGTCAAAGTTCCGAGTTACTTCCCAGGTCAAAGTTCCGAGTTACTTCCCAGGTCAAAGTTCCGAGTTACTCCCCAGGTCAAAGTTCTCTTCACATCTAATAACTACCTTCGCTTGCTGTTACTAAAATTTCTCGGTTAATTTGTTATAACTAAGTTTTTTAATTTAACTTCACATGCATAAATATTTTTACAATGGTCTTGAGAGCACACACGTTATGGACAGACGCAATACTTCTACAACATTCAGCACTACTGCAACATTCAGCACTACTGCAACATTCAGCACTACTGCAACATTCAGCACTACTACAACATTCAGTACTACTACAACATTCAGCACTACTACAACATTCAGCACTACTGCAACATTCAGTACTACTACAACATTCAGCACTACTGCAACATTCAGTACTACTGCAACATTCAGCACTACTGCAACATTCAGTACTACTGCAACATTCAGCACTACTACAACATTCAGTACTACTACAACATTCAGCACTACTACAACATTCAGTACTACTACAACATTCAGTACTACTACAACATTCAGTACTACTACAACATTCAGCACTACTACAACATTCAGCACTACTACAACATTCAGTACTACTACAACATTCAGTACTACTACAACATTCAGTACTACTACAACATTCAGCACTACTACAACATTCAGCACTACTACAACATTCAGCACTACTGCAACATTCAGCACTACTACAACATTCAGCACTACTACAACATTCAGCACTACTGCAACATTCAGCACTACTACAACATTCAGTACTACTGCAACATTCAGTACTACTACAACATTCAGCACTACTACAACATTCAGCACTACTACAACATTCAGTACTACTACAACATTCAGTACTACTACAACATTCAGCACTACTACAACATTCAGCACTACTACAACATTCAGCACTACAACATTCAGCACTACTGCAACATTCAGTACTACTACAACATTCAGTACTACTACAACATTCAGTACTACTACAACATTCAGTACTACTGCAACATTCAGTACTACTACAACATTCAGCACTACTGCAACATTCAGTACTACTACAACATTCAGTACTACTGCAACATTCAGCACTACTGCAACATTCAGCACTACTGCAACATTCAGCACTACTGCAACATTCAGCATTACTACAACATTCAGTACTACAACATTCAGTACTACTACAACATTCAGTACTACTACAACATTCAGCACTACTACAACATTCAGTACTACTACAACATTCAGTACTACTGCAACATTCAGTACTACTACAACATTCAGTACTACTACAACATTCAGTACTACTGCAACATTCAGCACTACTGCAACATTCAGCACTACTGCAACATTCAGCACTACTACAACATTCAGCACTACTACAACATTCAGTACTACTACAACATTCAGTACTACTACAACATTCAGTACTACTGCAACATTCAGTACTACTGCAACATTCAGTACTACTACAACATTCAGCACTACTACAACATTCAGCACTACTACAACATTCAGTACTTCTACAACATTCAGTACTACTGCAACATTCAGCACTACTGCAACATTCAGTACTACTGCAACATTCAGCACTACTGCAACATTCAGTACTACTACAACATTCAGTACTACTACAACATTCAGTACTACTACAACATTCAGTACTACTGCAACATTCAGCACTACTGCAACATTCAGTACTACTGCAACATTCGAAACAAACATCTGTGTGTGATGGTCGATCACTTTACCAGATTTTGTGAGTTAGTTCCTATCCCAGATAAGACTGCCGGGACAGTAGCTAAAGCGTTTAAGGAACGTATAATCTGTAGACATACCACTCCTAAGTCCCTCATAACAGATAATGGAGGTGAATTTTGTAACGAGATTCTAGAAAACCTATGTGCCTTGTATAAGATTACTAAATCTACCATTGTTCCACACCATCCTGCCAGCAATGGGTTAGCAGAAAGAACGAATAAGAAAGTCCTTGATGTCTTAAGAGCTACCATCAATCCCAATAGTGTAACCTGGGATGAAGTTATACCTGAATGTCGTTATTCCCTACGTACACGACAAGTGTTAATTAATCCTCAAGTATCATTTGTAGATACCAGTGTAGATCCTCCTCAATCAGAAGTTGAGTTACCTATTGTAACAGAGTTTGATCCACCCAGAGATGATAATTATACAGCCTATATCAATCTCACCCTAGCAGAGTTGGGGTTAAGTGTAAATAACCTGTATAGATAAATATGTAGTAAGCGTTTAACTGTGTGTTATAATATCTACTTAGTATTACTCAAATTTTTTTGTGTGTTCACGTTCTCTCCGAGTTCTGAGAATTAACAGTATAGATTTGTGTGCACCATATCTACCTTGTCTGTTAATCACTACCTTCTTGTAATTATATTTCCTCAGAATTCGTAGATCACATGAAGACAGTTCGATCGAACAAATTTTTTTTTATCTCTCTTATCATGATATTCTTGAATGAGCTCATTTAATTAATTCCCAAGTATCAAGATGCATCATATAGTAATGTAGATTATTCCGTCACGATAATATCCATGTGAAGTATAATGTTAACTGTTGTGTACTTTGACATTGTATAGAATCAGCTGAAAGTTGTTGCCTGTTGTCCTTAGTTTGTGTAGTTGTATGTCGAGACGCCATACGTAGCATGCCCGAGCTGTACGGGTTGTACTTATAACGGCTGCATCACGGCTGTTCACGTGATTTCCAACCTCTGCCCATGTGATCTGGCATCAGCCAATGATAGGCCTGCCTTTTGAATGCCTCAGTGCCAGGCGGCCTAGTGTTCAGTTACCACCCAGACTCAGTGCAGGACAGACGGACACAGGCATAGGCTCTCAGCTCCCATATATCCAACGCCTCATTAAACGCTACCAAAACCCAAGCTCATCGTCTGTTAATATTACCAAATCTATGCAAAGAACCCCACAACACACTGCAACATTCAGTACTACTACAACATTCAGCACTACTACAACATTCAGTACTACTGCAACATTCAGTACTACTGCAACATTCAGTACTACTACAACATTCAGCACTACTGCAACATTCAGTACTACTACAACATTCAGTACTACTGCAACATTCAGTACTACTGCAACATTCAGTACTACTACAACATTCAGCACTACTACAACATTCAGCACTACTACAACATTCAGTACTACTACAACATTCAGTACTACTACAACATTCAGTACTTCTACAACATTCAGTACTTCTACAACATTCAGTAGCTGGTACCTAGGGTAACCCAAGAAAGTCAGTGTGACTTATTTCCATTAAGAGCGATTGTATTCAAGTTCGTGGTGTCCTCAAAACATTGAGATCGACTGGAAGAACACATCAAGCTTGATCTTGAAGTCAGTTAGGGGTGTATTGATAATTTTCCACACATATGAAGAGTCTTGGACCCAATACATTTATTAATTAGTATAGACATTGCACTTGTACCGCACACTTGTTGCTAGAAAGTTGAACTGTTACTCCACGCTTATGAAATCCCTATTTTTCACTAGGTTTATTCTAAACTTCCCTGTATCTAACACTTGGGTTAGTATTTAGATATTCACCTTCAGAGAGTTCATTCTGAGTACTCCGAGCGGTGCCAATACTTTAAATGTTCTATCCAGTCAACGACACCTGTAAATATTGTATTTTTTTCCTGGTTGTATCTTACCTGCTTTATAGGAAGATGTGAACACAGACCAGTGTTACAACAAGCACCATTATTAGCACCATTATTATTTGAATACGTCACATAATTCATCATGTTTTCCTGGTGTTCGTGACTCTTGTGTTGTTCTCTGAACGTTAGTTAAGTCGTCTGCCTGCTTTAGTTTTCATGATTTCAGTTTCTAAGTAACTGGAGTTTTGGTAGGTCTTATGTTTTAAATGGGACAGTGGAAGTGAATGAGTGGGATTGAGAGCGGAAGGTTATGTGAGCGTAGTTGTATATAAGAACATAAGAACATAAGAAAGGAGGAACACTGCAGCAGGCCTGTTGGCCCATACTAGGCAGGTCCTTCACAATCCGTCCCACTAACAGAATATTTGCTCAACCCAATCTTCAATGCTACCCAAGAAATAAGCTTTGACAATTCTACCCACTCATGCGCGAGTCCCACTCAAATCCAACCCCTCTCACTCATGAATTTATCCAACCTAAATTTGAAACTACCCAAGGTCCTAGCTTCAATAACCCTACTAGGCAGACTGTTCCACTCATCAACTACCCTATTTCCAAACCAATACTTTCCTATATCCTTTCTAAATCTAAACTTATCTAACTTGAATCCATTATTGCGGGTTCTCTCTTGGAGAGATATCCTCAAGACCTTATTTATATCCCCTTTGTTAATACCCATTTTCCACTTGTATACCTCGATCATGTCTCCCCTCATTCTACGTCTTACAAGTGAATGTAATTTTAGGGTCTTCAATCTTTCTTCGTAAGGAAGATTTCTAATGCTATGTATTAATTTAGTCATTCTACGCTGAATGTTTTCTAACGAATTTATGTCCATTCTGTAATATGGAGACCAGAACTGAGCTGCGTAATCTAGGTGAGGCCTTACTAATGATGTATAAAGCTGTAATATAACCTCTGGACTTCTGTTGCTAACACTTCTTGATATAAATCCCAGTAATCTATTTGCCTTATTACGTACGCTTAGGCATTGCTGTTGATTCATTACCTGAGATAACTTTGATACTTATTTGATCATTCCCCGTGACCGGTGCGTTGATTGTTCGTCCCACTGCCCCTCTGACTCACCTCACCTATTATTTAAGCTAGCTTTGTCCTCACCCTCTGTGTCCTTACCCTCTGTTTTACTTGCGGAGCCAAATTTGGGCTCCTGGCTTCTCTTAGAGTACTGTTATTGTCACTACTAGTTTCTAGTACCCGAGATCAGTTCTGTGGCGGGTGGAGACTTATGGTAACCATCCTTACACTTCTTGCCACTTTTCACTTCACAGTAATTAGGTACCTGGGTATTAGCTGACTGTTGTGGGTCGTATCCTGGGTGTGGGTTCTTTACCATAGATAAGGTTGTTCTTTGAATTAGGGTGAGGTGGGATAACTGTAAGCCAGTAAACGCAACCGTGTAAATAAAAATCTTTTATTCGCTAACCTAATTGATTTCCTGCCCCCAGAAGTCGCTCATACATACTCATGAAGTATCTAGTGCACACTTTCCCCACGTTATCGTCTAGTGCGCTTCACTCCTACCCTGACAGAAACTAGCTGTGGTTCATCTATGTCCCCTCACTCATTATCCTCACATCTCAAACAATTTTTCCTTATTTACTGTAGCAAGTCTTCAGAGTAGTTTGTATAAAACGATAAGTTGTGCCCTGGCCATCCTCTCTGTGTTTCTAATTAATTTAGGTCTCTCCTCGTAGATCTTTCTCATTTCCGGTACCAGAGTCGTTGTGAACCTTTGTAGTTTATGTCTGATCATGTAGATGTGAAGTCCTTACTGGCACCACATAACCAAGCGAATGTTTATTAAAGTTTCTAAAGCAACTCATGAGTTTGTCGGTGATACCTGGAGTATACCTGGAGAGGTCAACGCCCCCGCGGCCCGGTCTGTGACCAGACCTCATGGTGGATCAGGGTCTGATCAACCAGGCTGTTTGTGCTACTAGGTCAGATGCCGTGCTCCTTCCTTAAGTGAATGTAACCTGACCTGGCTGGGTCGGGGCATTGGCTTAAGCCGGTGGGAGACTTGGACCTGCCTCGCATGGGCCAGTAGGCCTGCTGCAGTGTTCCTTCTTTCTTATGTTCTTATGTTCTTATGTTACTGTTGGCCGCACGTAACCCGACGTACGAACCACAGCCCGGTGAAGTTATAACTCCTATATAGTGTGCAGCTTCTCACGCCCACAATCTGGGAGCCGTGTAGTGAAGCATTCCATTGTTGCAAATAAGATATGAAGCGGTGGCCTCTTATCCCTCCTCATAGGCTTCTATTCTTAAAAGAAATCTCAATCTTCCCTTCACATGCTGCCCGGTTATGTGAGTTATAATGGAGAGAACAGTTGTGGAAGTAGTGTTAGCTTTGTGATGTATGATGTGATGTTATGATGGCATGAGTGGAGGTGTTGCAAATGGTTGTGATAGTGTTGCAGGTTGCAGTAGTGGTTGTGGACTTTATGTACTGTTGGAGATATTGTTGGTTGTTATTAGTGATGGCAATGATGTGGTGGTGGCAGTTTCCATAACCTTTACGTTTCTGCCACTAATACAAGTTGTTAAAACTTGCATTTGTGGTCACAGTGGTGCCTATGCTAAAATTCCTATGGTATATAAATATACCTAGTTGGATGAATCTTATGGTAGCCAGCTGGCCCAGTGGCTAACGCGTCGGTCTGGAGTTTTATGACTCTGATCGCGGGTTCTGACCCCACCCGTGGTATGGTTTGAACTTAGTAACCCAACAAGTAAGGGTTTTAGCTAGTAAAAACAGCCCTGCCCACAACACACTGGGTTCTCTGACGAACACCATTCACTGTAGTATATGCAAAGTACTCAATAAGTTGTTTGTGAACGTCCTGTGTGTGTGTGTGTGTGTGTGTGTGTGTGTGTGTGTGTGTGTGTGTGTGTGTGTCTGTGCATATATATATACACCCACATACACCTAGTTGTGTTTGTGGGGGTCGAGTCATAGTTTCCGACTCCGCCTCTTAAATACGAACGACTTGTTCACGTTTGTATCAATGTATCATTTTTCTTATAGTGAGGATAGCAAAGTGAAAATAATGTTTGTGTGAAGCGTGAAGACTGTAATGTGGCGGAGTTAGTACCTGTGGAGGGATGTAGTGTGTGTGGCAGACCAACAGGCCTTGCAGATGTGACGTCCCCGTTGATCATATCATAGACGGTGGACTTCACTAGTGATGTGAAACAGGCTAGTCGCCGTTGACGTAAACGGTGCATTTGATTAAAGATTCCAGAGATGAACGGGGAGAAGGACCACGAGATAATCACTGTGGAGGCCAATCATCACAGTCACCACCTTCTGCAGCCAGAAGTCGGAGGTGGGAGATCGAAGAACTTAACACCAAAGAGGTTGGGTGTCGAAGAATTGCTAAAAACACATTCGAGTGGATTCAAAGCCACAGGAAAACCATCAGGAGACTCTTGCCCTGCTGACACCCTTCTGTTCGGGGCTGATGGCTTTGTGGTGGACGTTGGGAGGACAACAGTGAATGGTGGCAGGACACATGATAGGTGTCCATCAATGGGGTCCTCGACACAATCTCCCGCCTCCGATCTTTCCAAACCACAGAACGGTACTCAGCACCCATCCCAGACACCGAATGCCATTGAGCACCCTTCACAATCACTAAGCCCCACTCGGCACCCGTCACAGCCATTTAGCGCCTCCCAGAACCCAGTTAAGAACTTTGAGCTTAGCACTATGGCCCAAGGAGCGCTAGAGGTCCAACACATTGGGGAGACACTGAAGAATAGCAGCAGCAGCCAACCTCATGTGACAGATTCAGGAAGTTGGCTGGGGTCAGTGGTGGTAGCACTCCCAGGTGAGGGCTGGAGGTGCAGTGTGGTGCAGGGAAAGGTGAACATCTACGAGACAGCTGAATTAAGGGAACATGCAGCCTTCAGGCACTATACTGCTGGAGGGGTCAGCGTGGTCGTCCACCCGGAAAGTGGAGTTCAAGATGGCACCTGGAAGCCTACCCTGCAAGACTCCGCCAGTGTTGACTTCCTCACAGCTAAAGCGGTGTGTAGTCCTCTTGGCTCTTGCTCTAGGCCAGTGTATAGGCTCTGAATATTACTCTAAACGTAAGGTGTAGGCTCGTAGGCTCTGGATGTTGCTTCAGGCCTGGTGTGTAGGCTTTTTCAACTTATTTTTCTGCTGGACACCCCATCCAAATACAGTGGTACCTCGACTTACGATGGTCCCCAAACTCACCCTTTTATGTAAGTTTATTTTTTTAAACGCTTTTGTAAGTGTAATTTTGGGGATCTAAAAGGACTAGTCTATTTTATATCATTTCTTAAGGGGATAAATTCGTTTGGTAATGGCACTTGAACAGTATTCTGGAATGAAAAAATATCGTAAGTCGAGGTACCACTTATCGCAAAGAAACACTCAGGCAAAATTGTGTTTGAATTTAATTATATTTAGTGATCGCTACCAAGAATAGTATACTCTAGTACATGTTGATATAGGTTAGAAAACATTTTTATACTTAAAATTGTATTAAATTATTGAATATTTTGAACATGAATATAATAATTATAATATGAATATTGAGCATGTATAAATTGTAAATTGATGAAAGGCAGTCACTTGAGTGCTGTGTTCTTGTTTGGATCAGGAAAAATGCATGGTGATCACTGACAACTTGGAGAGAGATTATAGTATTATACTGATGCATCAGTGCCACGCCTTTCTCCACCAAGTAGTTCACCACTTTCAGCCCACTCACGGCTCTTTGGCTCACTAGGAACAAAGGTTCAGAAAGACGATCTATAGGATCATTCTCCAAGAAACCTCATTTGAATGGCAACTGAAAATGAAAGAAATATTCCTTGATGGTGTTTAAGTCAGCGACTGCTCTCCTGATTGGCGTATAAATCATGTTATTTGTTGATGTCCTCCATCTTTGTTTCGCCGTCTACCCTTCAATAATAGTCGTCAACAAAGAGTGGGGGATCAGCTCTCGTTCAAAGTACCAGAGATGATTGACAGGTTTCATCACCGTGGCTTGCAGTATGTACATTCTCATAAACCAGATTATTTTTTTGCGTTAAGTTAGGCAAGGTGAGGAGCAGGTTCCTGTAACCAAGCTCTGAGGTAAAAGTTTTGTAGTTAAATCACAGATAGTTTGTATTAATTTCCTTCCATGTCGACAACTTGAACCGAGTTCTGAACATCCAAATTTTGAATGAGTATATACTCCAGGTATACTCCAGTACTTTTTGCCATTCAGCGAGCACTGTGCAGTGTTCCAGGAAAACGGAACATAGTTCCTTGATGCTGGATGCCATTCAGGAAGATTGTGATCTCCGGTAGCTTCATATACAGCGGTTATGGAAAATGAATTATCGATGAAGGACACCTGCAGTTGAAATTATTTAAACTGACCCAATAATGAGTCCAGGATATTTTAATCTTTTATAAAATTATTTGTTTTATTGGGTGTTACTATAGGCTTTAGCTTACGTGGCTAGTAATACACACTGATGCAGTGAATACTTCAGTAATACACACTGATGCAGTGAATACTTCAGTAATACACACTGATGCAGTGAATACTTCAGTAATACACACTGATGCAGTGAATACTTCAGTAATACACACTGATGCAGTGAATACTTCAGTAATACACACTGATGCAGTGAATACTTCAGTAATACACACTGATGCAGTGAATACTTCAGTAATACACACTGATGCAGTGAATACTTCAGTAATACACACTGATGCAGTGAATACTTCAGTAATACACACTGATGCAGTGAATACTTCAGTAATACACACTGATGCAGTGAATACTTCAGTAATACACACTGATGCAGTGAATACTTCAGTAATACACACTGATGCAGTGAATACTTCAGTAATACACACTGAGGCAGTGAATACTTCAGTAATACACACTGAGGCAGTGAATACTTCAGTAATACACACTGAGGCAGTGAATACTTCAGTAATACACACTGAGGCAGTGAATACTTCAGTAATACACACTGAGGCAGTGAATACTTCAGTAATACACACTGAGGCAGTGAATACTTCAGTAATACACACTGAGGCAGTGAATACTTCAGTAATACACACTGAGGCAGTGAATACTTCAGTAATACACACTGAGGCAGTGATACTCGTAATACATAGGCATGAATCAGTAATACACACTGAGGCAGTGAATACTTCAGTAATACACACTGAGGCAGTGAATACTTCAGTAATACACACTGAGGCAGTGAATACTTCAGTAATACACACTGAGGCAGTGAATACTTCAGTAATACACACTGAGGCAGTGAATACTTCAGTAATACACACTGAGGCAGTGAATACTTCAGTAATACACACTGAGGCAGTGAATACTTCAGTAATACACACTGAGGCAGTGAATACTTCAGTAATACACACTGAGGCAGTGAATACTTCAGTAATACACACTGAGGCAGTGAATACTTCAGTAATACACACTGAGGCAGTGAATACTTCAGTAATACACACTGAGGCAGTGAATACTTCAGTAATACACACTGAGGCAGTGAATACTTCAGTAATACACACTGAGGCAGTGAATACTTCAGTAATACACACTGAGGCAGTGAATACTTCAGTAATACACACTGAGGCAGTGAATACTTCAGTAATACACACTGAGGCAGTGAATACTTCAGTAATACACACTGAGGCAGTGAATACTTCAGTAATACACACTGAGGCAGTGAATACTTCAGTAATACACACTGAGGCAGTGAATACTTCAGTAATACACACTGAGGCAGTGAATACTTCAGTAATACACACTGAGGCAGTGAATACTTCAGTAATACACACTGAGGCAGTGAATACTTCAGTAATACACACTGAGGCAGTGAATACTTCAGTAATACACACTGAGGCAGTGAATACTTCAGTAATACACACTGAGGCAGTGAATACTTCAGTAATACACACTGAGGCAGTGAATACTTCAGTAATACACACTGAGGCAGTGAATACTTCGAATACACACTGAGGCAGTGAATACTTCAGTAATACACACTGAGGCAGTGAATACTTCAGTAATACACACTGAGGCAGTGAATACTTGAATACACACTGAGGCAGTAATACTTCAATACACTGAGGCAGTGAATACTTCAGTAATACACACTGAGGCAGTGAATACTTCAGTAATATCTAGTAGGTTATCTTGTATTCTTTTTCTTTAAGTTCATTAATTGAGGTTAAATACTGTACGTGTTTATCAAATGTCATGGTGACGTGTGTGTGTGTGTGTACTCGTTACTAGTGTGTGTACTCGTTACTAGTGTGTGTACTCGTTACTAGTGTGTGTACTCGTTACTAGTGTGTGTACTCGTTACTAGTGTGTGTACTCGTTACTAGTGTGTGTGTACTCTCCTAGTTACTAGTGTGTGTGTACTCTCCTAGTTACTAGTGTGTGTGTACTCTCCTAGTTACTAGTGTGTGTGTGTACTCTCCTAGTTACTATGTGTGTGTACTCTCCTAGTTACTATGTGTGTGTACTCTCCTAGTTACTAGTGTGTGTGTACTCTCCTAGTTACTAGTGTGTGTGTGTACTCCTAGTTACTAGTGTGTGTGTACTCTCCTAGTTACTAGTGTGTGTGTACTCTCCTAGTTAGTGTGTGTACTCTCCTAGTTACTAGTGTGTGTACTCGCCTAGTTACTAGTGTGTGTACTCGCCTAGTTACTAGTGTGTGTGTACTCGCCTAGTTACTAGTGTGTGTGTGTGTACTCGCCTAGTTACTAGTGTGTGTGTGTGTACTGCCTAGTTACTAGTGTGTGTGTGTACTCGCCTAGTTACTAGTGTGTGTGTGTACTCGCCTAGTTACTAGTGTGTGTGTGTACTGTCTAGTTACTAGTGTGTGTGTGTACTGTCTAGTTACTAGTGTGTGTGTGTACTGACTAGTTACTAGTGTGTGTGTGTACTCGCCTAGTTACTAGTGTGTGTGTGTACTGCCTAGTTACTAGTGTGTGTGTGTGTGTGTACTGGCCTAGTTACTAATGTGTGTGTACTCGCCTAGTTACTATGTGTTGTGTGTGTGTGTACTCGCCTAGTTACTAGTGTGTGTGTGTACTCGCCTAGTTACTAGTGTGTGTGTGTACTCGCCTAGTTACTAGTGTGTGTGTGTACTCGCCTAGTTACTAGTGTGTGTGTGTGTGTACTGCCTAGTTACTAGTGTGTGTGTGTGTTTTTTACTCGCCTAGTTACTAGTGTGTCGCTAGTTAGTGTGTGTCTACGCCTAGTTACTAGTGTGTGTGTGTACTGTCTAGTTACTAGTGTGTGTGTGTACTGTCTAGTTACTAGTGTGTGTGTGTACTGACTAGTTACTAGTGTGTGTGTGTACCGCCTAGTTACTAGTGTGTGTGTGTGTGTACTCGCCTAGTTACTAGTGTGTGTGTGTGTGTGTGTACTGGCCTAGTTACTAATGTGTGTGTACTCGCCTAGTTACTAGTGTGTGTGTGTACTCGCCTAGTTACTAGTGTGTGTGTGTGTATACTCGCCTAGTTACTAGTGTTTGTGTGTGTACTCGCCTAGTTACTAGTGTGTGTGTGTACTCGCCTAGTTACTAGTGTGAGTGTGTACTCGCCTAGTTACTAGTGTGTGTGTGTGTACTCGCCTAGTTACTAGTGTGTGTGTGTGTACTCGCCTAGTTACTAGTGTGTGTGTGTACTCGCCTAGTTACTAGTGTGTGTGTGTGTACTCGCCTAGTTACTAGTGTGTGTGTGTACTCGCCTAGTTACTAGTGTGTGTGTGTGTGTACTCGCCTAGTTACTAGTGTGTGTGTGTGTGTACTCGCCTAGTTACTAGTGTGTGTGTGTGTACTCGCCTAGTTACTAGTGTGTGTGTGTACTCGCCTAGTTACTATGTGTGTGTGTACTCGCCTAGTTACTAGTGTGTGTGTGTGTGTGTGTGTATGTGTACTCGCCTAGTTCTTTGCAAGTGATGATTCATATAATTCTTCGCACTTCTTTAACTGCTGTTGACCAATATTGTTGATTCTTGGCCCCCAGGGCCTGATCATACTTATTATTGAAACTGTGCATGGTGTTTGCATCCTTCACCACTTCATCTAGGCCTCTAGGGCACTTCATCTAGGCCTCTAGGGTATTCCTCTTCTGCCTACTCATTACCTTGTGATTCAAAAAGTATTTCCTAATGTCTTTGTGTCTCATCTGAATCTCCCCTCAAGGAAGCTTCCTTGACGCTGGTGGGGGCTCTTGATCTAGGGAATTGGATCTGTGCTCCGGTTCCCTGAATTAAGCCTGAATACCTTCCACATCCTCCCCCACAGGCGCTGCATAATCCTACGGGTTTATCGCTCCCCCTTGATTATTATAATACTTATTATCTGAATCTTTATCTGCCATCTTTGATATGTAGCTTCCTCTTATGTCATCTAAGAACGTTCCCATCTTTGTTGTCCACTCCTTTGAATACAAAAGTCTAAATAAATTTATTATGCAAGCAAACCCATTATTATACAGAACATTTTTGGCACAGTGATTGAGTGTGAGTTATAATGTAGAGCAATGAATAACTTTAGTGCCAAAGTTATGTACATTTCCAGACCCTGCTCTCACTCCATTTGTTACTTCCACAGGGTGACTACATATGGATCGAACCGGTGTCTCGACGAGAGTTTGATGTAGCCATCGGTGCCAGGGTGGTCAGTGCTGAAGGTCGACGTATACAGGTGCAGGACGACGACGGTCAGGTAAGTACTGTACCAGTAGGTGTCAGGGGAAGAACTTGCACAACAGTAGGTTAGTTAATTTAATATCTTTATTATGCACCCCATACCCATCCTGTGGGCGGTAGTCAAAAGATTACAAAGGTACTTATAATGGGTCCAGGGACTGGGCCCCAAAGTTTTGATAGCTGAGCAAGTTACAAAGGTAATGAACTCGGGTAGATCTGGTCACAATCATGACAAGTTACAAAGGTATTTACAGATTACAGAGGTACATAATGGGTCCAGAGACTGGGCCCCAAAGTTTTGATAGCTGAACAAGGTATGTACAAAGGAAAGAACTTACACACCAGTAGGACCCTCGAAAAGGTTCAAGCAGCTTAAACCTTTACAAAATATAGAAAATTTTAATAAACAATTAAATTTTATTTCCAAAATTTACATAAGCGTTAGAAAATTAGGTGGCATTTTTATTTCATACCTTATGACAAACTTTTGGTTATGCAGAGCATTTCAAGTAGACTAAGACTAGAACTTAGAACTCTTTGTCTTGTTCATAAAACTGACATTATGTATAACTTCAGTCAGATTCAGTAACTTGATACTTTTATGACAGGAACAATGGCTGACACCGGAACGAAGAATCAAAGCAATGCACCCTACCTCAGTGCAGGGGGTGGAGGACATGATCTCTCTAGGGGACCTCCACGAGGCTGGCATTCTTCGCAACCTTCTTATCCGATATAACGAGAACCTCATCTATGTAAGTAAATCATTCCTGGGAGCTCTCAGCTTCATCTCTTGGGATAGTGTATTAACCACAAGGGGCAGAGGAAGGATTAACATTAATATTCTTTATTTCTAATCACTGCATTACAAAGTAGTATGTGTATACAATAATTATGAAGGCCATGGGATGCACAGCATTTAGGTCAAAATTTAGCCAAGCTATAACAATTATATACGGTAATTTGGTTTATTATTTCTTAAGTCTATACATGGTATTAACAGGAAGTAAAAGTTAAGATACGAGTGACAACTTACTAATTAATAAAACATTTTTTTTTATTTGCGTAGTTAAAAAAAAAAAAGGTGAGTGGAATTAAATTACAATAAAATACAATTTAATACAATAAAAATTATCTGAAGATTATTTCATCATACAAGGATATTAAACTTAAAATGATTAGTCTAAGGAAAATTCTCGGTAAAAGACGTATGTCTGAATGACGAGGATTTAAACATATGATAGGATATACAGTGGACCCCCGAGTTTCGTAAACCACGGAAATCGTACAATTATGTAAGTATAATATTGTAAGTGCTTGTGGAAGTGTATTTTTGGGGGTCTGAAATAGACTAACCTACGTGACATTTTTCCTTAAGGGAGTAAATTCGTTCGGTAATGGCGCTTGAGCAGACTTCAGGAGTGAAGCTTTTACGAAACTCGGGGGTCCACTGTACGGAAGTACAAAAAAAGTAGAAAAAAGAAGTACAGGAGGATGAATAATCGATGAAAACCGAAGAAGCAGGATTCAAGATGTATTTGAATGTATTATGTTATAAATTACACTAAGGAAAAGGATGTGCATTTTAACAGTGATTTTGAAGAGGTTGACAGATAGGAACTATTTAGAATCTTCGGGCAGAGATAACAATTTTTGATGCAGTGAGAAGGAGGGGGATGCCATAGTCCAGGTACTGGGGAAAAGGATGGTACAATGAGAGGGAAGGGGACACCTGGGTGTGGTAATGTCCGAAGACCTCACCTTCAAGGACCACAACAATGCCACTATTACATCTGCGAGGAAACTGATAGGATGGATAATGAGAACATTCAAGACAAGAGATGCCAAGCCAATGATGATCCTTTTTAAATCACTTGTTCTCTCTAGGCTAGAATACTGCTGTACATTAACATCCCCATTCAAGGCAGGTGAAATTGCAGATCTAGAGAATGTACAGAGAACCTTTACTGCACGTATAAGTTCCATCAAACACCTTAACTACTGGGAACACCTGGAATCACTAGACTTATATTCACTGGAGCGCAGGCGAGAGAGATATATCATAATCTACACCTGGAAGATTCTGGAGGGACTGGTCCCTAATATGCACACAGAAATCACTCCATACGAAAGCAAAAGACTTGGCAGACAGTGCAACGTACCCCCAGTGAAAAGTAGGGGTGCCAGTGGTACACTAAGAGAAAACACAATAAGTGTCCGGGGCCCAAGACTGTTCAACAGCCTCCCACCAGCCATAAGGGGCATTACCAGTAGACCTCTGGTTGCCTTCAAGAGGGAGCTGGACAAATACCTAAAGTCAGTGCCAGATCAGCCGGGCTGTGGTTCATACGTTGGACTACGTGCAGCCAGCAGTAACAGCCTCATTGATCAGGCCCTGATCCACCGGGAGGCCTGGTCATAGACCGGGCCGCGGGGACGTCGATCCCCGGAATGCCCTCCAGGTAGACTCCAGGTAGTTCAGGTACTGGGGGAAAGGATGGTACAATGAGAGGGAATGGGACACCATAGTTCAGGTACTGGGGATAAGGATGGTACAATGAGAAGGAAGGGGACACCATAGTCCAGGTACTGGGGGAAAGCATGGTACAATGAGAGGGAGGGGGACACCATAGTTCAGATACTGGGGGAAAGGATGGTACAATGAGAGGGAAGGGGACACCATAGTCCAGGTACTGGGGGAAAGGATGGTACAATGAGAGGGAAGGGGACACCATAGTTCAGGTACTGGGGTAAGGATGGTACAATGAGAGGGAAGGGGACACCATAGTTCAGGTACTGGGGGAAAGGATGGTACAATGAGAGGGAAGGGGACACCATAGTTCAGGTACTGGGGGTAAGGATGGTACAATGAGAGGGAAGGGGACACCATAGTTCAGGTACTGGGGAAAAGGATGGTACAATGAGAGGGAAGGGGACACCATAGTCCAGGTACTGGGGGTAAGGATGGTACAATGAGAGGGAAGGGGACACCATAGTTCAGGTACTGGGGGAAAGGATGGTACAATGAGAGGGAAGGGGACACCATAGTCCAGGTACTGGGGGTAAGGATGGTACAATGAGGGAAGGAGACACCATAGTTCAGGTACTGGGGGTAAGGATGGTACAGTGAGAGGGAGGGAGGGAGACACCATAGTTTAGGTACTGGGGAAAGGATGGTGCAATGAGAGGGAAGGGGACACCATAGTTCAGGTACTGGGGGTAAGGATGGTACAGTGAGAGAGGGGGGGACAACATAGTCCAGGTGCTGGGGGTAAGGATGGTACAGTAAGAGAGGGGACAACATAGTCCAGGTGCTGGGGGTAAGGATGGTACAGTGAGAGTTGCGGGTGTAAGTAGTTAACGGTCAAGTTGGACCGAAATGCTGTTATAAGTTTGTCTGCTATGTGTGGGTTATTTATGTACGTACTGTACAGGGTTCTAAGATAACAGGTCAGTTTTGGTAATACATACACTATACATATTATCTTAGTTTCATCTCTTATCAAGCACTTGTGATAACTGTGCCAAGTTACATTGAATTTCATCACTAATACTCTTATGATTTTCTCATATCTTTGGGGGCTGGAGCTTTAGTAAAACTTTGATTTAACATACATTGATTTGATGGACAAAATCAGTTGCCCAAACGAAGTCCATAAACAGCAGACAAAGTCCATTGTTTCCAGACTTATCAATTATTGTTATAATCTTCTTAGAAATCACCTCATCACCCAAAATTAACCAGACAAACCATACTCAATACCTACCAGTTACTCAAAAGCTATACAAGAAAGCTTTCTAAATAAGTTAAGACTGCTCAAGTTAAACTTAATTCAACTTCATTACTGTATATTGTGCTAAGGATTGCTCAACCATATACGTATAACTCATTACGTACTTCAAAATTAGGATGCTTAAATTTCATTGTCTTAAATAATACTAAATTGTAATAATTTCATATTGCAAATTGTTTTAAATTGTTCCATTGTAATAATACCATATTGTAAATTAATTCAAATTGTACCATTGTTTGTAATGTAATTTTTATAAACTAATTTTAAAACTGTAATTATTCACTACTGAACTTCTCTACTAAACTTATTAAAGCCTGATAGCATTACCTATAACAACTTAATTCTCTTGTACTCACTGTAACTCATCAAAGGTCCATTTAATGATCTGTTATTGCCTTGCTAATCTTAAGTTAATAGTAGTATTAAGTTTGCCCGAAATGCTCTGCATACAAAGGGGCTTTTGGCATGTACACCCAACTATTATATTCCTTTGTACAACTATGTATCATGTCAAAATAAATTTCTTATTCTTATCATGAAAAAAAACTCTTTGTATTTAATGAACCCTCGGCATTACGAGACACACACTCTCCCTCTTAGTTCTTACAGCGAAATATGTTTCTTATGGCTTTCTTATCAGCAAGTGTCATCTTTAAGATGGTATTATGTCTTGGTCTCCTCTGTAGCTACATCAAAGAAAGTACATACAGGCTGCCCTTCAAGCACCCTATTAAATAAATAAAATAGCTTGAGGAGAGTACTTTTTTATAAAGTGCACACTATGCTTGGCATTTTAGGTGCAGCTATAATAATTCTAATAAATATGAAAATTAAATTATATTGTATTGTAATTTCATTAACAAATACTGTACTGCTCACCTGTTTACAGCTAGACAATATATTTTTTTATTTGTAATTTATGGACTGTCTTGTAACTTGAATCCTGACTATTTTTTTTAACTTCCTGTTAATACCTTGTAATAGGCCCTTAAAGGCTATGTACTGTGGTTCTTAATACTATGGGCTTTTTGATTATTGTGTACGTATTTTGTATACATGCAGTGATTTGAAATAAAGAATCTAAATCTGATGACAATAGTGTGGGAAATAGTGTACTGTACGTGTTATGCTGTTTACATCTATCCTCTCAATAATATTAGTGTAACATGGTAATGAAATACATTTAAGAAGCATGCTCTCTTTGGATTATAATTCCTGGAGGATTAAAAACTCGGGATAACCCAAAAAAAAGCTAAGCAATGTGGCTTGCTTCTGTTGAGGTGCTATAGATCCTTTCCCTAGAATGTGACTCATAACAGTAAACTAACACCCAGGTTTGTATTTACTGCTAGGTGAACAGGGGCATTAGGTGTTAGAATGCTTGCCTCTACCTCTCACCGTGCACAAACTTTGAATTCTGTCCTGTCAGTTGTGAGTTACAAGGCAGGATATTCTCAGTTCATGGGAGTTTAAATATAGCAGGACTGTACAGTTTCATAATGTTACCTGGACTGTTTATTTTGTGTTTAGAAGGCTTCCTTACACATTTATCTTGTTCAACAGACATATACAGGCTCCATCCTGGTGGCAGTGAATCCTTACCAGATCCTGCCCATCTACACAGTGGACCAGATCAAACTGTATCGGGGCAAGAAGATAGGAGAGCTCCCACCGCACATCTTTGCCATTGGCGACTCCTGCTACAACAACATGAGACGCTTCAAGCAAGACCAGTGTATTGTTATCAGGTATGTTCTGACAAGTACAGCAGCAGGGGCCCCAACTTATGATGTTGAGTGCATTCCTGAAAATTTTTATTACTCAGGTGTTTGCAACTTGGAAATTGTTTTCCCATAGATGCCCATGTTATAATCAGTGATGCATTCCTGGGCCATAATATTCCATACTTAATTTCATTATTTAACAATGAAATAAAAAATATACATTACTCAGATAATGTCCTCTGTCTTTCCTTTCCTCCCTCTTTCTCATATTCCCTAACCTTTCTTCTCTTCCATCAATCCTCTTTCCCATCATATCTGTCACATCACATGGGTGGCATCAGCATGACTGCATACCTCTGTCTCATTCCCTCCCTCCTGGTGAATACTGATGCAGGTTAAACTACAGTGTAGGAGTGAAGATGTGGTGTTAGTGAGCTAAGCTGCTACGCCATACTCATTCACACGTTCTGGACAATATGTCTGAGTTTCTGTCTAACAAACTAACATTATTATTAATTCTACAATTCCTGACCATTTTCTGCCAAACAAATAGGAGCTCTCCACAAATGCACAAGTTGAGAAAATTAATAATAAAAAATAAATTTTGTCTAAATGTTTGCAATGTTTATTATACATATGTATCTGCAGATTATGTTCGTAAGAAATTAATTAGTACAGTACCCTGTTTATAAGTGCAGATCATTTTAAGTTAGTGTCCTACTGTAGGTGCAGAGCACTGTGGCAGAACCAGCATAATATGATCAGTTACTGTCAGACAGAAGTAAGCACAGTATACTGTAGTAGGACCAGTGTATTATCAGATACAGTGACAGAAGTAGGGACAGTACTGTGGTAAAACCAGTGTATTGTCAACAGGTATGTTTTGACAGGTTGATGCATTTGCAACTTACAACTGTTGTGTGTGTGTTATTTGTGTGAGGCAAGGACTTGTAAAAACTTGATCCTATATGTGCTCTATTTAACTGAAATTTCTAAGCTATTACTATTTGTGTTTTTATTTCTTGTGATTTTTCATAGTGAACTATCACCTGTTTCTTTCCTGACAACTTTATCACTAGTCCTTCTAGAGTCATCTGTGGAGATATCATTTGGACAACTACTTCTTCTTTCAGCAAACTGGCCGTATCCCACCAAAGCAGGGTGACCCAAAAAGAAAAACAAAAGTTTCTCTTTTTAACTTTAGTAATGTATACAGGAGAAAGGGTTACTAGCCCCTTGTTCCCAGCATTTTACTTGCCTCTTACGACACACATGGTTGGACAACTACTGAAGTTCTTAATTGTTCTATTTGCCAAGCATTATAGAGTAAACAATTTTGTACAGAATTTGCTGTGACCTTTCTGTATAATACATAAGACAGTGCAATAAATAGTTTAATATCTTTATGCACCCCATACCCATCCTGTGGGTGGTAGTAAAAAATTAGAGGCACATGATGAGTCCAAAGACTGGGCAGCAAAGTTTTGATAGTTAACAAGTTAGTGGTAAGGAACTATTTACATGTTTATATCTCTTGCAATGTCAGTGCAATGAAGCCAGGTTATATGTTGTATTATCTTGACAGAAATTGTAAAACTATGATAGGTGTTATATGAGGAAGACTTTCCTTCTAGGTGATGTAGGCAAACTATAATTAAGTGGAAAGTATATACTGTATAGGAGCAAGGGGCTAGTAACCCTTTCTCCTGTATAAATTACTAGGAAAACTTTTGTTTCTTTTTTGGATCGCTCTGCCACGGTGGGAGACAGCCAGTGTGTTAAATAAATGTTTTTTTTTTTTTTTTTTCTCAACAAGTCGGCCGTCTTCCACCGAGGCAGGGTGACCCAAAAAGAAAGAAAATCCCCAAAAAGAAAATACTTTCATCATCATTCAACACTTTCACCACACTCATACATAATCACTGTCTTTGCAGAGGAGCTCAGATACGACAGCTGAGAAAAGTCCCTCCCAGCTGTCACTATCTCAGACCCCTCCTTTAAAGTGCAGGCATTGTACTTCCCATTTCCAGGACTCAAGTCCAATTAAATCAATTTACTGGTTTCCCTGAATCCCTTCATAAAATGTTACCCTGCTCACACTCCAACAGATCATGTCCCAAAAACCATTCGTCTCCATTCACTTCTATCTAACACGCTCACACATGCTTGCTGGAAGTCCAAGCCCCTCGCCCACAAAACCTCCTTTACCCCTTCCCTCCAACCTTTTCTAGGACGACCCCTACCCCGCCTTTCTTCCCTACAGATTTATACGCTCTCCAAGTCATTCTACTTTGATCCATTCTCTCTAAATGACCAAACCCCTCAACAACCCCTCTTCAGCCCTCTGACAAATACTTTTAGTAACTCCACACCTTCTCCTAATTTCCACATTCCGAATTTTCTGCATAATATTTACACCACACATTGCCCTTAGACAGGACATCTCCACTGCCTCCAGCCTCCTCCTCGCTGCAGCATTTGCAACCCATGCTTCACACCCATATAAGAGTTTTGGTACCACTATACTTTCGTACATTCCCTTCTTTGCCTCCATGGATAACGTTTTTTGTCTCCACAGATACCTCAATGCACCACTCACCTTTTTTCCTTCATCAATTCTATGGTTAACCTCATCCTTCATAAACCCATCCGCTGACACGTCAACTCCCAAATATCTGAAAACATTTACTTCTTCCATAATCCCTCTCTCCAATGTGATATCCAATTTTTCTTTATTTAAATCGTTTGATACCCTCATCACCTTACTCTTATCTATGTTCACTTTTAACTTTCTACCTTTACACACACTCCCAAACTTGTCCACTAACCTTTGCAACTTTTCTTTAGAATCTCCCATAAGCACAGCATCATCAGCAAAAAGTAACTGTGTCAACTCCCATTTTGCATTTAATTCTCCATAATTTAATCCCACCCCTCTCCCCAACACCCTAGCATTTACTTCTTTTACAACCCCATCTATAAATATATTAAACAACCATGGTGACATTACACATCCCTGTCTAAGACCTACTTTTACCGGGAAGTAATCTCCCTCTCTCCTACACACCCTAACTGAGCCTCACTATCCTCATAAAAACTCTTTACAGCCTTCAGTAACTTACTACCTATTCCATACACTTGCAACATTTGCCACATTGCTCCCCTATCCACTCTATCATATGCCTTTTCTAAATCCATAAATGCAATGAAAACTTTTCTACCTTTATCTAAATACTGTTCACATATATGCTTCACTGTAAACACTTGATCTACACATCCCCTACCCACTCTAAAGCCTCCTTGCTCATCTGCAATCCAACTCTCTGTCTTACCTCTAATTCTTTCAATAATAACCCTGCCATACACTTTACCTGGTATACTCAGTAAACTTATTCCCCTATAATTTTTACACTCTCTTTTATCCCCCTTCCCTTTATATAAAGGAACTATACATGCTCTCTGCCAATCCTTAGGTACCTTCCCCTCTTTCATACATTTCTTCTTCTTTCAACACGTCGGCCGTTTCCCACCGAAGCGGGGTGGCCCAAAATGAAAAACTAAAGTTTTCCCTTTTACATTTAGTAATATATACAGGAGAAGGGGTTACTAGCCCCTTGCTCCCGGCATTTTAGTCGCCTCTTACGACACGCATGGCTTACGGAGGAAGAATTCTGTTCCACTTCCCCATGGAGATAAGAGGAAATAAGAACAAGAACTAGTAAGAAAATAGAAGAAAACCTAGAGGGGTGTGTATATATATATGCTTGTACATGAATGTGTAGTGTGACCTAAGTGTAAGTAGAAGTAGCAAGATGTACCTGAAATCTTGCATGTTTATGAGACAGAAAAAAGACACCAGCAATCCTACCATCATGTAAAACAATTACAGGCTTTCGTTTTACACTCACTTGGCAGGACGGTAGTACCTCCCTGGGTGGTTGCTGTCTACCAACCTACTACCTAGGTTTCATACATTTATTAAACAAAAATACCAACCACTCCAGCACTATATCCCCCCCTGCTTTTAACATTTCTGTCATGATTCCGTCAATTCCAGCTGCTTTACCTCCTTTCATTCTACGTAATGCCTCACGCACCTCCCCCACACTCACATCCTGCTCTTCTTCACTCCTAAACGATGTTGTACCTCCCTGGCCAGTACATGAAATTACCGCCTCCCTTTTTTCATCGACATTTAAAAGTTCCTCAAAATATTCCCGCCATCTACCCAATACCTCCAGCTCCCCATCTACTAACTCCCCTACTCTGTTTTTAACTGACAAATCCATTCGTTCCCTAGGCTTTCTTACCTTGTTTATCTCACTCCAAAATTTTTCTTGTTTTCAGCAAAATTTCTTGACAGAGCCTCTCCCATTCTTTCATCCGCTCTTCTTTTGCACTCTCTCACCACTCTCTTCACCTTTCTTTTACTCTCCATATACTCTGCTCTTCTATTAACACTTCTGTTTTGTAAAAACCTCTCATAAGCTACCTTTTTCTCTTTTATCACACCCTTTACTTCTTCATTCCACCACTCACTCCTCTTTCCTCCTGCACCCACCCTCCTATAGCCACAAACTTCTGCCCCACATTCTAATACTGCATTTTTAAAACTATTCCAACTCTCTTCAACCCCCCCACTACTCCTACTTGCACTAGCCCACCTTTCTGCCAATAGTTGCTTATATCTCACCCTAACTTCCTCCTCCCTTAGTTTATACACTTTTACCTCTCTCTTACTTGCTGTTGCCATTTTCTTTTTGTCCCATCTACCTTTTACTCTAACTGTAGCTACAACCAAATAATGATCTGATATATCCGTTGACCCTCTATAAACATGTACTTCCTGAAGCCTACTCATCAACCTTTTATCCACCAATACATAATCCAACAAACTACTTTCCTTACGTGCTATATCATACCTTGTATATTTATTTATCCTCTTTTTCATAAAATATGTATTACTTATTACCAAACCTCTTTCTACACTGTATAATGTATAATGATTGGTTTATTAGTTTATTATATGTATTTTGAACTGCAGTGGAGAATCTGGTGCAGGGAAGACAGAAAGCACCAAGCTCATCCTCCAGTACTTGGCAGCCATCTCAGGAAAACATTCTTGGATTGAACAACAAATCCTCGAGGCCAACCCTATTCTGGAAGGTCAGTGACATGTCCAATGGTAAATTTTTAAGTTAGGTTTATGCAGGTTTAAAGTAAATTGGAAGGTACTGTATTACACATTCTTATTTAAGTTCTTTAATGGACCTAGTTTCCTTCTGTGTTGAAGAGAAAATCTTCATTGTTGGGTAACCAAAGTAAATCTTTCATAGAATAGCTACACTGTATATAAACAAATGGATGGATAGTCCAATATATTTTTGCCCCATTCAGCTGTATTAAGCAGTACCATTCCCACTATACAGTATCTCCTTCAAAAATTCCTTTTATTTGCACAAATTTGTACATTTAATCACAGTGACATCCATACTAACCACCTCTACACATAACTTCCACTATGCTCTTTCTTCATTACCCACTTCTTCCTCTTTTTCTTTTTTTCAAGCCCATTTTTATACCTTCTCAACACACCATATGTTTTGCCAATTATCATTCTCCTGTAAAATTTAAAGTCTCCCTCACATGCATGTATTGTCCCCACCAGCCACATGTTGAGGCCCACCATGGTAGGGTCCACTCCAGAGTCATGATGTTAGTCAAATTTACATTATTAACATTGTCTCTCATGCACTATCAGACACACTGATTGTGTAAATAGAGCAGAAATTCCTTGCTATGATTCAGGGTAACTGATAACAATTTTATGATGGTTTTTTATCTGTAGTGTCCGTTGAACGTGTTGATAAGTTATGAAATGCTCAATTATTTGTTATTTAGACAAACTATTGTTTGTCCTGGTGATTTGTAAATGCATTTTGGTACAATATTGTGTGTCTTGTTTTGTATATGTACTAAAATACTGTATTATCAAATATAAGTGAAGCATAAAGAATTTTGAAGAACACATCTTGTAACTTGCAGAAGAATAAAGGCTTAAAAGAGTAACATATACACTGATTCATATAATTAATATTACTACTACTAATTCCACCACCACCACTACTGATACTGCTTCTACTTCCACTTTTATTGCTGCCACCACCACCACCATTATTCCCTTTTTTCGCCTCCCTCCCGACCTGTCTTCTGGTCTTCTTTCCTTTTCTTGCCTCAGTTTGCTTGACAGTGGTCCAGAATGGACTGAAATATTGTCACAAGGTTCCTCTCTTAATTGTGGGTTAGTTGTGAATTTATAGCTCATTAATAGTGCATTTTGCTTACAGTCTAAGGACCCGGCTTCAATCCTGAATGAGTCTAAATGTAGGGAAAAGTCTCCTTTATACCTGCTGTCATTGTTCACTTTGTATAAATAGGTACATTTGGATGTTAGGGCCAAAGGAAGCTACTAAACTCCCATTGCTTAGCTTTCTGGGGTTAGCTTGAGTTAATGTCCCTGGGGTTAATAATCCTAGGAAAGTCTGCTTCTACTTCAGTAACATACTTTATTTGGTATCCACGAAGTGTCACTGTCCTTAATTTGACATGCACCACTATGTAACAGAACAAGTTAACCACTCGCCTAACTACCTCCATTATTCCATAGCTTTCGGAAATGCCAAGACAATCCGGAATGACAACTCCTCGCGCTTTGGTAAATATATTGACATCCACTTCACAAAAGATGGAGTGATTGAGGGGGCGTCCATCGAGCAGTACCTCCTGGAAAAGTCTCGTCTTGTCTCACAGGGCGCTGATGAGAGGAACTATCACATATTCTACTGCATGCTGGCTGGCATGACCCGTGAGGAGAGGCAGAAACTGGAACTGACCGATGCATCGCAATATAAATATCTCATTGGAGTAAGTGTTAAGTAAAAAATACAGGTATTTTTGCTACCAAGGTAAAGATGATTAAGCTTGTAAATAACAAAAACTCTTTATGTACCAAGATCTATATTTATATACTGTATATATGTATATATTTTTTTAACACGTCGGCCGTCTCCCACCGAAGCAGGGTGACCCAAAAAGAAAGAAAATCCCCCAAAAGAAAAAATCCCCCAAAGGAAAGAAAATCCCCCAAAAGAAAGAAAATCCCCCAAAAAAGAAAATCCCCAAGAAGAAAATCCCCAAAAGAAAGAAAATCCCCCAAAAGAAAGAAAATCCCCAAAAGAAAGAAAATCCCCAAAAGAAAGAAAATCCCCAAAAGAAAGAAAATCCCCAAAAGAAAGAAAATCCCCCAAAAGAAAGAAAATCCCCCAAAAGAAAGAAAATCCCCCAAAAGAAAGAAAATCCCCCAAAAGAAAGAAAATCCCCCAAAAGAAAGAAAATCCCCCAAAAGAAAGAAAATCCCCAAAAATAAAGAAAATCCCCAAAAGAAAAAATCCCCCAAAAAGAAAGAAATCCCCAAAAAGAAAAATCCCCAAAAGAAAATCCCCAAAAAGAAAATCCCCAAAAAGAAAATCCCCAAAAAGAAAATCCCCAAAAAGAAGAAAATCCCCAAAAAAGAAAATCCCCAAAAAAGAAAATCCCCAAAAAAGAAAATCCCCAAAAAGAAAATCCCCAAAAAGAAAGCAAATCCCCAAAAAGAAAGCAAATCCCCAAAAAGAAAGCAAATCCCCAAAAAGAAAGCAAACACTTTCACCTCACTCGTACATAATCACTGTCTTTGCAGAGGCGCTCAGATACGACAGTTTAGAAGTCCCTCCAAACTGCCAATATCCCAAACCTCTCCTTTAAAATGAAGGCATTGTACTTCCCATTTCCAGGACTCGAGTCTGGCTAACTGCTCACACTCCAACAGCTTGTCTCCATTCACTTCTATCTAACACACTCACACACGCTTGCTGGAAGTCCAAGTCCCTCGCCCACAAAACCTCCTTTACCCCCTCCCTCCAACCTTCTCAAGGATGACCCCTTCCCCGCCTTCCTTTCCCTACAGATTTATACGCTCTCCAAGTCATTCTACTTTGATTCATTCTCTCTAAATGACCAAACCACCTCAACAACCCCTCTTCAGCCCTCTGACTAATACTTTTACTAACTCCCCACCTCCTCCTAATTTCCACACTGAATTCTCTACATAATATTTACACCACACAGTGCCCTTAGACAGGACATCTCCACTGCCTCCAGCCATCTCCTCACTGCAGCATTTACAACCCAAGCTTCACACCCATATAAGAGTGTCGGTACCACTATACTTTCGTACATTCCCTTCTTTGCCTCCATGGATAATGTTTTTTGTCTCCACAGATACCTCAATGCACCACTCACCATTTTTCCTTCATCAATTCTATGGTTAATCTCATCCTTCATAAACCCATCCGCTGACAAGTCAACTCCCAAATATCTGAAAACATTCACTTCTTTCATACCCCCTCTCTCCAATGTGATATCCAATTTTTCTTTATCTAAATCGTTTGATACCCTCATCACCTTACTCTTATCTATGTTCACTTTCAACATTCTACCTTTACACAATACTGTCTCAATGGCTTTAGAATGGAAATGAAGACTGTGGCTTATGCAAGAGCTTTCTTATTTTGCTTGAGTGCTTCCCAAGTATATTTTGAAACTGTAGTATAGCCTTGGTTTTAATATATGTAGCAGATAGACTATTGCATAGGCCTGTTGCTCCCTGGTTAGTTAGTTAGTTTAATATTTTTATTATGCACCCCATACCCATCCTGTGGGCAGTAGTCAAAAGATTACAGAGGTACCTAATGGGTCCAGGGACTGCCCCAAAGTTTTGATAGCTGAGCAAGTTACAAAGGTAATGAACTCGGGTAGATCTGGTCACAATCATGACAAGTTACAAATTACAGAGGTACATAATGGGTCCAGAGACTGGGCACCAAAGTTTTGATAGCTGAACAAGGTACAAAGGTAATGAATCATGTAAGTAAGTAAATTTACTTACTTATGTTTATACATGGTTACAATCATGAGCAAATTATAAAGTAATGAGCAATTCACTGCTCCCAGAAAAATAAGAAATTTCTTGTTTTGTTTG
Source organism: Cherax destructor (assembly GCA_009830355.1). Lineage (NCBI taxonomy): Eukaryota > Metazoa > Arthropoda > Malacostraca > Decapoda > Parastacidae > Cherax > Cherax destructor. The sequence goes on from WNWK01002736.1 coordinate 163,093, forward strand.
TTTTGTTCTGGACTAGATTGGTAAGCTTGAATTTTTTTTATAATATGTCTCATTAGATCTTTTGAAGAATTGAGTGGGGTTAAATATTTGATTTATTTAGTGACTTCAGTGTACAAAATCAGCCCTGTATTGCCTTGGCAGAAAGGTTAATAACAATAACAATTTTATTTTAGCATGATACATGTTTGTACAAAGGAGTGTAACAATTTGGTAAACATGCCAAAAGCCCATTTATATGCAGAGCATTTCGGGCAAACTTAAGACTAACTTAAGATAAATGAGGCAATAACAGTGCTGATTATTAGGCGAGTTATAATGAATACAAGAAAATTGAATATTCATCTAGTTCACGCTATATGGCTTTAATAAGCTTGGTAGAGAAGAATTACAGTTTTAATGTGTATATAAAAAATAGTCTACCTGGAGAGTGAGTATATTACAATTTAGCACAATTTAAAACAATGAAGTTGAAACAATTTTAAGTTTGGAGTAATGATTAAGGATGTCACTCATGCATTCCTGGCAAGGTTGTAAATGGTATGTTAATACTGACGATCTGTGGATAAAGACATATGTAAATGTCTTGAATTTACCACCAGTGTATGTCTACAACAATTCTGCTTGTTGTAACCATTGTATAAATGTATACCTGGATTATACCTGAAGGGCATTCTGAGGTTCAATGTCCCCACAGCCCAGTCCATGACCAGGCCTTGCAGTGGATCAGGACCTGATCAACCAGGCTGTTACTGCTGGCTGCACACACAGACATGAACCACCCCAGCTGGTCAGGTACTGACTTTGTGTGTCTGTCCAGCTTCCTTTTGACAACAGCCTGGGATCTATTGGTAAACTCCCTTATGTATGCTGGGAGGCAGTTGAACAGTCTCTTAGCATACTCATGGCACCCCTGCTATTCACTGGGGGATGTTGCACCACCTGCCGGGTATTGTACTATCTGTAAAATCATATGTAGATTGCTTGGATAAAGCTTGTCTTATCTTAACACAAAGATAAATGTAAAGATTTTTATTTCCTTAGAATACATTGAGGTTACATTAGATGGTTTTACACTAGTTGGCTTCAGTTTCAGAAAAACATTGTATTGCATATTCTGAGGAAAGCCCATTGTTATGCAAAGCATTTTAGGCAGACTAATTCTAGATTTTAAAAACTAGGTTTTGTGTGACGTTTACAAATGTCATTTTAGACTTTATTTCATTCTCCATCAGTATTTTTGAAAATTTTAATTTATCACAAACCATACCATGGGTGGGGTTAGAACCCATGATCAGAAAGTCTCAAAACTCATGTTTAATTTATCACTATTGCTCTCAAGTATGTGACTTGTAATAGGTTGTCCTTTAATCCAGTTAAAGTTTTAGCTTCAGATATCTTCACTAAGATTTGAATCATCTCAAATTTTTCCTTGTGTGAACACTGCTGTAATTCTTTACTCACTCATGACATCTGCCTTTTTTTCTTTCCCTTTTTTAATATCTAATATGAATTGTTTTTCGTCTTTCCTGCTCGCCTCCACACAAGAGTGGGAAGTTAAACTCTCAGTTTAACAGACTAATAATGAGGAGCAAGTGATAGTAATGGCACTTGTGGTGGATACAGATGAGGTAATGACACTTGTGGTGGATACAGATGAAGTAATGACACTTGTGGTGGATACAGATGAAGTAATGACACTTGTGGTGGATACAGATGAAGTAATGACACTTGTGGTGGATACAGATGAAGTAATGACACTTGTGGTGGATACAGATGAAGTAATGACACTTGTGGTGGATACAGATGAAGTAATGACACTTGTGGTGGATACAGATGAAGTAATGACACTTGTGGTGGATACAGATGAAGTAATGACACTTGTGGTGGATACAGATGAAGTAACGAAACTTGTGGTGGATACAGATGAAGTAACGAAACTTGTGGTGGATACAGATGAAGTAACGAAACTTGTGGTGGATACAGATGAAGTAATGACACTTGTGGTGGATACAGATGAGGTAATGACACTTGTGGTGGTTACAGATGAGGATCAAGTGATAGTAATGTCACTTGTGGTGGATACAGATGAAGTAATGACACTTGTGGTGGATACAGATGAAGTAACGACACTTGTGGTGGATACAGATGAAGTGCTGTCATCATAACAGTAATGGATACTTTAGTAATTAATGGATTTGTCCATGATTTCTGACACGGTTCTCATGGCTGATTTTGTCCCGTATTTTGAAAGTGTTAAATTGAGGTCTGTTAAATTGATGGTTTATTGATTTTTTTAAAATTTCTGTTCTAACATATTGTTGATAAACAGTGCTTGGTTTATTTCAGGGAGGCAGCATTACTTGTGAGGGGCGAGACGATGCCCGGGAATTTGCTGACATTCGCTCTGCCATGAAAGTCTTGATGTTTAGTGATTCTGAGGTGTGGGAGATAATGAAGATCCTTGCTGCCATTTTGCACATGGGCAATGTCAAATTTAAGGGGAAAGTTATAGGTAAGTGCTATTGAAAAATGGCTTTAACTGTTTTTTTTAACACGCTGGCTGTCTCCCACGGAGGCAGGGTGACCCAAAAAATAAATATTTTCACCATCACTCACACTATCACTGCCTACCAGAGGCGTGCAGATAATTTATTTAAATTGAAAGTGCACATGGTGGACCAGTAAGCCTCGGTCAATTGTTGAAGTGTTAAATTAAAAATTTTCTTTCAAGAACTAAGTACAGTGGACCCCCGAGTAACGAACAAAATTCATTCCAGAAGCCTGCTCAAGTGCCATTACTGAACGAATTTACTCCCTTAAGAAATAATGTCAAGTAGGTTAGTCCATTTCAGACCCCCAAAAATACACTTACAAAAGCACTTACAATATTATACTTACATAATTGTACGATTTCCGGGGTGTTCGTAACTCGGGGGTCCACTGTATTGTAGTGTTAATGTCATTTCATAGTAATTATGTCCTTGTATCTACTAGAAACCTCTTGATTTATTTGACAAAGATGAGTTGTCATGATCTGCTGTAATGCTTTTATTCCAAATAAACAATTTGATGTTGACTTTGGAAGTTCATTTGAGTGGTCACTAAGTGAGTTTCCCTCCACTGATGTTTCTGATGGGTCACTAAGTGAGTGACTTATCCACTGATGGTTCTGAGGGATCACTAAGTAACTTCCTCCACTAATTGGTTCTCTGGCTACATCCTACTGCAACATCATTTGATTGCTACCATCATTTTCTCCATCTTTATATTGCCCTTTCATGTAATATGGTTTTGTATTTTCTCTTTGTTAGCATACATTTACTTAGGCCTTTCCCATTTTTCTGCTTTTACACATTGATTTCAGCTTGCATGTTGTTTGTTGAATCATTTTTCCTTCATTTCACAAATGTTATGTATATGGTGGCCAGTGTATAGTGGCTGGGGGAGGAAGGATTTAGTGGCTTGAGAAAGCTCTCTTGGTAAGTTTTCTAGCTTTAATTCTTATTTCAAGTGCTCATTCATGTGTTAACACACATAAGTAGTTAGCCAGACTTGAGTCCTGGAGGTGGGAAGTACAAAGTGTACAAGTACACTTTAAAGGAGGGGTTTGGGATATTTGCTGTTTGGAATGACATCTGAACTGCCGGATCTGGGTGCCTCTGCAAAGACAGTGATTATGTGTGAACGATGGTGAAAGTGTTTAATGATGGTGAAAGTGGTTTTTTTTTTTTTTGTCACCTTGCTTCGGTGGGAGACAGCTGACATGTCAATTTTTTTTTTTTTTATACTTTTTTGCTTGGTACTTTAAAACACATTACTGTCTTGTTCTTGATAAACATGGCTTGGTAAACAATTGAGTAGGACTAATAAATTTTCAGGTTGCTCAAAGATTCAGTGCTTAGGACAGGTAAAATGGTTTGAGAAAATCTTGTTTTTGGCCACCACATAAAGGGAGGAGAGTTTTCAGGAAGAATTGCATCATTAATGTGAACATATAGAACAGTTCAGTAATTGAAAGCCAGAATATAATTTTAGTTGGATGCTATATTATGCTTTTGTAACAAGGATTTACCCTAAAAATTATATCTTGTTATTAAAGTGTTATCAAGGTTTTACACACTCCCAACAGATAACTTAGATGCATCAGAGATCCCAGACACAACATCAGTGGTGCGAGTAGCGAGGTTCTTGGGTGTAGAGCCACGTGCCATGAAGGAAGCCCTTACTACCCGCACCATCTTCGCACAGGGTGAAACTGTGGTATGTAGAAACCAGGATATTTGATGTTCATATTTGATTTAGTTAGTCACAAAGTTTAGGAGGTTCTTTTTAACTATTTTCAAAACCTTGTAGCAAGTGGAGAACTTTTAAAATCATCTGGTAGAAGCCTCCAAAATTTGGAGACTTTTATGGGCATTGAGTTTTACTCGGCTTGATTCAAATCTGAATGATTTTGAACTGAAAAGTCCTGGTTGCTTCTGTGACTCCTGCAGATTGTTTTACTGTTACTTTCTAATACAGATCGGCCATCACTAAGCCAGCATCATTGGGACCTGTAGTGTGCCGGATTAGTGAGTTTGCCAGATTACAGGGTGGTTAGGTTAGAATACACTTAATTAACCTATCAGTAGAGACTCTTTCTGCTACATGTTCCTCATTTTCATCACTGCTTTCTCTTCCACTGGCTTGCTGCTGTGGATTTACAACCATCTGTGCAATTTCTGAGTCGGTATAATGATGAAATTTGAAATTATACTAGCCGAAATTAGTGCCGGATTACTGATGGAACCGGATAACTGATTGCCGGATTACTGATGGCCGACCTGTACTAACTTTGATTATCTTGACATTTAGGATGTTTTATAGTAACTCTGTACCTTCTAATACCAACTTGTAGGTATCTCATCTGAGTCATAGTCAAGCCACAGATGTAAGAGATGCATTCGTGAAGGGCATTTATGGGCGGCTCTTTATCTGGATTGTGAGCAAGGTAAATGCAGCCATCTTCAAGCCTCAAACCTCATTCAGAACGTCCATTGGTGTCTTGGACATTTTCGGCTTTGAAAATTTCAAAACAAACAGGTATTTAGAGTTCTGCATGTACTTGTATTCTGTTGCCCAAACAATTCAGGAATAATTGGTCCAATGCCTGCACTTTAAAGGAGGGGTCTGGGTTAGTGACAGCTGGGAGGGACTTATTCTCAGCTGTCGTATCTGAGCGCCTCTGCAAAGACAGTGATTATGTATGAGTGAGGTGAAAGTGTTGAATGATGATGAAAGTATTTTCTTTTTGGGTCACCCTGCCTCGGTGGGAGACGGCCGACTTGTTGAAAAAAAAAAAAAATCAATATTAATTTTAGGATAAAGACTGGGATAATTTGCTGTTGTCTTGGGCACGTTGGTGTTTTAGAGAATAATATAGCGAGATGCTAAGGTTAAGTCAGCTGTATTACATTGACAGTACAGCAGACTTATGCCTTATGTGATATACAGTGGACCCTCGGTTTTCGTTCACCTCCAAACTCGAACAATTATGTAAAGGTATTTTTGTAAGAGCTTTTGTAAGTGTATTTTTGGGGTTCTGAAACGACTAATCTAATTTACATTTGTCCTTATGGGAACAAATTCGTTCGGTAACGGCACTCAAACAGCATTCTGGAAAGAATTTTCAACGAAAACCGAGGATCCACTGTATATCATTTAGAAAACTGTGCCTCACTGATTGTACTGGTGATATATGATATAACATTAAAAGAAATTAGGAAGCCCATTGAGATTTGTAATCTTGTATAAAGATGCACAGAATACAGAAAAATGTGTGCATCTTGCCCTGCTTTTTCAACACTAGTTATCAATAAGAAGAGTGATATTTGAGAATTAGTCACACTAAAAAACTTGTAATATTACCTGGAGTTAGTTTACCTGGAGAGAATTCCAGGGGTCAACGTCCCTGCGACCCGGTCTGTGACCAGGCCTCATGTTGGACCAGAGCCTGATCAACCAGGCTGTTACTGCTGGCCGCACGCAGTCCAACGTACGAACCACAGCCTGGCTGGTCAGGTACTGACTTTAGGTGCCTGTCCAGTGCCTGCTTGAAGATAGCCAGGGGTTTGTTGGTAATCCCCCTGATGTATGCTGGGAGGCAGTTGAACAATCTTGGGCCCCTGACACTTATTGTGTTGTCCCTCAACATGCTAGTGGCACCCCTGCTTTTCATTGGGGGGATGTTACATCGCCTGCCGAGTCTTTTGCTTTCGTAGGGAGTGATTCTCGTGTGCAAGTTTGGTACTAATCCCTCGAGAATTTTCCATGTGTATATATTAATGTATCTCTCCCGCCTGCGTTCTAGAGAGTACAGGTTTAGGAACTTCAAGCGTTCCTAGTAATTGAGGTGGTTTATTGCAGTTATGCGTGCCGTGAAGGTTCTCTGTACATTTTCTAGGTCAGCAATTTCACCTGCCTTGAAAGGTGCAGTTAGTGTGCAGCAATATTCCAGCTTAGATAGAACAAGCGACCTGAAAAGTGTCAACATGGGCTTGGCATCCCTGGTTTTGAAGGTTCTCATTATCCATCCTGTCATTTTTCTGGCAGATGCGATTGCTACAGTCCTTGAAGGTGAGATCCTCTGTCATGATCACTCCCAGGTCTTTGACATTAGTTTTTTGCTCTATTGTGTGGTTGGAATTTGTTTTATACTCCGATGAGATTTTAATTTCCTCACGTTTTCCATATTGGAGTAATTGAAATTTCTCATCATTGAACTTCATATTGTTTTCTGCAGCCCTGTTATGTTATTTTCCCTTATTATCATCAAGGTTCTACATGTACTAGCATAGGGTATCTACTCAAAAGGTCTTAGGGTAAAAGGAGGACATTATTTGACTAAAAGATACTTACTCAGGTTTAGCTGCTGCATCTGAAAACTTAATCCTTTCACATTCCTCTTAAAGGTTATTTAAACCAACATTATAAAAATAGAGCTATATTAAAAGGTCTGCCCCTCCTGAAATTTTTTACTTCTGAACCTTTGCCTATATTTCTCAGGTATCATTTGGTATGCAAGCAATACTACCTCCTTTACTTTCTCATAATCAGAAAATTCTCCTTCTTCCAGAGTCTCTACTCTCTGAAAACCTTTGCCTACAAGCTGTGTGCGAACTAGGGTAGCCCATTTCTGTTTGGGCCATCTTTGCTCCTTTGCAGTCTTCTCAAAAAAGGAAAAATATCTGTCTGGGTCATTCTCTGTAAACTTAGGGACAAAATTTGCAGCTTTAGTTAGGTTAAAGTACTGCTCAGGCTCTTGGTCTGAACCTCCTAACCCTTTACCTACTCTCTCCTGAGTTTCTAAGAATTTTGTCTTAGCTGCTAACAAAGCTATCTCAAGTTTCATCATCGCTTCCTTATTACCTGGAGGAGGTGATTCCTCCTGTTCACTGTTAACAGACATGTTTATTGATGAATTATTTACCTCCTCACTGAAGCCAGAAAATTCTAAAGATTCAGCTTCTGACATATTTATCCTTAAATTCCTGCACAGCATCAATGGACAAGGTCTTTACACAGGTACATAAAAATAACACAAGTTCTATGGAAAAATCTTCACATGGCACTCTACCATAACCACAAACAAAATGTGTTACTCAACTTTAATCCCCACTCTGGAGAAAACAACCTGTAAACTAATACATGAACCTTCCACTGACACCACCAAGGTAATTTTTACAAGGTAAATTTTACAAGGTAAATTTTATCCTACCAAAACATGTGACTCAACCCTATCTCATACCAGTACATCTCAAAGAATGTTTTGAGTTATTTTAACAGTCAAATAACTCTCCCGGTTAAGGCCCACATGTTATGTTATTTTCCCTTATTATCATCAAGGTTCTACATGTACTAGCATAGGGTATCTACTCAAAAGGTCTTAGGGTAAAAGGAGGACATTATTTGACTAAAAGATACTTACTCAGGTTTAGCTGCTGCATCTGAAAACTTAATCCTTTCACATTCCTCTTAAAGGTTATTTAAACCAACATTATAAAAATAGAGCTATATTAAGAAGTATATACTACATATAATATACAGGTCTTCACTCCTAAACATATAATCAGCCTTTCCCAAAGCACATGGCTCAGCTGCCACCTTCAACTCTCTCTTTCTCAACATTTCTTAACCCTCCAGTGTCTTGATACACTGAAGATCACAGAATGTCATGGTGACATCGATTTACAACTCTCCCCATTACCTTTTGGGCACTCATTCAGCCCTGAAGCCGAGTTAAAAATCAGCACCTCAACACCAGCTCACTCCAGCCGCCATTGTTCTCCAGGCAAAAAACATTGTGGGAAAACAACATCTCTCTAAGCTCCTCCCCCCAAAACAAAAAAACATCACTTTGCATATCCTCTCAACATATCTTATGTTATTACAATGAGACATGCAACTTACAATTAATTAGTTAATAATATGTGTGCATTATTTATATAACCTATTATATTGAGAAAATCAGTTAAATCAGCCCTTAAGCTTTTAAGGCTGGCCAAGCCTTTTAAACTCTCCTGAGCAGTACTGATGATTAATTCAATATAATTAGGCATTCATGTTATTTAATTACAACAATACATGCTGGGTTCCATAGCCCCCATAACAAGTCCATAATACCCCATAACAAGCCCATTTAAAGATATGGTTGATGTCTGCTTGGAGTCTTGCAGTGTCTTCAATGGTGAACACTGTCATGTAAATTCGGGTGTCATCTGCAAAGGAAGACACGTGTCGGCACTGTGGCTGATATCCCTGTCTATGTCCGATATAAGGATGTATTAAGTTTAGCATTTTCAAATTGAAATGTGAATTTTTTAATTACCGAGCTATTTGTCTCCACAATGTTGAATTGTTGTGACACTTGACACATTGATGTGACATTTTTGTTAAGACATAGTAAATAAAAAAATGTAATTTTTATTTTATTTAAAATAATGATTTTAATGTGAATAATTTAATGCATTTTTTAACAGAGGGTGATTTATTTAACCCTTTGAGGGTCGAGAGGCCCTCTCCCGAACTTGTTCTCAGGGTCGAAAATTTTTCAAAAAAAAAAAAAAAAATTATTTTTTCTTATGAAATGATAGAGGATCTTTTTCCGATCATAACGCCACCAAAATTATGAAATTTGATGGAAAACTAACGGAGTTATGCTCTCGCGAAGTTAGCGGTATCGATGACATTTATGCGTCGGCGGTTTCGCCCACTTTGAGCCCTATTTTCGGCAAATTTCAATGTTTCTGTCTACTAAAATTATAGCTATTTTGCTAGAACTCCATTTCTTCTATCGATTGAGTACAAGAAACTGCCAATTTACCAATTGCAACTACCCAAAATAGTGGTCAGAAAATGGCAATTTGGCCAATTTCACACAAATTTCAAACGATGCCAATTTCAAAATAGGGTCCAGAATAAACAATGCAGACATTCATGGCACTAAAATAACATCTTTTCTGTTCATTAGTCACGTCTCAAGGCCCCTTTTACGTTACTTTTGCTTTCGATTTTGAATTTTTATTCTCACAAAAAAATAGAAAGATTTATTGTTATGTATTCAACTGCATCATTGTAGAAACGGTATAAATAATATCAGTGCACTTGTGCAAGAATATTAGACATGCCAGTTGATGTGTATTGGACGCATTGTGTGATTTGTTTACTCTTGAACATCGACAGAAATCGAACATTTTCGTTACTTTGCGCTCAGTTTCAAGGTACTTGTCATCGTAAAACCAATCAAAATCATCACCATTTCTATAGTATATCTTCCATTCTATCGAATGAGACCAAGAAAACCAGAATACAACCACAAATACCATACGAAAATACACCCGAAAGTCGCTGTTTTAAACCAAAAAAACGGTCAGTTTTTTTTTTTCTCATTATGCACTGCGTGCTTCAGGATTTTTTTTATACTGCGCACACTGACCACGCAGACCCATTCTTTCATATGTAGGCCTGCCAGCTTTCTTCCACCAGATTTGAAGGCACTAGAATTTAGACGTACAAGTACGTGACCGACCCTGGCTGCACTGACGTACTAGTACGGGACCGACCCTCAAAGGGTTAATGTTGAACTAGTACATATGAATGACCACTGGCTCTCACTGCTTACCAAATACAACAAATGTTTTTTGCTTTGATTCAAAATCAGTTTCAAATTTTTATTTTGTATAAAAATAATGTAGTTTACATGTAATAAAACATTGTGTGGCATTTTGACCAAACTAACTGTATGTCCTACATACTGTAATTCAGAATAGTCCTTTTTATACCTACAATACGATACAATTTTAATTTTTTTTTATGCAGTATAGATAATGGTAGGCACAAAGGAAAGCCACTAATATGCAGAGCATTTCAGGCATATGGATAATTTCTCTTAAAGATAAACAGATTTAAAATTTTTCAGTGTAAATAACTATTGCTTTATTAACATTTCAGAACTGTCCTGAAGCTTTCTTTTGTTTACTGAACTTTATCCCTAACAGCTTTGAACAGTTCTGCATCAACTATGCCAATGAAAACTTGCAACAGTTTTTTGTTCAGCACATCTTCAAGTTGGAACAAGAAGAATATAACTCTGAGAACATCAACTGGCAACACATAGAGTTTGTAGATAACCAAGACACACTCGACCTGATTGCCATTAAACAGCTTAATATTATGGCACTCATTGATGAGGAATCCAAATTTCCTAAGGTAGGAAAACTCCAATTCTTCTTGTACACCCATCCCATCTCTACTAAATGTTGATCTCCAGTTCTCTTCACCCAGATATTTTCTCATCTTTTCTCATACCAAGCCATTTATTTTTCTCTGACTCTTGTCGTAAAGATCTCTCTACTCCTATTCTCCAGTCATTAATTTCCTTTATTTTACACAAATATTTATTTTGTCTTGAGTCTTCACTAAGAGATTAGCAAGGCACAAGAGTACAGTTTGTTGAAGTTTGGATCTGCATCACAGACTGCCTGATAACAATAATAATAATAATAATAATAATAATAATAATAATAATAATAATAATAATAATAATAATTATTTTTATTTCTATGCATGTTACAAGTGTACAATGTTATTGGTAGTTACAATTATAAAACAATTATAAAACTGTAATGCAAGGAGAGCCACTGGCATGCCACTTTTTTTCCTCATTTTTCCGTCAGTCTCATTCGCAAAGTGTCACCTTTGTAAAAATTTTGTTTACATTAATGGCTTTCTCCCACCAAGGCAGGGAGGCTTCCCCCAAAAAGTAAACATATTTACCATTATTCAAGCAATCCCGTCTTTCCAGAAGTGTGCTGACATCATATAATTCAGATTAATATTTTTTTAGCATTATACATTTGTTTTATAGTGTAAATAAAGTAGTTTGCTCTACAGTACTATTGTAAATTTAAAATTTATGCAAGATCAGGTTTGAGGTAGCATGACACACACTTCTAGTCAATTGTTCCATCTTGAACTGTGTGGGCCTAATCAATGTCTTTCCATCTTTTTGCAGGGTACTGACCAGACAATGCTGCAGAAACTACACAAGCAACACTCGAGACACAAACAATACCTTAAACCCAAGTCAGACCTCAATGCCTCATTTGGCATCAACCACTTTGCTGGTGTTGTCTTCTATGATACCCGAGGTAAGGCATCATTGAAGGTGTTCTCATCCCTGAGGTAAGACAGCATCAAGTCAGTTATCATCTCTAGTGTGTCTGCAAGTCATAAATTATCAAAGACAGTATTATAGCCACTACCTAGTAGCTCAAATATTTTGGTATGATCTCCCTCAGTTTGATCCCTCAGGAGCTTCCTAATAGAAACAAGGCATAGAAAAATATTGTACTGTGTAAATTTAAACGAAAGTTTTATTTTGTCCATACTCTGTTTTCTTGCTCAAGTGTTTGTAAGGAGTCAGTCTAACAAGTTGACTGGTTGAAGATCAAGCTGTGATTAGTGGGCAGAGGATCGAGTCTGTATCTGGCACTGAATTACCCACAAATGCTCTGCTTTGCTATGGGCTTTCAAAATGCTCTTAAGTGTCACCCATTTCTGTAGAAACAATGTGTTATGTTGCCATCAACGTGTACATATTTAGTGCTTTATGAAATACAGTACAATCAAGTGTTCATAATAATCCATTATAGTTTTCATTCAGTTTTGTCTGCTATTTATAATATGTCAGCTCTCTAATAAAGGTGATTTTTTTTTTTATAGGATTCCTAGAAAAGAACAGAGACACATTCAGCGCTGACTTGCTGCAGCTCATCCACAACACCTCTAACAAATTCCTGCAGCATCTCTTTGTTGAAGACATAGGTAAGTGTTTAGTTGTGAACATTGGTTAGACAGTAAGCAATGTTTATGTAAAATTTGGGCAACAGCCAACAAGTATTGATGAAGACTCAAAAAAGTAGAAGAACCTTTATTATTTTTGAGTATCTTTACAATTAGGTCAGACATCTCTGTGAGTGAGAAGGGTTGGATTTGAGAAGAACTTGCCTAGCATGGGCCAGTAGGGCTGCTGTTGTGTAATTCCACTCTTTTCTTATAATAATAATAATAATAATAATACTTTATTGAGACATGGTACAATGATACATGGTAGACAAGATATATTTCTTAATGAGATGTACATGCCAAAAGCCCCTAATATGCTGTGCATTGCGGGCATTTTTAAGACTACTATATTCTAGACTACATGGTAAAAAGTTATGGTTGACAATTTATAAAATTAGTATAATTGCGTATCTAAGTTATAAAGTTTGAATATAAGTTGAACATATCAATTAATTGTAGCAATGCAACTAATTGAGTGAGATAACAATTTAAAACAATTAGTTGCATTGCAGTTACAGTTTATGTGGTCATTATAATGTAAATGTTATGGTAATAGTTAGCTTAGTATGTATTATTCATAACAGGTTTTTACATTTAAGTGATTAGTCAGGTTTTTATATTAGGTGATTATTCTACTTTGTTGAGAATGTTTGATATTGAGCATTTAGCTTTGGGTGAGAAGGTGATTTTTTAGCATCGTTTTAAATTGGGATACAGGCAGGGTTTCTTTTGGCAATGACAGGTAATGAATTCCAAATTTTCGTGCCTTTTATATGCATTGAGTTTTTACATAGTGTTAGATGGACACGGGGAACATCGAGGAGTGATCTGTGTCTAGTGTTATGGTCATGTGTCCTGTTAAAATTGGTAAGGAGAAGTTTGAGTGGTGGGTTAATATTTGCATAGTGTTCTATGTATGTAATAGGCACAGTAAAAAGTATGGATGTCTTGTATGGTGAGTAAGTTTAGGTTTTTGAATATTGGTGGAGTATGTTGTCTGGAGTGTGAATTTGTTATCATTCTAACTGCTGCCTTTTGTTGTGTTATTAGTGGTCTGAGATGAGTTATTGATGTAGAGCCCCATGCGCAGATTCCATAGGTGAGGTATGGGTAAACGAGTGAGTGATATAGGGTAAGGAGAACTGGTTGTGGAACATAGTACCGTATCTTGGATAGTATTCCCACTGTCTTTGAGACTTTCTTGAAAATTTGTTGTATATGTGTCTGAAATTTGAGGCCACTGTCAAGATGGATTCCTAAGAATTTTCCCTCTGTGAGTTTTGCGATAGGGGACCCATTTATCATTATGTTAAGTGGTGCGTTTGTAGCTCTCCTCATACATCAAAAAATGGAAAGTTCAGTAGGCCAACTATAATGCTTAGCTACCCAGAATGTTGTTTTGAGGACTGAGCCTGTTTTGTTTTCCTTATTCTTGCATATGATGTGGCCTAGGGGCAAGGCTAAATTGAGTCACTCTGCTTTGAGTAATGATGTTTGTAGTCATAATTAGAGCTGCTTCTAAGCACTTTTTGTTAGTGAAGAAAAATGGTATAAAATATCTACATGATCTAAAAATATACACAAATGCAGTACAGTATAATGCGATCCTTTATTGACTACGTTTTGCCCACACAGTGAGCTTATCAAGTCATAAACAGATCTACCTGGGTAAAGAGTACATAGTATATATAGTGTGGAGTCAGGTGGAGAATGTTGGAGAGATTGGTTTTGAGACTGACCTGCACAAAATAGGCAAGTAGGTATGTTATGATGTAGGATAACAACGAAGAAATTTCCTGGCAAGGGGTTCAGCTATGTTGTAAAAGCCTTTGTTCTGGCTGACATTGTTAGATATACAGATGAGTGATAATTCCAAGATCCTGCAGCACCAAGTGTCTTCTTCCTTGGCACCACACAAGTATTGTTTTTGTTGTTGATACAGCAGGCATACCTGTGTTCATTAATGTGAGGCTTGAGGTCTCTCCCTGTTTTCCATATATACACTTATTGAAGACTTTATAAGGGATAGTGTGTAAACCTGTGGAATGTTGGTCACTGTTGTTTAGTTTAGGTTGTGAAGTCTTCTGAGAGTTTTGTGGTGACAGTCGCAAAATTCATTTCTATTTTCCTGAAGATGGAAGCTTGGGTAAGAACTATGTCCCCTGTGGGTAAGATCAATCTTCTTGTGATGTTGGTCTCAAGTTTAGGGGTCTGGTGGATGCTAGTGGTTTTTAGTCAGCAAGCTGTTGAATGAAAGATGGTGAATGTTTGTTGTTTAGGTCATCCTATCTAGCACAGAGAAGGCTGGTATAGTAAAAAAAAATTAAAAAATTTTTTGCTTGTTTATTGTTGTCTCCTTTACTATACACAGGAATGGGCTCGGAGACGAGGAAGAGAGCACCAACACTGTCTGCTCAGTTTAAGAAGTCACTTGACATGCTCATGAAGACACTTCTCTCTTGCCAGCCTTTCTTCATCCGATGCATCAAGCCCAATGAATATAAAAAGCCAATGGTGGGTCATATTATGTGGCATGTAAATGTAATTTTTTCAAATTACTTTACTGTATACATGTATTTGAATTCTATTTTGAAAATTAATTTTATTTACATATCTGATGTTTAATAATTTGAATTATTAAAAATTATTTATTATTCATGAAATATAATGTAAATTACAATGTTTTACATTACAATTCTTTTATAAAGTGTAGTACAGTGTAAGGAAATAGACCTATTAACCAAATTAACCTTAGAATAAATGACACCCAAATAGAAACACAAAATTAAGGAAAGTTTCTCAATCTACATGTGCTGTAGATAGCAGATTTAAATTAAAAATGTAGACCTACCTAGGTAGTAGGTTGGTAGAGAGCAACCGCCCAGGGAGGTACTACCGTCCTGCCAAGTGAGTGTAAAACGAAAGCCTGTAATTGTTTTACATGATGGTAGGATTGCTGGTGTCTTTTTTCTGTCTCATAAACATGCAAGATTTCAGGTACATCTTGCTACTTCTACTTACACTTAGGTCACACTACACATTCATGTACAAGCATATATATACACACCCCTCTGGGTTTTCTTCTATTTTCTTACTAGTTCTTGTTCTTATTTCCTCTTATCTCCATGGGGAAGTGGAACAGAATTCTTCCTCCGTAAGCCATGCGTGTCGTAAGAGGCGACTAAAATGCCGGGAGCAAGGGGCTAGTAACCGCTTCTCCTGTATATATTACTAAATGTAAAAGGAGAAACTTTCGTTTTTCCTTTTGGGCCACCCCGCTTCGGTGGGAAACGGTCGACATGTTGAAAGAAAGAAAGATGTAGACCTAGTACAAAGTCTGCACTTTAAAGGAGGGGATTGAGATATTGGCAGTTTGGAGGAATTTTCTGAACTGTCGTATCTTAGCACCTCTGCAAAGACAGTTATTATGTGTGAGTGAGGTGAAAGTGTTGAATGATGAAAGTATTTTTTTGGGGGGATTTTCTTTCTTTTTGGGTCACCCTGCCTCGGTGGGAGACGGCCGACGTGTTAAAAATAAAGTAGACCTACTCATATCTCATATAAAGTCTAAAATGGTAAATATAGATAGGTCATAGTGGCACAAATGATAGGTATAGATAGGTCATAGTGGCACAAATGGTAGTTATAGATAGGTCATAGTGGCACAAATGGTAGGTATAGTTGGATCTTATTAGCACAAATGATAGGTATAGATAGACACAAATGGTAGGTATGGATAGATTATATTGACACAAATGGTAGGTATGGATAGATTATATTGACACAAATGGTAGGTATGGATAGATTACAGTCAAATCAATCAATCAATAAAAAATAAAAAAAATAAAAACTTTATTTCTTTGCTAAGGTTATAATATGTGTTTACATTTCATAATTTGATTGGTACATAGAAAGCCACTATCATGCCAAGGCATTTTGGGCAGACTTAACCTAATATAAAGACTACTTAAGTCTTAGACAGGTGAAGAGTGGTAGATTACAAATATTCAATATTTTACTCTATTATTAATATGAGGTAGAACAGTGGCACACAGATACAGTACAGGTCCACTAGTATTATATTATCCAGTTAACCATTAAATATACAATATAGGAATACTATATACAGTAATGTTAAGAAACTACATAGTTTTTGTGCATTAGCTCTAATTATTGTTTGCGAATAGACTTTTCTCGCAAAGTTGTTCATTATGATGATCCTAACTTCCCCATTTCCATGTTTTTTAGCTGTTTGATCGAGAGTTATGTTGCCGCCAATTACGATACTCTGGCATGATGGAGACTATCAGAATTCGACGAGCTGGGTATCCCATCCGTCACACCTTCAGGGAGTTTGTTGAAAGATATCGCTTTCTCATCAATGGCTGCCCTCCTGCACACAAGGTAAGTGTTAAATTAGTTTTGAAAGAAGTTGGTGATAAATATGAATGGGAAGTAGCAAAAACTGCTGCAGCTGGTGTCAGTCTGTCTGGGTACTTCAGGGTAATGGTTATTCCAAGGTGTATTTTTTTTTTAATGTATTTTGAGATTTTTTCCCATCTAATGGATTTGTTTCCTCTTTTCCCAATTCATAACTTGATCCTTTATTGTCATTTTTCTTATGGAAATAAGTCACTCTGTCTGACTTTTTTGGGTTATCCTAGGTTCTCTACACATATGCTGCTATGTATGATAATCTATGTAACTGTATTTGTGTATACCTGAATAAACTTACTTACATGTATTTACTTTCTTACTTACATAGCTTTTATTGTCTTTTCTTTGGCAGGTTTGTCTATTTCATATTTTTTGTCAGCTTCTCTTCTCACCTGAAGATGATTGAGTCTACTTCTAACTTTCTTGCTCTCTAATGTTGGGATAAATCTATACTTAATTGTTGTTTCTTAGCACTTTAGCTTGAAAATTTTCAACATTTACTGGATGGATTGTCCTCCGCATTAATCATCCCACTGTGGATTGAGCCAGAAATTGTCTCATTCCTTCATATTCACCTTTCCTATACACAAGTCTCTTTGACTTTCCAATTTCTCCTTAATTTTTAAATTTCACTTTCACCAGGTAGCAGAATGTCAACACATACATTTTTACACCAAGGAGCTTTCCATATTCTATCTTCTGTCATTGTTGCTGGAGGTGAAAATAAGATGCAGCCTTGCTGGTTTGTCAT
This sequence comes from Cherax destructor, assembly GCA_009830355.1. Lineage (NCBI taxonomy): Eukaryota > Metazoa > Arthropoda > Malacostraca > Decapoda > Parastacidae > Cherax > Cherax destructor. The sequence continues at coordinate 180,665 of WNWK01002736.1, forward strand.
ATTCCTTTAATTTTATCACTTCTTTAATGTGTTGCTTTACAAAGTTCTACATTATAGATTAAAGGTGCTGTCTCCACATCTCTAGGCCCTCATCTGGAATCTAATCCTACTTCCTTATATCTCTGGGATTTAAACATCTTTTTATTGTTAGAAGGAATAAGATGCAATACACTTGGAAACCTTTAATGGTACAGCCCCCTCATGGGTGAAATGCTGTACATTAAGATTTCATGCATATTGTGCCTTATACTTTATCCTTTTACATGAGTAAGAGATGTGCAGCAGTTGGGTCATTTGATTTGTGGCAGGTTCTTAATGATAGCAACAAATATTTTTGGATTTCCTGTAATATTTGTACTAGTCATATATGAGTATAGCAAAATGCTAGTACCCCCTTCTGTATAAATTACTAAATGTAAAAAGAAAAGCTTTATAGGTTACCCTGCCTCAGTGGGAGATGGCCAGTGTGTTGAAAAATAAAATGAGTAGTCATCACAGCTTGTAATTAACATTTCTTTAACTTAATTAATTTTTTATTAAAAGTGTTACTTTTTTCCATGAATTAATTGGTAAATGTAAATGGCTACATTGTTTGTTCTGAACATGACAGGATTCTGTAGCTAATAAATTTTTGACCCTAGTCCGAGGTTAATGCTGCTTCAGTTATTGTACAATTTTACCAGGTAGACTGTCAGGCTGCCACAAGCAAGATTTGCCAGCAAGTGTTGGGCCGTGCAGATTACCAGCTTGGGCACACTAAAGTCTTCCTCAAAGATGCCCATGATCTCTTCCTTGAACAAGAGCGAGATAGAGTTCTAACTAAGAAGATCACAATTCTACAGCGATGTGTTCGTGGATGGTACTACAGAAGAAGGTGAGTGTTGTATTCCTATACAATAAAATAATACCTTGCTATCCCTTCCTGATGGTTGTCTATCATCTTGTGGAAATGGGTGAGGATGATGTGGACTAGGTCATTTGAACTGTGATGTATGTGCACTTTTGGCAAGACAGCAATTGAATGAGTGATGGTGAATGTGTTACTTTCTTTGGATCACCCTGCCATTGAGGTTGTTAATGTAAAATATAGTAAATATATCAAGGATGCTGCTACGTGATACAGACGGTGAAGATGAACGTTAATGTAACTTTGGTGTGTGTATGAAAATAGGGAGAATAAATGGACTCTTGTTATGGTTTGTCTGTCTGGTACAGTATTATGTAAAACATGTCATAAGTAGAGCATGTCATACTAGCTTAAACACGTGCCATACTAAAACACACTATGCTAACATGTCACTAACTTACTCATGTCATACTATGTAACTTACATGTCATACTAACTTCTACACAAAAAAATGATCCTGATGAATTAATTCCTCTTAGATTTTTAATAATCTGCATATTAAATTTAAGGATAGTCATAGTAAGAATTGTATTTGTAATTTTTATTTTTGAGTTTTCATATTTTTTTTAAAATTATGTTCCTAAATATACACCTTGATTCATCATTGCAACACCAGGTTCCAGAAAATGCGAGAAAGTGCTGTCATCATTCAGAAGTACTACCGTGCCCACTCCCAGAAGAGGCGCTACCAAAACATGCGGGTGGGCTACATGCGACTCCAGGCACTCATTCGCTCCAGAGTCGTCTCTCATCGCTTCAGGCACCTTCGTGGCCATATTGTATCATTACAGGTATGATATATGCTTAATGGCTGTTATTTTATGATAACTTGTTAAATATAATTATAAAAGGAAAGCAATACGAAGCGCTAGGGAATGTTTAGATGATCTTTGGAGTTTACTGACTTTGTGCATTGGAATTTGCTGTTGTTGATATCTCAAAGGGAATGTTTAATTGTGAGTAAACACATTTATATCTGTATAATTCTGAAGGCTTTTTGCATAGAGTTAGTATGATTATATTTGAATATACAGTATGGTCTTTTGTTGTATATTATTAAGCCATTTGGACATTTATGGCAAATGGCTTTTTTTCATGTTGTATTTATCTGCAAGCCTTATATTACCTGAACGATGAGATGAGGTATGTTTTATGTCAATATTCCTCATTAGCATTTCACATTTTTAATTACTGCCCTCAAAGGTAGTCGGTATCATTTTTCAAGAGTCTTTTAGTGAATTTAATCTTTACTTTATTTTTTATATACATTTACTACATGGGTCACCCTGCCTCGGTGGGAGACGGCCGACTTGTTGAAAAAAAAAAAATTTACTACTTAAAATATTATGGTGAGGTTCCTTGTAACAGAGAATAGCTTAATGTTGAAAGTTAATGGTTAAATGGATAGAGATACAAAACCAATCATTCTCTGTCTTGCAGGCTCGGTGCCGAGGATATCTGGTACGAAGAGAGTTCCAGTGCAAGATGTGGGCAATAACCAAAATACAAGCCCAAGTGAGAGGGTTAATAGCACGTCGACAGTATCGCAAGTTGAAGATGCGAGTGGAAGCTGCAAAACTGAAAGAAGAGGAAGAAAGAGCACTAAGAAAACAAATGGACAAGCATAAGGCCAAAGAAATAGCAGATATGAAATACAGGGTGAATCCATTGTTGTCTTTGAGTGTATGATTGGTAATAAGCTTCTGCTTATGTGATTGTGGAAAACTCATTTACATTAGGATGTATGTGCATTTCAGGAAAGACAGCTAGAAAATGAGTGGTGGTGAATGTCTTTCCTTCTTTGAGTTACCCTGTTATGGTGGGAAATAGCCAGTACAGTGGACCCCCGGTGTTCGTAATTTATTTGTTCCAGAATGCTGTTCAAGTGCCGTTACCAAACTAATTTGTTCCCATAAGGAATAATGTAAATTAGACTAGTCCTGTTAGACCCCCAAATATACACTTACAAAAGCACTTACAAAAATACACTTACATAATTGTTCGAGTTTGGAGCATTACGAAAACCGGGGGTCCACTGTATGTATATTAAAAAATGGGGTTTTGACTCCTACTCAAGTTAGCTTAAAGGCCATGAAGCATTTTTTTTGTTTTGATTAATGTTGTTACTGTAAGCTTTACAAACTACATATGCTTCAAGTTCATTTTTGTCATGACATGGAAATTAAAGTCTCAACATTTAATTTTAACCCAGTGTAGCATTTTTGTGTAAATATTGACCTAAATTTCTAGACTCTGCTATATGCTTATGAGTAATTATTGTGCATTTTTCATTGCATATATACCATATATGCTGGCATATAAGTCAACCTCTAGTTTTGGAGATTTTTTATGCTTAAAAAAGTTTACTTATTCACCAGCATATATGGTTAATAGTTTGGCATGAAGATATAATCATGTTTGAAAAATATGTTCAGGAACGCATACTAGAGATGGAGCTGGAGGAGGAGCAGCGTGCACTGGAGGAGCGAGAGCTGATGGAACGCAAGAGAGCTCAGGTGCAAGAGGCCGTGAGGCAGAGAGAGGAACCAGTTGATCACTCAGAGTTGTTGGAAAGTATGTTTAACTTCATCCCCGATTCTGCCTCGGAAACTCATGCTCCTCCATCGGCCTTCAAGGTAACATAAACCAGTCAGGGATCATTACTAACTAAATCAAAACAGGTTTAACATTTTTTGTGGTTACAGTATTGTACTCTACTGTATTAGCAAAAATGAAATGTTATTGTTCATCTTTAGAGAAATAACCTTGTGCTTTATGTAAAAAAAAATAACTTTACCAGATGTCAAAAGTACTGTACATATCTATTTATTAAGGATTTTGTTTTTTCATTGCTTTGTCTATAGTTTGTGTGTGGCTTTCACCTCTGTTGTTACAGTACCTCCTACTTTCTAAGTGGTGCCTGACTACAACAGTATCATACCTTTCATCCACTTATCAGATGGCAGGTCGAGCTTCTGTTACTTCTTGAGCTGTGTGACCCACATGGGTTTAGCACTTCATATAAATAATAATAAAAAAATCTACTTTCCACTTTCCCTTTTTTACTAAATCATTTTTAATTTCCAGGACCTACCCCATGGTGGAAGTGGAACAGTGTCAGTAGATGACATCTTTTCAGGAATACCTCGTCCTCCTGGTGACGAGGATGAAGATCTCTCAGAGTACAAATTCCAGAAATACGCTTCCACATACTTCCAAGGTAATGTCAACCACCAGTATTCGAGGAAGCAGTTGAAGCAGCCTTTACTGCAGCTCCAGACACAGGGAGACCAGTTGGTGAGAGTCCTACCACTTCTTTGTGCTTCATACTTGGCATACTTGGCTTACTTGCTTCAAATACATTATATCAGTAATTTTTTTGTCATATAACTGATGTGCACTTGAAGTGCTATGTACATTTACCAGTTAGCCGGACTTGAGTCCTGGAGGTGGGAAGTGCAATGCCTGCACTTTAAAGGAGGGATTTGGGATATTTGCTGTTTGGAGTGACATCTGAACTGTCATATCTGCGCAAAAACAGTGATATGTATGAATGATGGTAAAAAGTGTTTTTTTTTTCTTTTGGGTCACCCTGCCTTGGTGGGAGATGGCCAGCATGTTAAAAAACAACAACTATTGAACATAATTCTGCATGATCATAAATTGTGTTTTGTAACAATATAAACTTAGAGGGAGGGGGTAAAGGAGGTTTTGTGTGTGAGGAGCTTGGACTTCCAACAAGCATGCATGAGCATGTTAGATAGGAGCAAATGGAGATGAACAGTTTTTAGGACTTGACATACTGTTGGAGTGTAAGCAAAGTAACATTTATGAAGGGATTCATGGAAACCGGCAGGCCGGACTTGATTCCTGGAGATGGGAAGAACAGTGCCAGCACTCTGAAGGAGGGGTGTTAATGTTGCAGTTTTATAACTGTAGTGTAAGCATGCCTCTGGCAAGACAGTGATGGAGTGAATGATGATGAAAGTTTTTCTTTTTTCGGGCCACCCTGCCTTTGTGAGAAACGGCCGATGTGTTAAAAAAAAAAAATAAGCTTAAGTACAGAATATCAAACAAATTCAGTAAGCATACTTGAAAACTGTTTAATGCAGTAGTAAAGTACCTATACATGACATTTTCAGGCTGCCTTAGCTCTGTGGATTACTATACTGCGCTTCATGGGTGACATGGCTGAACCCAAGTACCACATGATGGACAGAGACAATACCTCAGTCATGTCTAAAGTTTCAGCCACACTCGGCAGGAATTTCATCAAAAGCAAGGAATTTCAGGAGGCTCAGATGATGGGCATGGATCCTGTAAGATTATTATTTTTATTATTATAGTAGTTTTTGTTATTTACTGTAATATCTTTTTCAAATCCCTAAATAAACTTTGAGTCTATATAAGTTGTATCATGTACTTGTAGGAATAAAGATTATTAGTATTATTAGTATTATTAGTATTATTAGTATTATTAGTATTATTAGTATTATTAGTATTATTAGTATTATTAGTATTATTAGTATTATTAGTATTATTAGTATTATTAGTATTATTAGTATTATTAGTAGTATTATTAGTATTATTAGTATTATTAGTATTATTAGTATTATTAGTATTATTAGTATTGTATTATTATTATTATTATTATTATTATTATTATTATTATTATTATTATTATTATTATTATTATTATTATTATTATTATTATTATTATTATTATTATTATTATTATTATTATTATTATTATTATTATTATTATTATTATTATTATTATTATTATTATTATTATTATTATTATTATTATTATTATTATTATTATTATTATTATTATTATTATTATTATTATTATTATTATTATTATTATTATTATTATTATTATTATTATTATTATTATTATTATTATTATTATTAAAGTGCAGTACTGAAGCTTATTAAGGCTCTTTTAATTTAATCAAGGGTCAAATACCATATATCTTTGCCAGCTAACAATAATAATAATAACAAATAAGAATTCTCTCCATGGGGAAGTGGAACAGAATTCTTCCTCCGTAAGCCATGCGTGTTGTAAGAGGCGACTAAAATGCCGGGAGCAAGGGGCTAGTAACCCCTTCTCCTGTGTATTTTACTAAATATAAAAGGAGAAACTTTCGCTTTTCCTTTTGGGCCACCCCGCTTTGGTGGGAAACAGCCGACATGTTGAAAGAAGAAAGAAATAAGAATTCAAGTGCCAATACCGAAGGAATTTTTTCCCATAAGAAATAATGAAAATTAGGGTAATCCATTTCAGACCCCCAAAAATACACTTACAAAAGCACCTTCAAAAATACACTTACATAATTGTTCGAGTTGGGAGCTGCTCGTAAGTAGAGGTACCACTGTAGTAAGCATTAAAGAGCAGTAGAGAACACTGCTCACTGGGGCATTATTATTGCTTGTACTGTATTGGTTTTATTCTTAGTTTAAGTATGATTAAAATGCTGTGCATAACTTGGGGGATTTTTTACTCTGTACACTAAGTATCATTCATTGTAATATCTATGTACATTTTAAAATATTATTGTTATAGGCATTCAGAGTGAATGCCCTATTAGGGATGTCATTTTGGTATTTTAATTGATATACTATATCACATTTATTTTGTATGTGGTTTTGTTATGTTAGTAAAGTAGAACTTTGATGGTAAAGTCATGTTGAAAATAAGACAGGGTTAAACTCTGCTTGATCAGAAGTTTACTCAATAAATACTTGAGAATACATTATACATACAGTGGTAAATACCTTTATGCATGTCTCTCAGGTTATGTACATGTCTCAGAAGAACCGTAGCATCCGTCACAAGCTGGTATCGCTCACTCTGAAGAGGAAGAACAAGTTGGGTGATGATGTCCGCCGCCGTCTGCAGGAAGACGAGTACACAGCTGAGAGCTACTCTTCCTGGCTGGACTCCAGACCAACCTCAAACTTGGAAAAACTGCATTTTATCATTGGCCATGGAATCTTACGGGCAGAACTGAGGTAAGATTTATAGTGAGAGTACATGGACACCAACAGTCAGGACAACAATGCAGTAAATACATCTACATACATATATGTGTAAGAGTAGAAATGGTGTTTAAATGATGACATATATTTGTTTTCAATTTTTTAATGTAGATGCAATAGACAGAAATTTGTGCTTGGGACAAAGGGAAATGAAATCTACTGTATTAGAATGAGTGAAGGAATTGAAATATGAATTAATTAAATGCAACAGCAATACTAGACTGGAAAGTGAGGAAAAGTAACCTTGATGGATGGGAGTAAGAGTAAAAGGCTGAAAACAGGATAAAGTTGTGGTATGTTTGTTTCATTTGATGAATGAAAACAGTAAAGGAGCTCAAGATGGGCATAAAGAATAAATGAATAAATAAATAAATAAAGGAGCTGGGATTGATGGGATAAAGACAGAAATGTTTAAAGCAGGTGGGGATATAGTTTTTGAATGGTTTGAACTTTTTTCAATAAATATATGAAAGAGGGGAAGATACCTAGGGAGTGGCCAAGAGCATGTATAGTTCCTTTATATAAAGGAAAAGGGAAGGGGTAAAGGAGATTTTGTGTGCAAGGAGCTTGGACATCCAGTAGGCGTGTGGGAGCATGTTAGATATTAGTGTGTGGAGGCAAATTGTTTTTAGGACTTGACAAGCTGTTGGAGTGTGAACAAGGTAACATTTTGTGAACTTTTTCCCCATCCTTCCATGACTAAATCAACTCTAATATTCTAAATGTCTTTCTAATGTTATCACCTCCACAGAGATGAAGTTTACTGCCAAATTTGTAAACAGCTGAGCAACAATCCTTCAAAGTCTTCACATGCACGGGGTTGGATCCTCCTCTCCCTCTGCGTTGGATGCTTTGCTCCTTCAGAGGACTTTGTCAAGTACCTTCTCTCCTTCATCCGTGAAGGCCCTCCAGGGTATGCTCCCTATTGTGAGGAGAGACTGAGGAGAACTTTTGCTAATGGCACCAGGAACCAGCCACCAAGCTGGCTGGAGTTGCAGGTAAGCACAAGGATGCATGCTTCACAACACTATCAAGAAAAAAGATACTAAAAAGGCCTTTGCTGATAGAGAGGGATAAATGAAGATAAAATAAACACCTATAAAATCCTAATTAAAATAGATAAGATATTTTAGCACCATCAACAGGGTGATCAAGATGCTTTAGTTGTAAATTACGTGAAACAGTAGTGCTAGAATGATCCTGAAAAAGATTTCTGAACAGATAATGAGAAGTGGATACATAGGCTGGCCTCCATGAGAGGTAGGTACATAGTCTGTGCTACAATCACCAGAAACTTTCACTATATATTAAACAAACTATACACTGATGATGAGATACAACCAGCATAGCTCTACAACCTTTTACTGCAAATAGATACAGTAATAAGAAATAGGCTATCACAGTATTTCATAGATTCCAGCTCTTCTAAATTTAATGTTTTGGTTTCCTAAAGGGTATTCTGGCACTAGAATAGAACATCTCACTGGGTATCACAGTATACTCCTGGAGTTACCTGGAGTTTACCTGGGTATTATTTACAATAATTACAACTTTGGTAGACAGCAACCACCCAGGGAGGTACTACCGTCCTGCCAAGTGAGTGTAAAACGAAAGCCTGTAATTGTTTTACATGATGGTAGGATTGCTGGTGTCTTTTTTCTGTCTCATAAACATGCAAGATTTCAGGTACATCTTGCTACTTCTACTTACACTTAGGTCACACTACACATTCATGTACAAGCATATATATACACACCCCTCTGGGTTTTCTTCTATTTTCTTACTAGTTCTTGTTCTTATTTCCTCTTATCTCCATGGGGAAGTGGAACAGAATTCTTCCTCCGTAAGCCATGCGTGTCGTAAGAGGCGACTAAAATGCTGGGAGCAAGGGGCTAGTAACCCCTTCTCCTGTATATATTACTAAATGTAAAATGGGAAACTTTCGTTTTTCATTTTGGGCCACCCCGCTTCGGTGGGAAACGGCCGACGTGTTGAAAGAAGAAGAATTACAACTTTACAGCATGCTACAGTGCATGACAGGAGCATAAATGTGAATATTACTCTTAACATTCTTAGTACTTAGCAAAACAAAATTGTAATTTCACATTGTAACCTTTACAAAGAAATAAACCTTTATCTTTATCAATTACAGCATGCAGTGCATAACAGGAAACTTAAAACACTTCATCAACTTGTGACTGAAGCAGCACTAGCATGCACAGATAAATATAAATTATACTATAATTCATGTATCCATATCTAATGTGAATATATTTAATACAAAAGTTAGAAGTACTTGGGATGGTGATAAATTTAATATTTAATTTCATGTAGGCAACCAAATCCAAGAAGCCACTGATGTTACCAATCACCTTCATGGATGGAAACACCAGAACATTGTATGCAGACTCAGCAACAACTGCCCGTGAGCTCTGCAATTTACTCTCAGACAAAATAAGCCTGTGTGACCAGTTTGGCTTCTCCCTTTACATTGCTTTGTTTGATAAGGTAACTTACTGGTTCCTCAATACTCTCGTGTTGTATATATGGTAATAAGTGAAGTGGGTTGGTAGACAGCAACTGTCCAGATAGGCACTTTTGTCTTGTCATGTGAGTAATAAAACTGAAATCTGTTATTAATGTTTACAATGCCTGTCATAGTACACCAATATGCTTTTACTAAGGATCTGGGTACTCCTTTTCCTTCATATAATAACCATGGAGTAGAGCTTAAGGACGAGTTGTGTGTGTGGATATGATACACACATGAAGAAAAGTTGTTTGATGATGATATAAAGACTCACATCCACACTGTGAGGTTGACCTCCGGCATTCTGATCCTTGTCAGGTCAACTTAAAAAGACAGTGATTATGTATGAGTGTGGTGAAAGTGTTGAATGATGATGAAAGTATTTTCTTTTTGGGGATTTTCTTTCTTTTTGGGTCACCCTGCCTCGGTGGGAGACGGCCGACTTGTTGAAAAAAAAAAAAAAAAAAAGTTGGATGTCTTGGCACTGAGTAAAATCAAGCTAAAAGGTTTAACACAGTTGAGTGAAAGTGGGATGGGAGAAGTTAGTAATAATCATTGTTTATGGACCTTGATGTCAGAAGGTGTGTAGAGGGAAGAGGTTCTTAGTGTAAAGTAAAATTCTGGGGAATTTTAAACTGTGTGAATAAATTTTTACAAGGCTTTTAGAAAAATGAGCGAGGCTGTTGGAGGTGCAGCAGGAAAGATTGGTGCTCTTGGTGTAATTGATAATGGAGGATCTTTAATTTGTGCACTACGGGCTGTCTGCTGAACTGTGTTAGTAGATGAAAGATTGAAGGGTATGATTTGTTTTTAAATGTGACTACATCACTTATGTTCATGTGTGACCAAGTGTTGGCATGTTTGGCTCACTAGTCCTCTCATAATTTAGGATGTTAATCCTGTAGACTAGTCTGGCACTTTATAAAGGTCTCTACCTCTTTAAACTGTATGCTTGTGTTTATGATCAGGTGTCATCACTGGGCAGTGGAGGAGACCATGTCATGGATGCCATCAGCCAGTGTGAGCAGTATGCAAAGGAACAAGGTGCCCAGGAGAGGAATGCCCCATGGAGGCTCTTCTTCCGCAAGGAGATCTTTGCCCCTTGGCACGATCCTACCGAGGACCCTGTGGCCACTGACCTCATCTACCAGCAGGTGACGTTGTCTCTCCTATTACAATGTCGTATATTTTCAAATTTGTATATTTGATTTAATTTTCTCTTCAATTTTTTTGTTAGTGCTGCAATCTTTGAGGCTTTCTTTCTACCCTCTCTGCCTCCTTATTTCACCTACCCCCTTAACTGCTCTCTCCCCTCCTCTTTACCTGTCCTTCTTTCCCCCTTCCCCTTATTTGTAATCCTTGTTTCTCTATTATGTCATCAAATCTGTTATTGTGGGTAAGTGTGGCCTGTTTAATAACCCCAAGTCATAATGGATAATACAAACTAATATGGAATATACTAGTGGTCTGGGAAAAGAATGAAGGACTTGGAAGCTTGTGCAGAGACAGTGTTGCCTACAGTGTTCTGCACTGTTATGGGATATTCTTCTGAAAGCCAGTTGAAAATATGAGCTATCTTTAATGCTGGGTACAGGACAAGCCAAATTAACATTAACAATCTGATTGTGAATGCAGTATGTTATATCTTTCTTAAGATTTACAATTTGAAATTATCTATCCTCTTCTAGCCTTCACAGATGTTGTCTTGTTGAATTGGCCCTAATGCACAACATTTCTAACATGAATTATAGTTCCAGTTTTGTTTCTGATGATGCTTGCCTTTCTCAGTACATTGTCAAGTTTCAAAATACTCTTGACTGGAACTGATCTTAGCCTTCTTCCCATCTATTTTCGAATTTTCTTAACCCTTCTTGTCTTTTGACTTTCTCCTTACATTCTTCTTTTGTCTAGCCTAGGCATGGGCCAGTAGGACTATTGAAGTGATTCTTTATTCTTTTGCGAGCCTCCTGGGATACATGTAATGGAAAAGGGGTGGAGTTACCCAACTACTCTCTCACCTTCAGATGTAATTTATATATTGATGTAATTTATCTTAATTAACTTGCTATTAGTACAACTATTAATATATGTATGATTATGTATGAGTGTGGTGAAAGTGTTGAATGATGATGAAAGTATTTTCTTTTTGGGGATTTTCTTTCTTTTTGGGTCACCCTGCCTTGGTGGGAGACGGCCGACTTGTTGAAAAAAAAAAAAAAATTAATATATGTTACTCTAATATACCCTTACCTTACCTATGGTATTTGTGCTTGGGGATCTACCACGGCTAATCACCTTAAACCTTTAGTAACTCGACAAAAGGCGGTGGTGCGGATGATCACAAACTTCTGTGCCAGACAACGTACCCCACCACTCTTTAAAAGCTTAAACTTACTTAATTTACATTTTTTTTTTTTCAACAAGTCGACTGTCTCCCACCGAGGCAGGGTGACCCAAAAAGAAAGAAAATCCCCAAAAAGAAAATACTTTCATCATCATTCAACACTTTCACCTCATTCATACATAATCACTGTCTTTGCAGAGGCACTCAGATACAAAACAAACAAACAAACAAACAAACAAATTTTATTTCATTGCAGATTACATGGGTATCGGAAGTTACAATGTAAATTGAGTGCAAGGAGAGCCACTGACATGCCATGGCATTAGGGGCAGCTTATTCTAGTCCTTAAAAACTATGTACTTAATATTAGAGAAATTTATTGAGTTTATTCTAGTTAAAAATTATTTTCAAAATTACAATATGATGAAATTTTACTGTTTAAATTATTATATAATGATATTAGATCTTAGATTGTTACAGGTGTTAAGATTCTTGAATGATAATATGGAATTGAGATTATCTTAAGGAAAATAACATTGAGCATTTTTGACATTAACTTATAATATGAGTAGGGGGTAACAAAACAGTAACATATTATTAAAAATTGAGATTATCGTATAGGAAAGTAACAATGAGCATTTTTCAAAGTAGTTTATAGCATGATCATTTAGGTTTGGGTGAGTAGGTGGTTTTTGAGTTGAGTCTTAAATTGATTTTCAGACAAGATTATCTTAATATTTACTGGTAATGAATTCCAGATTCTGGGGCCCTTTATGTGCATAGAATTTTTACGACACTTTAGAAGTCCCTTCAAACTGCCAATATCGCAAACCCCTCCTTTAAAGTGCAGGCATTGTACTTCCCATTTCCAGGATTCAAGTCTGGCTAACTGGTTTCCCTGAATCCCTTCACTAAATATTACCCTGCTCACACTCCAACAATAATATACAAAATATACACACATTATTGTGCCTACTATATATACAGAACATTAAACTCCAATATCAACCCTCAACTCAGACTTCTCCTAGACAGCTTCAACAGAACACACAGGTATAACACGAGGTACTAAACACTTTTTGATATCCCTCATGTCCGTCTCACACTATGCAAAAATGCAGTGCACATAAAGGGCCCAAAGATCTGGAACTCTTTGCCTGAAACAGCAAGAGGTCCCCTGCCCACAAATCAGTTTAGGACTATACTCAAAAAATCACCTCATCTCTCAATAACGATACCCACACTATGCTAAACTAACCAAATTAAAAGCAACTCTCCCAAATATTTTATTATCCCTTAATTATTAAGCCATTATTACAAACTTAAAAATGTATGTTTGTATCATTAATTTTACTACCTCATATTAATAATAGAGTAAAATATTTGTAATCTACCACTCTTCACCTGTCTATACTTAAGTAGTCTTTAAGTATTAGGTTAAGTCTGCTCGAAATGCCTCAGAATGATAGTGGCTTTCTTTGTACCAATCAGATTATGAAATGTAAACACACATTGTAACCTTTGCAAAGAAATAAAGTTTTGATTTTGATTTGACTACTGTCATCATGACTTTTTCAAGTACGTACTTTCATTACATGATCTGTCTTCTAGTTTTTTTTTTCTCCTCTTTATCTCTGTCTTCTGGTTTTCTCCCATTTTCTTGCTCAATGTCAGTAGACCAAAATGTCATCTGAGTTTCCTCTCTAAAGTGGGTTATTTATAAATTATTCCCTGTCCATTCAGTCTTGCCTAGCTTCTTTGTCCCTTTTCTCATTCCCTCACTTTAGTGCCTATTCACTCCTTCCTTACTCTTCGTACTTTTTCTTCTGTCTTGTTTCTTCTCCACTGCCATTTATTTTTAATTTTCATCAGAACTTCTCTTTATTTACATTTTTGTTCTTTGATATTGCTTCTTTCAGGTTGTTTAGTTTTAACATGATTTGTAAATCATGTATAGTTTGATGAGTATCTGTTCCCACTAGGTTGTTCGTGGTGTCAAATTTGGGGAGTATCGGTGTGACAAGGATGAGGACCTTGCCATGATTGCTGCTCAGCAGTACTATATAGAGTTTAGCACAGACATGAACACAGACCGACTGTTCAACAACCTCCCAGGCTACATCCCAGACTACTGTGTGTCTGCGGGAGATAAAGCCATTGACCGCTGGGCTAACTTGGTAGTTGCTGCATACAGGAAGAGTTATTATGTTAAAGAGCGTGTCCAGTCCCTCAAAGTGAAGGAGGATGTGGTCAGCTATGCAAAATTCAAATGGCCTCTCTTATTCTCCAGATTCTATGAAGCATTTAGGTGAGTAGTTATGCAGAATTTTGTATATTGTAATTACATGTTAAAAAATCTCCCAAAATATTGAACATTGTTTAATGTGAAGTCTTATCACTTCTCATATGTTTGGGCATATATTTTGTAGACTCCTTACCAAGTACCCCAGTTTAGATGTTTACTCCCAGAGTCTGTTCTTAGAACTTCCCTTTCACTTTCTTTTACACTTTTGCTGCATCGAGATGTGTTTTCTAGGTATGCCCATCTCATCTCATTTTATATTAGTCTTTCAGACTTCATAAAAGTTTGATACAAAATATCAGAACAAAAACTAATTATATGTCATGGCATAACTTTTCCTTGAATCTCATCATGGATGTTTGTCGCTGGCAGATACTCTGGTCCAAACTTGCCCAAGAATGACGTCATCATTGCAGTGAACTGGACTGGTGTTTATGTTGTAGATGACCAAGAGCAAGTTCTGCTGGAGTTGTCCTTCCCAGAGATAACCACAGTATCTTGTAACAAGACGCAAAAAGTGTACACACAAACCTTCACTTTGTCAACCGTACGAGGTGAAGAGTTCACTTTCCAGAGTCCCAACAGTGAGGACATTAGGGATCTCGTGGTGTATTTCCTTGAGGGGCTAAAGAAGCGTTCCAAGTTTGTCATAGCTTTGCAGGACTATAAGGCTCTGGGTGAGTAATATCTTATTAAAAGAGTAGAGATGATTGGTTTTTGGGACTTGACGAGTTGTTGGAGTGTGAGCAAGGTAATATTTTGTGAAGGGATTCAGGGAAACTGGTTTGCTGAACTTGAGTCCTGGGAGGAGGGTAGGGATTGTCCTTGAAAAGGATGGAGGGAAGGGGTGAAAGTGTTTTGTGTGCAAGGGGCTTGGACATGCAACAGGCATGTGTGATGTGTTTGATAGGAGTGAATGGAGTCAAATGGTTTTTAGGACTTGGCGAGCTGTTGGAGTGTGAGCAGGGTAATATTTTGTGAAGGGATTCAGGGAAACCGATTAGCCGGACTTGAGTCCTGGAGGTGGGAAGTACAAAGCCTGCACTTTAAAGGAGGGGTTTGGGATATTTGCTGTTTATGACATCTAAACTGTCGTGTCTGGGTGTCTGCAAAAACAGTGATTATGTGTGAATAACAATAACAACATGCGTGTTGTAAAAGTCAACTAAAATGCCGGGAACAATGGGCTAGTAACCCCTTTTCCTGTATAGCTTACTAAAAAGAAGAAGAAGAAACCCGTCAAAGTGGGATGTTTGAATGTGCGTGGATGTTGTGCGAATGATAAGAAAGAGATGATTGTAGATGTTATGAATGAAAAGAAGCTGGATGTCCTGGCTTTAAGTGAGACAAAGCTGAAGGGGGTAGGAGAGTTTCAGTGGGGAGAAATAAATGGGATTAGATCAGGGGTTTCAAATAGAGTTAGAGCTAAAGAAGGAGTGGCAATAATGTTGAATAATCAGTTATGGCAGGTAAAGAAGGAATATAAATGTATAAATTCAAGGATTATGTGGAGTAAAATAAAGGTTGGATGTGAAAAGTGGGTTATAGTAAGTGTTTATGCACCTGGAGAAGAGAGAAGTGTAGAGGAGAGAGAGATTTTGGGAAATGTTGAGTGAGTGTGTGGGGAGTTTTGAACCAAGTGAGAGAGTAATTGTGGTTGGGGATCTTAATGCTAAAGTGGGTCAAAATGTTGTGGATGGAGTAGTAGGTAAATTTGGGGTGCC